>VZTG01004152.1:319173-526963 GCA_013397845.1 Melanocharis versteri
GTGGTTGGGCGGGGGGGGGGGGTGTTTTTGGGTGGGTTTTGAGGGTTTGTTTGTTTGTTTACTTCTTTGTTTGGGGCTTCTTTTACAATTAATTTTCCCGTAGTAAAAAGCTGTAAAATTAACTGGGTTTTTTGCATCTGCTTTCAGGATGTCAAAGAGGAGTCTAGTTTTTCAAAATTGTTTTCTTCCTTTATTTTTCACATTGCTGGAACAGACTCTCCTAGATCTGTTAACAGGATGTTCCATTTTAGTAGGGTGAAATAAAGCACACATGAAAACACATGAATGAGTGTGTCCATTCCCTGTGGCAGACTTCACTGGGATGCTCAGGACACTGAGGCAACATCTGTTCACATGGAAACCACTGACCAATTTTTCTCCATTCATTGACATGAAAAGTAGTCCTGGTGTACTGCTTGATGTGGAAAAATACACAAGGGAAATATTTACCTCTGGGTAATAGTCCACTGCTCCATTTAACAATACAACAGTCCATTTTTTTCTTTTGTTCTTTGTGTCCATTCTGTTGTCAGCAAGTGACCTTGTACTGCTGTCAAACAAGTGTGTGTGCCAAGTCTGCTAAAAATCAATACAGCTGCCTGTGCTCTTAAATCTATTTAGGATTCGTATGTACTTTGATTTTGGCAGGACCATTAAAGCCAGAGGTTCTTCTTATAAGTGCTGCATTTTTGAGGCATTTTTGTTGAACAGAGGAGAGGGTCTTCATTTCCGCTTCTAGAACAGCCTGTACTGTTGATGTTCACTGGTTTACTACATTTAAAACTGTCTTCAAATTTTGTAAACCATTTTTTAAAAAATGATCCAGCAACCTTTCCCTCGTCAAAGAGGCTTTGTTTGGTGGTGGGGTTTTTTGGGGTTTTTTTTTGCTTTGGGGTTTGTTTTTCTTTGCTTTTTTTTAATGTAGGTTTTTTGTTGCCCACCCCCATTCCCCAGCTAGAGATTGGCATATTTGTTGAAAGGAACATTAGAAATTCATTAACAATGGATTAAATGTTTGCTGGCATCAGAGAGCATTTAGGTTTCTCTGAATCAAGTGGCACCTAGACAGAAGTCCAAAGAACCTCTTTGTCAAAATAGCAACTCAAAGTAGAAGTGCATGCAAGGCATTATTTTTAAGACTTTATTTGAAGGTGTGACATTCAAAAGTACATTTCCACAATGTTAATGGTGGATGAAGGCTGGGTGACTACCGAGAAATATTTTTGGGTTTAGTTCTTAATTAAAGTATGGCAGCTGACCGTATTTCTGAATTTCAGTGGTGTTGATATTTAAATTGTACGTAAGCAATTTTCCTGTGAAGGCTGCGCTAGAACTCGCCTGAACACTTTTAGGTACTGTGGTTACTATGTTGATCACCAAACAGTCTTCCACATTACAAGTTCTGCTGTCAGTGTGGAGCTTCAGTGCAGTTCGAAGGTCTCTGAGAAGCCCCTGCTGGTGGAGTATGGCAGCTATAACATTGGCCAGCGTAAGATGGATTTTATCTTTTTTGACCTTCCTTTGTATTTCAGACCTGTGAAGTAGCATTTTTTGGGTCCAGTAGGACTTAATTCAGTTTATGCAGGAAATTACCTGTTGGGTTTCAGTTCATTTTCTTTTCTAATCTTACTAAGTCAATCCTAGCAAACAAAGAACCTTTTCTAGGCTGTGCATCTAAGGTTTGTGGGCATGTGCAGCATGCTCTGGATTCCTGCATGCACACAGTCTGTTCTCTTCTGCACAGTCCTCAAAGCTTTCTGCATGGCTATGACCATGGAGCAGTCAGTTGAAGTCTGCTGTTCCTGTTTGTTTTCATCCCCAAAATTTTGTTTGCAATGTTTCTATTGCTATAAGACTTCCAGGTAATGAAAAGAGTACCAAATAACCAACTGCTTATTTCACTGTTTCCATGTGTCTATGTATCTTGTGTGCAAATCTGAAATCTGAGCTGAAAAAACAGCTCAAAAAATTGATAAACTCTGAGACCCTGAGTTTTTTCCAGTCCTGAAACAGGCAACTTGTTTACTGGTACTTTTTCACCTGTGTTAGTCTTATATATTCTTGTTAAAGTAGTAGAGAAGCAGTGGTTTCTAGACATAGTTACTTGTCACATTAGAGGAACTTCATTCAGTGTACATAAGTAGAATGCGTAAAAAGAGGGGTAATTTGATTATTTTAGTTTATAAGGCAGAATTATGTAGTTCATACACAACCTCAGTGCAGGTTATTTACCAAAATTGCGAAGTGCTGCAAATTTTGGTTATTGGAAGTGAGACTGTTCTTTAAAATAAAGATGGCATTCTAAGCAGTCTTGTGTTGCACCATAAAACACTGGCTGATTTGGTCCAGCCCTAGAGAGCCTGTGGTACATATTCCAGGAATAACTGAATTGGAGCTTTAGAGACAGTTTTTCCTCTTTTTTAAATACCAGTTTTCAACACTTGAATTCAATTTAAGTGCTGGCAATGTATACAGACTATTAAATTTAGACCAGCTTTATCGTTCCTTGGAGCAACTTAGTGACTGTAAATTGAAACAAGCTGGCAATGTTTGTGAAAAGGAAATTTTGAAGTTTGGTTGCTTGGTTTTTTGTTTTGTTTTTCTTTTTCCTTTTTAACCTCCAGCATGTCCACCTGGACATTTCAAGTGTTCTACCGGCTTATGCATCCAGCAGGTGCAGCGCTGTGATGGCATAGACAACTGCTTTGATGAAAGCGATGAACTCTCTTGTGGTTTGTATTCACTTGTCAGAGATCTTGACTGGAAAACACACTGAATGTATTCTCTAGTCTTGGAAGGCAGCTGAAACAAGGTGACATTTTTTAATGGGGATAAAAAGAGATGTTTTCAGCTTCCTTTGTATGTCCGGGTACAGACTGTCCATCAGTCTCTTGAGCACTTAATTCGTAGTTAATTGGCAAGGGACAAAACCAAGAATGAGGAAGGTATGGCACTGGAGAGCACAAGGAAGAAATTTAGATGTGCAATAATAGCCGTAGTAGGCTATATTTTAGTTTTTCCTCATGTGATAAAAGCTGGCAATTATTAATAAAGTTCTGTTCCATTTTGAGATGAGTTATTTTATTTTTGGGGGGCCTCATAGAGTAGATGAGAGTGATAGTAAACACCTGGGGAGCTCACTGAACTCCTTTGTGCTCTATTTTCTCCACGGATAATGTGGCACTCATGTCCATCCTTGTACCGTGCTGTGAAGGAATGAATGTAGTATCCAGACATGTGGATGTGTTAGCATTTACAGGAGTGCTTCTGTACCTGATTTGGCTTATGTTTTTAAAGTTGTCCCTGAGTGGAACTGTAACTCCAGCTTCGCAATACAGGACAATTTGCTTGTCTGCAATGGAGTAAGTGATTGTGAGAACGGAAAAGATGAGCAGAACTGCACCCACAGTAAGGCTGCTCTCCTGAATAACTTTTTTTCTCTCTTTTGTAGTCTATTCCTGACTTGAATTTTGAGTGCTGCATTCAAAGGGTTAAGATGCACTGTCAAATCTCACTTGGGCTATATAATTCCATTCAATTCTTCTGATACACTTAGAAAGAAGCCATTACTGGTTTTAAACTATTTTTAATAAGCTCATGAACATCTGTTTCTGCAAAATACTGGCAGAGGAATTAAGTACGTCAGGTGCATGATGAGGATCTAGGGATTTAAAGCTTGAATATGAGATTTTATCTCTTTACAGCATAATCTGTGCAAATTAATTCCTGGATCTGTTTTACCATCTGTAAAGTAACTATAAAAATTATGGTTTCTCTGTAGCAATTTTCAGGGTTATAAGGTTAGTGGAAACCATAAATTTAGCATTAGGCAAACTAAAGTTTTGAATCAGAAGTTTCTTGAACTTTTTAGAATAAATAGATGCTGTGGCATATGAAAGGGACATATGAAAGTGAGCACAACAGAAAAGTTCTGCAAGTGACTTTTTAAAGACAACTTTTTTGACCCCTCTGACAAGACAGTCTGTGTTAGTGATTATAGGATACTTCTGTGTGTTGACAAGAAAAGTAGATTGGCTTTGAGTGGCCTCATTTACTGCAAGCCACAGGGAAACAGGAAAATGCCACGTTTGGGGGTTGCAGTTTTACTGAATACAGTTAATAAGGCTGCTTTCACTGCAATCTTTCATTTCACATTTAATATTGAAATACAAAGGAGAGCTTATTTCCAGAGTACTGGATGTTTTCTCTTGCTACCTTACACTCTATGTCTAATTTTCACTACTATATCTGTGTTTGTTAGTGCTGTGGAAAAGGATGGGAGGAAATCTTTGTTTGGACTTGGCCAAGTAAATGCACACCCAAGTATAGATGCAGTCCTATTTGAATAGTTTATTCTGTTTAGAGGTTGGTTTAAGCCACCCCAGCCAAAGTGCTTTTTTGTCATGTTACTCCTATCTATTAATACATCTATTAATACGTGTACATCTGTGCAGACATGTCTTCATGTGTTAAACTGAGCCAATGGTTGTTTTGGGTTTTTTGCCTCACAACTATTTCAGGTATTCCCTGCACCAACCACACGTTCAAGTGCAGGAATAACATTTGCATTAGGAAACAATATGCAAGATGTGATGGGACTGTGGACTGTGTTGATGGAAGTGATGAAAGCAGCTGCAGTAAGTTCCTCTCCAATATGCATCTTTTTGAACTTCGAATTTTTTACACAATAAAGACCTTTATTTCTTCCTGTTTTGGAGTGGGTACAAGTCATGCTGCAGGTACTGAATTTTTATTGTGTTCTCTCTGTGACAGTGGGGTAATGATCAGCTATCAGTTTACTTCAGGCCTGGTTGCAGAATTTGCCAAGTTCTTGTGGGAGGGTGGGCTTCCAGTTATGGGGAGCCTTAGAGAGCTCTACTGCTTATTGCAGCTATGCTAACGATTAGGGCAGCAGGGTTAATTACAGAGTGAACTTGTTTAGCTGGTGAGGCAGCACTTTTGTTGTCTGCAGCAATGACAGGCACTTTGTTGAAGTCGGACTGTGTTTGAACTTCAGGAGTGATACAGCTGCAATGAGAGAAAACCCACGAACTTTTCACTCCTCTAACTCTTCCAGATGGTGAAGACCCCAATTTTTTATAGTATCAAGTTAGGTTCTAGTCTTAAATCTTCCTGAAGTAACCTCTGTACAGCCTTTTCACTTTGTTTTGCTGTAAAGCAAACAGATGACTGCAGTAGCAATAAAAGTGGAATTAGGATTGGTTGCTTAAACTGAATGGTCTCAGGTGTATTCTGTAACATGGATGCGTTGGAACAAGTCCAAAGGAGATTCATGAAGATATCTGAGGGCTGGAGCAACTCTGCTGTGAGGACAGACTGAGAGAGCTGGGGCTGTTTAACCTGAAGAAGAGACAGCTTTAGGAAGAAGGCTCTTAGCACCTTCCAGTACCTAAAGGGGCCTACAAGAGAACTGGAGAGGGACTTTCCACAAAGGCATGTAATGATAGGACAAGGAGAAATGGCTTTATAATAAAAAAGGATACATTTAGATTAGATATAAGGAAGAAATTCTCCACTGTGAGGGTGGTGAGGCCCTGGCAGAGGTTGCCCAGAGAAGCTGTGGATGCCCTATCCCTGGAATTGTTCCAGGCCAGGCTGGAGAGAACCCTGAGCAACCCAGTTTAGCAGGAAGGTGTCCCTGCCCATGGCAGACAGGTTGCGACTAGATCTTTAAGCTCCCTTTCCAAATCAAACCATTCTAAGATTTTATGATTTTGCCTGGCCCTCAGCTGTCTCTGGCATGCTGCCTGTATATCAAATCTGTCAGCACTTGCCTTGGATTGAGTAGGATGTTTTAAGAGACTAGGCATATGCCTATTTTTATTTGGAAATATTAAAGCTGCATTCGACTTTTTGGATGTGTTTAGGAAAGGGTCCAGAAATATTAACACCTGTGTGTGGGAGTATGGGACTAAAACTCCTGAGCAGGAACTTTATGTGCAGGCACTAGAGATGGACATGAGGCTCTATAGAAAGGTCTTTCTTCCTTGCTTTTCAAATTAAGAGTTCAGATTTTTGTGCTGATGATATATGACTTCTTCACCTCTTAGAAATATACAACATTGTCAGACTGTCAGTCATTTCTATACAAAATAATGATTGTACAACCTTGTTTCTCAAATAAATGTCCAATCTCCACAAACATTTTTCTTGTATCATTCCCACTGTTTTGGCACTAAGTGTTCTGATGACATTGAACTTTTTTGTTGATGGTCTCCTTTCAGGTCAGAGTTGGCAGTATCAAAAAGAGATAAGGGTTTGCCTATTTGTATATATTCATTGTGATGCTTATTAAATCAATGGATCCCTTGACATTTCTGACACAAGAAATATTTAGAGGCTAATTTCTGTAGCAGAGCTAGAAAAGGGACTTGGTAAAATTTCCAGACTAGTGCCTTTTTATGGAGTCGCCTCTTGTTTCATTAATAGAGTAGCCAAAGAGAGAAGTTTTGCAATTATAGCAGGGGAACAAAATAGATTGCAAAATATTTCAAAGAGCTGTGAAATATTCTTTCATGCCATGTGTGGGAAGCCCCCTCAGTAAAGGAAAGTACTGGAGATGGAGATTATAACCTGAAATATCCCTTGCAGGTTGTGGCAGTAGCAAGATCAGCAATCTCATCTCTCGGATTGTAGGTGGCTCAAACACTGAGGAAGGTGAATGGCCCTGGCAGGTCAGCCTTCATTTTGTGGGAGCTGCTTACTGTGGAGCATCAGTGATATCCAAAGAATGGCTTGTGTCTGCGGCCCACTGCTTTCAAGGGAGCAAGTAAGCAGTCTTCTCTCTAGCACTGTCCCGAACATGGCCAGAATCCACAAGTGCCTTTAGGTTCCAGAGTCTGAACTGCATGGAAGTGCTGCACTCCCCTTTCCCCAGACCTGCTGTCAGTGGGTGTTTTGAGGTGCTTTTTTAAGAAATTACTTCTTTGTTTGCTCCCACCCAGGCTGGCCGACCCCAGAGCATGGCGGGCTCACCTGGGCATGCAAACGCAAGGCCGTGCCAAGTTTGTGTCTGCGGTGAGGCGGATCATAGTCCATGAGTACTACAACAGCAGGAACTACGACTACGACATCGCGCTGCTGCAGCTGAGCACGCCGTGGCCCGACACCATGAGCCACCTCATCCAGCCCATCTGCCTGCCTCCCTCTTCCCATAAAGCCCGCAGCGGGGACAAGTGCTGGATAACAGGTTGGGGCCAAAAGCAGGAAGCAGGTGAGTTTTATCCCTTCCATTGAGCTAATGCTGTTCCCAGGAGCCTTCACAGCTGGAGGAGTACCTTTTTTATGCTCAGGAAAATTGGCTGCTGGTCCCATGGATCTGAATCTCTTCCCTGTTGTGTTGTTAGTGGAGGGAGCTACACTTACTCCAAAATATCACAGTGTTGTCTTTCCGCTCTGTTTCCCTTGGAGGTGTGGGATGGATGGTGTGGTTTCTCTCTTTGGGCTGCTGGTTAGTCCTATGTGAAATTAAAAAGCTGGTTATTTAAAAGATAAATGTAATGCCTCAAAAAAAAATCCCTGGCAGAGTGTATTTTTTTCTTGTTTCCCTCTATTCCCTTTGTCAGCTTCTACAATATAGAAGCCAAATCAGTCTTGCAACTTCAAAGTATACTTTATTACATACTAGCTTTATCAAACTGTAAAACAAAGTTTCATGATGTAAACCAGCGCTTGCATATTTAAATACATGGGTGAGGGCTTTTTGGCTATAAGCAGATTTTGAAAGGATCACCTGATGATGAGATTGGGCCTGCTGTATTGAAAGGAAGGGAAACTTTGGGTTAATTCTGTTATTATTAAAGTATATATCTTATAAAAAAGAGGTGTTTTACCAAATCTTTGAGACAGAAAGAAGCAACGTTGGAAATTGGTTCTTTATACTGCCAAAATTCACATTCTGAAACTCTGTCTCATAATCTTGAATTTGGCTCCTTCAGATATACTGCCCCCACTGCAAATCTGTCATGTGGTGACCTAAGTATCTTTGTAAAATTCTGTTTCCTTTTTAAAATAAAAAGAGAACAGTTTAAGAAGTCTTGAGACATTTTGAAAAAAACAAAGAAAAAACTTTTTGGCCAATCCTAGTGATTATATCATTGTATTTGGTGTGTCTGAAGGACCCAGATCACATTACACAATGGCCTGATAGAAGAGGCTTTCTGCTCTATTGCAGTTAGCTGTTTGGAATCTGGAATAACTTGATGGTCAAAAGTATCTGTGGATATTTTCTGAAGATTGCTTGTTTTGTATTTCAATAGATGAGTAAAATGCTAAGATCTGTTGAATCACCCTGCTCTGAACTTGTTTTCCAGATGATGAAGGTTCAGCACTTCTTCAGAAAGCAGAGGTAGAAATTATTGACCAGACATTGTGTCATTCCACGTACGGGATTATTACAGCTAGGATGTTTTGTGCTGGGCTATCATCGGGGAAAAGAGATGGGTGTAAAGTATGTATCTCAGCACACTTTGCGTAGAGCTTATCTTGTCTTTCACTGTTGCTTGATGAGGTGTAAGAGTTGACTGGCAGACCACTTTGTGGTCAATATCATTCGGTTCTGTAAAAGAGCAATGTAAGAATTGTCTCTCAGCAAATCTCTTCCGTGGGTGATTTCAGAGTTCTGCTGCTTTATAAGCACGAGTAGCATCACTAAGTTTCAGTTGCAGGTCAAGAGCCAATCAAATTGCAAGTCTGAAATCAAGCAATTATTTGCATAATAGGCTCTCAGCTGAAGAAAAAAACTCAGAAACTAGCTTGTGTTTTTTCAGGATCCCTCCCTTCCAACTCGGAACTACAGGACTGTATGATGAGGTGCAGACAATTAGGCATAAATTTGCAAATGTAAGATATTTCTGATCTGGAAAAGCTGAAAGACGATAAATGTAAAGTGCTGAATTTACTTCTAATGAATAGCAGTAAAACCACATAGATACACAATATATATCTATATGACACTTAATATTACAGATCTTATATTCCATATTATATTGTATTGAACTTATATAAACCATACATATTTACAGCTAAAACAGTAGTAAATTTACTGCTGAAATAATAATAAAACCATTTTTTGTGATGGAGATCTGGAATCTTCACGATGTTCTAGCTTTCACTGATCTACATAAAAGTGAGTGAGACTACAATGGCTGAGAGAGTGGAATGCATCAGCTGTTTGTTAGAGGTTAGCAAGACTATTGATATTAAATATAATTTTCAGTAACTGGAGAATTTGTTTGTTTATGGCCACTCAAGATATAGCCAAGGAAAGGCATCATTTTAGCTGCATTTTTGTAAAGGCAAATGATTTATGTCTGTGTCCGGCAGTTGTTAAATCTAATCAAATTGTAGTGTTCCTGTTGTGTGAAAAGTGCTGGTGTTCCACTTTTCTTTTGTCCTAGGAATGAAAGAAAAGTCTTGCAAATTTTACTCTCTAAATGTAAATCTTATTTGTCATGGAAGGAAAAAATGCCTTCTAAATTCTTAACCTTTTTTGACGCAATTCAAGATAATCCTACTTTGAGGAGTGAGTGCCACCTAAGCACCTTGGAAAAGGTCCCTTCCAACCTGCGTATCTCAACAACCTATAAAGTGAAGGCAAAATAGTTTTCTCGCTCTAACAAAATATTTGTCTAGAAAGAAGGCACTTCTCTTGCAAAACATCTGAATTTTGCCAAATGTGCCTTTTGCTTTTGGAAGTTGTTTCTTGCACCCAATGTTTTGGTAAAGTTTAATTTGCCACTGGGTGTCTTTTTCAGAGATGCTGTGTGTACAGCAGAGCCTTACAGGGAAGTATAAGCTTGGTCCAAGGAATTTTCCCCAAATGGTGGCAAATGGTTTTATACCTGAAGCTCTGCCAATGTATTTCTACAACAACACCCAGTAAAGGAAAAGTTCTAGTTGCTGTGTCCTGTATTACAGCATTATGACATCCTCTATTAAATTTTGAAGTCTAGAACACACTTCATTTTAACTGGTCTAAGAAGGCATTATGGGCCCCTAAACATTATATGCTGACTAGTATCTACTAGAGCACAACTCTTAGGCTCTTTTTCCTTCTTAAAAAATAAAACACAAGAAAAACCCCAAACACAAAACAATTGAGGGATTCCATCTGTTTCCATTTACCTCTAATTTGAAAGAAGTCATACAATTATTAAATACCTTAGTTATTGTATTTATCTTACATTATTTTTTAGTATTTTTAAAAGCTTACTATTTCTGAGTTTTAGTGCGTAACCTATGAATGTACATACATGCTAAGTATCAGATTTGGAATTTCACTGTAAGTTTGAGGCGAGAAAAAAATGTCAATTTTGAATGTAGTTAGGAAATAGTAATATCTTTATTAGTGTCTTTAAAGAGTGAGAATTACCTTCTCTCTTGTGAGCAGACTTTGGTACAACTGTGTAATCCCATCTACTTGAAAAAAAGACCCCTATCAATTGTTTGAACTATGTGACTATGAAAATATATCACTGAAATTACACAAAAATATCTCCTGTGGATTTTCCCTAGTTTTTATAATTCATATTGTAAACACATATAACTTGATATATTGTTTTCAGGGTGATTCTGGTGGACCACTGTCATGTCAAAGCAATGGAGATGGAAAATGGTTTTTGACTGGCATTGTGAGCTGGGGTTATGGATGTGGAAGACCAAATTTCCCAGGTGTCTACACAAGAGTGTCAAATTTTGCACCATGGATACACAAATATGTGCCTTCAGTCTTGTAACTTGAAAACTGTTTTCTTGGAATAAAAAAATGTCCTGGATATCTTAATTAAAATCATATTTGGAAGAACTGTTCAGCGGTGGAATTTCTTTGCATGTCTCTTGCTGATTCTGGAATTCATGTATGGGGGTGACAAATACCATTATTTCAAGCTTTGGTGAAAAAGGAGGAGGCTGCGGTTGCTCCATGCAGATGTCTGGAGACACGGGGGGAGGTGCAACTGATGCCTTTCTCTGGTCTTAGGAAATGAAAGCCAGACATGGTTAAAGGGTGAGGGGGTTGTTTACCTCGGTATCTTTAATAGGATCGTATCAGTGCATCACTTCTCCGAGGTGGAACGTGTCACAATGCTCCCCCACCATAAATCACATATACAATTTATAGACCTTACACATTAACATATCTAATAAGGGTACCCAATTAGGGGCCTTGGGTGGATGGTGCGATATTTTTCCCCATCTATGGAATCCTCCCCCCCCGCCTGGGTGGGCTAATCTCTAGTTTACAGAATATGTTCTAGAAGGGGACCTTGGTTCTCCAAAATAGTAGAATATTTGGTCTCCTGGTTTTTACATCTTTTGGGGTGTTTGGTCTCCTGGCCCCACAAACACTAGAATTATGCTAAGTTATCAGACTTAAAGAATTACAAGTATGCATGCTAATATTTGTGGATACACGGAACTGTGTAAAAGGTATATAAAAGAAAAAGCAAAAATCATCTTGGCATCACAATAATAAACTTCATTTTCAAGGCACCAACTAAGTGCATGTGCAGTCAAATGTCAGGAAACTGAAGACACAATTGATCATGTAAACAGAGAGCTTGAGGTTTACTCGTCATTTCTGCTGAGATGTGTGCAGCCAATACAGAAGTGACTGTGAAGCAGCAATGAACCATTTGCACTCTGGCAATTACTACTTTCCCTGCCTCCTCCACCGAGAACAGCTAACAGGGAGAAAGGGAGAGGAGACATTGCAAAAAGTGAACTCAATCCTTTCAAATCCATAGGGCTCTAATTTTCGAAGATCAGAAATTCTGCTGCTGAAAGTGGTGCTTTGTTGCATGCTTATTCCTTCACCAGCTTTCATTTTAATTAACTGCATGATTTGGAGCTACTAACTCTTTTATTTCCTGCTTTCACTTCTTTATTATCAAGTTCTTCCACCTAAGAATTTGAATTCTCAAGCTTCAGGCAACCTTATCAAAATGAATAAACATGGTGGTGTGTGTTATTGCAATGATCTTGTCCTTGCCCAAATAAAACTGATGTTTCTGAAAGGTCCTGGTACAATTTTTATGCAAAAGTGGGTTTGTTTCCTCTAGGCCTTTTTCTGTGTTTTTTTCTCTTTTCCATGAAGGAAGGGGCAAAGTATCAGTCAGCAGGTTGGGTGTGTAGCAGAGACAGGCTGTTGAAAAATAGGGGACTTGAACAAAGCCGTCTGTCTGCAGCTGTAGTTTGAATTTCTGAGCTGTGAGGATTGCCTTCCAATTAATCCCTCTTGCAATCTCTGTGTGAACTGGGCTGGGATTTGTTTGTTCCCTTTGAATTATTTTTCTGGGGCTGAGATTTCTTCATCTCCTTTTGCTTTTCTAAGTTTTGTTCTTTGTGCTCTCTCTCTCTCAACATGTATCAAATATGTTACTTCCCCACACACATCCTTGATTTTCTTATTTTACATGCAGAACATGCTGAACTTGTTGGTTTGCTGACTTAAAGCTGCTTTTCCTTTCAAACAGGAAATGTGAACATAAATTAGTTTGCAATTTATTTACCACATTTATTCTGTGGTACTGTCTCGAAGCTGGAAAACTGAGGTGATATGTGGAACTGAGCATTTCTCCTCTCCTATGAACATTTCTATGGATTCCACGAGGTGTTTATTATAAGTTGCCTCATTTATATTGCCCTGGGACCTTTTATCTGTAAATTGGTTGCATGTCCTTTGCATTGTGTCATAAATGATTTCCCTACTCTCGTATTTCTGAAAGAAGTGATCTATTTTCAAATGATGGGATCCATATCCTACTTAGCCAGTCAGGAAAACAAAGAGTTACAGTGATGGTAACTTTTCCTGCCCACCTTCTTTGACTGCAGATCAGCTGGCTCCAGCTTCAAGCAGCATGGCAAAGGTGAAATAAGAGAAGCCCGGTGTGTGTAGTGGGGAGAGTAGCTATTCTGAGTTATGTTTAAGAAACAAGGATCACTTAGGGGGTTGTTGCTAGGTTTGTCAGAAGGCATTTGTCACGGCATCATGCTACAGGCTTCTCCCTCTGGCCAGATTTCTGTGTACAGCATTCCAGCTCCAGACGCTGAACGGGCTGCAGGGCAGGTAAGAGCCACCAGCTAAGCTTTGTAGTAGGAACACAGTAAATAAATTATCTCTGTCCACTCCTGTGTGCATTGACTCCCATTCTTCATAAATTGCTCTTAACTAAAGTGATAAAAATTCCCCCCCGTGCTTTCACAGCTTGACATGCATACAAGAAGGAAATAGCCAAGAGAGATGCGGGTTTCATGTGTGACGTAGCTGATAACATGAAAGATCTTACCTCAATTTTAATCTCTTTAAAACTAAGAGAGTAAATATACCAAAATGTGATACAATAGCTCTTTTTTGTTGTCTTACTGATGCCTTCCATGGTCTTTCTCTAGGAAAGTCCGCGCGTTTGCTACTGCCCATCCTACCGAGAAGGCTTGTGCGAAAAGTATCGTTTCTTCAAGTGGATGAAGTTGTGTTTCTGGAGGAGATATCTCCTAGGAATGTTACCTACAGTTTCTTTAACAATTACAGTAACCGTGCTAGTCCTGCATTACTCACTCTGTAAGTGTTACTCCCCAGCGCGGTCTGGGTGGGATGGATATTTCACACTGTGAAAAGCTCTGCACTAAGCGGCCGAGCACATAATGTGTGTATATAAACTGCTGACTTTCCCTTCTCCTTAATGTCTTTGCTAAAGCAACAAAATGCACAGTAATTAGCAGTTAGTAGTAGCACAAGAATATTGAAAGTGTGCATTTTATCTCTAATTTTTTTTTGTCTTTGCTCATGAATACCATCATTATTATAAGTGTTCTTTTGCAGGAACCTGTAGGAAATACCTGTCTGTTTTCTCTTCACTTTTTTAAAAAACAGAATGGGTACCTAAATTGTTTACTTACTTTCCCAAATGTCAACACATAGTCATTAAATCTATGCCTCTTCAGGAGAGCACTGCAAAAAAATGGAAGCTTAACAATGAAATCTTCCTAGTAGAAATGCCTGCCTAAACCTTTAATTCCTCCCCTTCCTTTCCTGCTGGGCTTTACTCTGTCGGTGGGACTGACTCAGCTTTGGCTATTACTGCATGTTTCTCTTGAGAGCTAATACCTGCAAATGCCAAGGACAAGCACATACTTCTGCAAGCCTCTTGTTCTGTAATGTTATTAGGTGTGCTAATTATTTATCTCTTTTTTTTTTTTCTCAGCTCCAGCTTTTTCCTTTATTGATATCGGTGGAAGTGTAGAAATTCCTAATTTGACTTATACAAATGACCTCAATGATCCAACATCACAGAAATTCCTTCTGCAAGCAAAAGTAATCCAAAATTATGTAAGTTCCCACATAAGTAGAGCAATATTTTGTAAACATTTATGCAGAATCAGACTGGGAATGAGGAGAGGACTCTGGTTAGGTTTTTTTTCCTTTCCTTCAAAATAGTAAGTTTAAAGCTAGCAAGAGCCTTGGCAATTTTCAGATTTAGAAATGTAGCCACACAGATGGGGCTGTGTGTCTTACAGTAAGGTCAATATTTTCTAGGTAAGAAGGTTTCAGGGTTATGGACAAATTACTTTTCTTGAAGGAAATAGGAGAGCGGGTTTTGTTTTATTTTACTTTATTCAAACTCCCTTCTTTCTACATTTTTCTTTTTAATTTTACCTCCAATTCAATGCTTCACTTTTTTTTGTTTTATTTTCCTTATCATTCACAACAGTGCTTGCTTTCTTGCCCTTCTTACAAGTTTCTATTTGTGAGATCAATACTGTTTCCTAGGTACATGTGGACAGCAGCTTTGAAGACAAAGCTGCTCTCTGTTAGCCTGTATTTCCCAAAAGAGCTAATCTGGAGTCTCAAAGCTGCTTTGTGCACAGCCAATACAAGTTGATCATACTGGAAATTTAAAGACTGAAACAAAAATATAAATGTATTCATAAAGACTTTCTTAATGACTAATTTTCAAGAACTGTCTCGATGGTCTTGAAACATGATGTGACTTAAAAGCAATTTTTTAGATGAATTTAATGCACATTTATGATCCTTATTTGATACATTTTGTGGAAATGATGGACAGTGCTTGTAATGTGGGGGAGGGCAGTGAGGAAGAGGAAAGAATGAAAAAGACAAGCACTTTATAGTATTAGCGATTATATTGGCACTAAAATACAATGTTACATTTTCTTTTTCCACTATTTAATCGCCAGTTGGCAGAAACATATGAATCTTCCCTCTTGGGAAAGTACTACTTGAAGTCT
The DNA here is from genome assembly GCA_013397845.1 of Melanocharis versteri. Taxonomy (NCBI): domain Eukaryota; kingdom Metazoa; phylum Chordata; class Aves; order Passeriformes; family Melanocharitidae; genus Melanocharis; species Melanocharis versteri. The sequence goes on from VZTG01004152.1 coordinate 334,441, forward strand.
GTAGTGGCTGCTTTCAGGTAGGTGCTGTTTCAGCAAATGGTAGAAATTTGAAATATTCAGCTGTGTTTTTCTCTTTTTTCATGCATTTTAAATTAGTTATATGGAACAACATTCACATCTCTGTAAGAGAATTAAAAATACAGAAATGCGCTTAAGTATATGAGCTCAGCTAATAGTGTGACTTCTGTCCTGTCTTGTGGAATTGGTGAGAGAAAGGAAGTCTGATTAATTTTTTCTGGGTCTATAGGTTGTTTTGTTGTCTATCAATCTACTTTTAATTTTGGAAATAACAATTCAGCACTTGCAGAATCTTATTTTAGTTTTATCCATTCAAATGAAGTTCTTTTTTAACCTCTGAAAACAAATCCTTAAATGTGTAATTTGGGGCAAAACACTATTTGAGCTCCTGGTAAGAAATGTAAATCCACTGAGCAGCAGGTTACTACAATCCTGGTAGTTTCTGAAAACCCTGAAGGGTCAGTACACAGGCGATTTCAAAAGGATTGTGGTGGAATCACTGAAGCAATAATTTGTATGTGTATGCTCAACAATTGTTTATTTCAACAAAAATTGTGTGAAATGCTGTATCAAAGTAAGGGCATAAAATTGTGTTGTATGATGCTAGCTTCCGTTAAAAAATATTAATTATAATGTGTCTGGATGTTATATGATCTTAAAAGTGTATAATTATGCAGCAGGGATGGTGAAATTCAATTCCATAAAAACTGTTGAAGGATTTCAAGGTGTGGGTTTCAGTCTCAGTGTGTAGCTGGTCAAGCCGCATATGTCAAAAATACTTCTACTGAATAGCAAAAAATAATTGTTACACAAGAGAGCTTTTTGTCGCCATGTTTAGCAGCAACTATTGGCACAGAAGTTCAGCTGGCTATGAAACTGTGCCAGCCAAAAATGCAGACCAGTGGAAACCACATCCAAAATAGTAATTAGACTATATTTATGATGCATTTTTTTTTCCTTTCACAGCGAAGGAGAATCTGGGCTGCGAGCTTACTTCTGGAATACATTCTGGGCACCACAGGATATGGTTGCTTATCTTAAAAATTTAACCCCAGTGGAACAAAAAGAAATCTGTAGTAAACAAGCAGCTCACTCCTTCAGTTCTGGGGAGGAAGATTTTGATCTTGTTACAATGGAGCTTTTTGGTAACAATGTACCTGTCATTTAATACCTATTCCGTCTATTTTTCTTTCTCCAGTTTGTGTCTTTGGCTTGTGTAGCTGATAATTATTAAATTTCAGTTTCAGATTCCACAGAATATGATGTGATGCTAAAATCAGGTAATTATGCGTCAATTCCAAGTGATACCACTTGGCGGGGGAGTAGAATCCTGTGATAGAAAAATGGTATTTTTCCAGTTATTTTTATATCTGTAGGTCTTATGAACTAAACCAGACTATGGAATCTCCATGTCTTGTGTTTCAAAAGAAGGCTGGATGAAAATACCTTACAGCTTTTATTCCAATGTTCCGACTAGAATGGTTGAAATTTAGTAGTTCCCATTGAATTGCAGTGAGCTGTGGCTCCTATTTTTGGCATCTCTTAAAAAAAAAAGTAAACAAAACACTTCTAAAAAATTATACATAATTTGTCTTATGATTAGATAATTTTTGTTATACATCGTTAGTGATCAGTCAGATAATGTAGAGCTTTAATTGACTTTGCCTGATTTCTTCATATCGAGCACGTCTCGAGATTTGTCTTCATGTCCTTGGTGTTCTCCTTGCACAGAGAAAGACGAAGAGAAAATGGCAGAGGAAGGAGTAGATGTGAATCAGAGATTGTAGCAATTGCAGCTGAATCAGCTCCTGCTCAGGGAATGTGCAGTGAGCTGGTGATGGTGAGGCTTTGTACTTCCTTGGCCAGAGCAGAGAAGGTGACGCAGTCTGATAGGGAAAAGGGAACAAAGCTGTAAACATAAGAGCAAAAGGGGAATAGAGTAGTCCAGAAATGTGGGTAGGTGATTGTTTCTACCTTATCTGAAATTTTACCCAAGAACTTGTCTTTCAATCTAATAGTTTTTCCACACTGATCTACATTCTTTTGTGTAGCAGTATCCTTTGACCTGTATACCAAGCCAGGTAACAACAGGACCCTAACTCTAATGAATCCCAAAAAGTCTTTTTATCAATGGAGGCTGTGAGTTCCTTCTAACTATGTGGTAAGACTGGTAGTTATCACTTTGCATGGTGTCACTCCAGAGAGCTGTGCATCACACCACTTATCAGCATATGATTTCCTTCTTCCTCTGCAGAACAAGATCATTACCAGGTATGATACACAGTTTTACTGAGCTGTACAGAAACTCTCTGAAACTGTACCAAATTGATAAAATGTGAGATTTGAAATACAACTTAATTGAAAGTCTTGTATAGGGTGATAAAAAGATCTTCTCAAAAAGTTGGAAGGGACTGATAAGGGTTTTCAAGTCCAACTCCCTGCTCCTCAAAGGACTACCTAAAACTAAACCATCTAAGAGCGTTGTCCAGATGTTCCTTGAACTCTGACGGTCTTGGTGCCATGATCCCTTCCCTGGGGAACCTGTTACAAATTTCTGTGGGGTTTATTCTATACTATGACTAATTCTTAATGGGTTTGATTTCATACAATTACTCTCACAACTAAAAAATATACAAACTTTATTTTAGAGTATTGTATTCTATTACTTTCAGAAAATATATGTTTTATAGCAGTCCAACCACAGGTGAATTCCTGTTCATAATAGGGGGGTTGTGTCTATGGCAGGCTCCATCCTCAGAGTCACTATTTGCATAAGTGAGTTCAGGTGATATTTAAATTTGAGTGGCTACACTGCTCCTACTTTTCAGAGTCAAATTTCATGTATGAGCACAAGGAATCTTGCTTAGGAGTGCCCTTGCTTAGGAGTGCTTTAACTTACTTGAGTAGGTGGTCATCTTCAGCTCTGTTAATGGACTAATTTCTCTCTATGCAACAAGACATAACAGGTTGCCATTGTTGGCGTGGAATGGACACAATGCTTTTGTAATGAGTTACTCCCAAATTGTAGCTTAACAAGGAGAATGCTGTTCCTGATGTGGGCCTGCATCTGTTCTGCTACTTATTACGGATTATTGCTGCGACTGTTACTCCGTTGCGCATTATTAACGTTGGCTCAGCTTTTTAGGAACACAAATGTAGAGCTGGCCATGAGCATGAAAGCAGCTGGAAGACAGCAAGACCAACACAGGTGTCTGATGTAACACATTCAGAGAACGTTGATGCAGTAAGCTGTAAGACAAAATTCAAGAATGTGCATTGATGTCTGTCTGTTAAAAAACCAGAACAGAATTTGGTGGCTGAAATTATGTTAAAAGCCTGATGGTACTTCAAAAAAGCTGACTTTTTTGTTTGCTTTTATTGCCATCCTAGAAAATGTGTTGTTTTGCATATGTCTATTAGTTTTCTGCTTAGGTCAAAAGCAGCCTAGTGACATACTTCAGACACATACAGTAGAACTAATAATAACAGTATGTCCAATATCCATGACAGCCAGTAAAAATAGTAGCCATTATTCCCTGATGTTTAAGTCTAGCGTCACACATGATGACTGAAATGATTCTCACCAGTTTCTGTAAACTGCAGTAATACATTTGTTCAGTGACAAATCCTAAAGCGTGTTCAGGCTGAGATGATGAGGTGTACTGTGACAGTAAGCATCTCATGTGGACAACTGTTCCTATAGCTTGCCTTGCTGTTCTGATGATACTGTGACAGAAGGTACAGATAGAAGATAAGCCAGGCTGTTGACTGGGCTGATGAAGATGCTGAAATATTTCCACATGGCAACATGGAGAGGACTCAAATTGTTATTTTATAAATGTTTTGCCAGCTATTATGATAAAAGGATTTAATAATGTCTGCAAGAGAGGCAAATCAGAGATTCATTCACAAGTGTCTCACTTCAAATGCGTGAAAATAATAGCCTGCTAAAGCAGAAGACAACTACTTTCAATTTAAGGTTAAAAAATTTGGTTTTAATGCTGCCAATTTGGATATCAGCAACGTCAAAGAACTTGATGCAGGGCTGTGATGGAAATACTCTGTTACTGTGAGGTCTAATCTTAATTGCTTTCATTTGCTGTGCATAGAAAAAGAGAAACCTGTTAGAAATTTTTAATGCACAGATTCACAGATATCACAGAATATTCTGAGTTAGAAGTGACCCACAAGGATCATCAAGTTATAAATAAATGAAAAAAGTCCAAAATAAGATGTGGGTTGCAAAATGGAATAAGCATAAGAGTGAATTTACAGACTCAAGAAATAGCATCTCACATTACAAGTGGAAGTAAGTTTTCAAGCTTCAGGATTTAAATTAACTCATTATTTAAGTTAAAGAACAATAGGAAGTAATAGTTGCCAAGCATGGGGCTTCACATTTTGTGTGATAGGTTTTGTGACATGGAACCATGCTGAACATGGATAGACTGGAAATGTTTTGGGCTTATCTGTTGCACAGATGCTGCTCAACCCTGCTGCACCGGCGCTTTTTGCCTTTCCATTCCTAACTTCTGCTTCTCAGTGCCACCATCACCACTGAAGTAACATAATCTGGCATTGCCTTTCTGGAACTTCTATAGGTATGAGAACTCCAGGGCACTTGTTAAGCAAGAAAACGGTGAGGTACACCCCGAGTGACTAAGCCTCAATGCTGGGAAACTAGCATCCCGTGTACTATCAGCTGGGTGGAAGAATAAAAGGGAAGTGGTAGCCAAGGGAATGCTTCTGAAACACAGATGCCCAGATCAGTGTTACTTCTGCCCAGTTTCCCAGCAAAGATGACAGGAATGTGGGAAATGTTTGGGGATTATTTTTTTTTATACATTTTTTTGGTAACCTTGCAGATGGTGTGGGCCTGGGGCCTGGACTCCTTCTGTGGTGCGTTTAACTTCATCAAGTAATGTAATGTTGCTTACCTTCTCACTGGACCGAAGAGGAGAAAGCAACATATTAAAAGCTCACTTTCAAGCCATTCCTAAAATCAGTACGTAGTTAATAGAAACAAGCATCTGATGGAAGCATATGTATTCCTGGTTTTGCCTCTAAAAAAGCTGATATTGCCTTGAACATATCTGGGGGAGGGAATGTTGGCATATAAATCTGGGAATTATCATTCTGATCCACTTTACAAAAGACTGAGAATTGAACAAAGAAGAGAGAACATTCTTTGGTCTGGGAGACTTTGTCTTCCTGATAACTACTCACGCCTTACTTGCCAGTCATTACATGGGTAACGCTGAGCAGTGGCAGCAGAACAGACAGACAGACAGCTACAGGCACTATCTGTCTAGGCAAAGCTAGATAGCCCCGGTGACAGAGCAGCACTTTTATCAGCTTTGGCAATGTATCCACAGATCGTAGAATGTGCGTTTAAAGAAAATTAAAAACAAGAGCAAACACTTCTAATTTATCTTTGTTCTTTTTATGAAAGCGTTGTTCAGTGTAGTTAACTGAATAAGAAAAGTGTGTTCCACACCTAAGAAGTATATTCCAAACCTATGGGGTACTATGGATTTTACAGGAGTGCTGTGTGGTGAAATATTTTGAGTAATGCTAAACTGTAGTACTAATTTTAGAAGAGATAAAAGTGCTTCACAGGGTCAAGTTTAGCCACAGTTATTTGGTAAGGTATAAATGAAAGAGTTTTGACAATGAAGCAAGTGACTATTTTTTCACGTGTGGAACAGGTCACAGAGGATAAACTCCTCCAAAGCTGCCACATTTCACCTTATGTCTCTCTGCATGCTGCTTATGCGAATACTTATCCTATGCACATTACTAATTAAAATGGGTTTGTTGTTCTGAGGACGGGCATTTCAAATGATATTTAGCCCAGGTTTTACCACAAGATTTTTTAAATTTCAAAATTATTTTATTTTCTGTTACGTTCATGTTTGCATTCACAGTGTTACCTAAAGGGAACCAAAAGCATTAAGAACTGGATATCTAGGAGAGTCCTTGGTAGAAAATAAAACCTCAAAGAAATTGTTCAAATATGGCATGAATTTTCAAACTGAGAACTGACACAAAAACTTCCTTGTTTACATGAAATTAATCAGTTTTCACTTCACTGGGCTGATTGCTTTTTAATTTTGAAAATACCTACAAAAAAGTCAGAAGTAAATTGGAAGGGGGAGGTTTGTTGCATCCACATTTAGTTGCTTCCTTCACTTACCATGGAAGAAGCTATTTTTAAAAAGGAAAACTTCAGTCAGAGGTTTTTTGTACTTACCCTTAGTTGTAATTTGATCCAAAAATAAGAGAAATTCAGTGTTATGGGGAGGTGGAAGTTAAGTGATTTTTAGTTAATGCAGGAAAAAAAGCAAGTTTAATACTGCCACAATGTTTTCTTCTAACTCTGTACATAGAGAAGAGTCCTAGCAAGTTGACTCTGCACTTTGGCCCAGCTGAGATAATTGTGCTCCTTGCTGATGTATCTCTCTCCTAGTATGTGGTGGTCATTATATTTCCTAGAATGGGACATTGAGTTCCCCTTATTACCCAAGTTACTACCCACCAAACATTGACTGCACCTGGATTATCAAGGTAAGTGCTGGGAACTCAGTTCTGAGTACTGATGACTTTTCTTTATCTTATTTAGACACAAAATTGAGACAAATGGCTTTTGATGTGGGTGAAATGGAGAGAAAACCTAGTGAGACCACTGAACTTGACTTCTTCTCAGGCACCCATTTCTTTCCTGTGCTATGTACAAGTGCCAACTATGGGAGGAAATATTGCCGACTTGCAGAAGTTTGAGCATTATTCGTGACAGAAACAAATTAATGTGTAAGATGGCAACTCCCAGCAGCCAGAGAATATTAATAATAATCAGAGCTTTTCTTCTATGTAAAAAAAAATGGTCCTGTAAATCATGTGTCACATGATGGATACCACACTGTATTTCCGTGAATTCTGCCGAGCCAGGACCTTCTCTGACTCAGGCATCCACCTCTGAATTTCCAGAAAGTCCTTTGGCAAGACTTAAAATATGCTCATTATTTCTACCAACTGCCTGTCGCTGTGAGCGGCAGTAAGGAGAGCAGAACCACACCAAGCCATAGAAAGCAGAAGTGTGACAGACTTTATTTTGATTCTAATTTTTATACAGAGATATCTACATAATAGTGATTGGACAGTGTCATCCCATCCCTCAGGGGGATTGGCTGAAGCCTTACAGCTTCAGTTAGCAAAACATAAGATTAGAAAGAAAGTAAAATGTCCCAGTTTATCTTGTTTTCCTACAGAGTTCGTAAGAAGGAGAAAATTCTTAGGACTGCATGTCCATAACTGCCCAATGTGTTGTCAATTGCTCCATTCAGCATTTAACTCCTTTTTTACTTTCCCTGGTAAAGGAGACTTTTCATGTATATGACTTGATAAGTGTCTACCTTTCACACAGTCAATGAAAATTATTAACAGCTTGTAGCACAAAGGTCTCACGTCTATGCAGGACAGGAACAGGAACACATGGCTTTACAAACCTAGCATGAACCTCAGAAACAGTGCTTTATGCTGGCTGCAGAAAGGCTTACACTCCTTCATCAGGCACTGTCTAGCCAAAGTTGGGTCTGAAAAGACTTCTATAGATGTTTAAATTAGCAAAGTTTTTTGGCTCTTCAGAGGCGCTAATGTCAATAATAGAAAGGCATAATACGTAAAACATCTTGGAAGCAAAGGCTGTTTTCATTTTGTCAGTGTGTGTCAGGGTATTTATCTTCTGATTTTTAGGCACCATTGCCTGGCTACAAACTCTCAATAAAATTCCTTGTAATACAAATTCAAGAGAAGTCTCCAGGGTCCAGTAAATGTGATAAAGACTGGTTAGAAATTGACGGAGTTAGGTGAGTAAATACATTAGTTTCTGGCATATTGATATGCACTTTGAAGTTCTGCATAAATGTGCATCCTGGTTTTTTCTTACAGGTATTTACTTTTTCTTTTGTTCCCCTTAGAGCAATAATGTAGAAGACAGCAGGATTTTATGCAGCTGCAGCTGAACAGTAAATTCCTGTGGTCTTGATGTGGGTGAAGAGTTTGCGTAATAAGAAATTTCATTCTCTTTACCACTAGCTCTTCAGGGATTGTAATTGTTACACTAACACTAAAAATAACACTATTCAGAGTAATTTGTCTCTTGGAAGGAGCATATTGAAATGAGCAACAGCTGTTGGATTTGGCTGAATAATTTAATCCTTTCCTGGATGTGGAACTTTTGGGTTTGCAAGCCTAAATGGGCAATCTGGAATCAAGCATGCTTGCAGCAGTTTGTGTTTATAAGGTAGATCCTGACACTGATCATCTTGCTGTATTTTGTTTCAAAGTCCGCTAGTCCCAAAAAAGTTGTAGAGTGGGAGAAATTAATAAATAGGCTTTCTAATACTTCCGTTGGGCAGTTTTGAATACCAAAATACAGCTGCTCCTTACTGCATTGTCTTAAAGCTTTTTGACATCACTACCACTCAGTAAAAGGAGACATAGCTGGTTGGTAGTGGTCAGTTTGGTTAGAAATTAATATTTCTCACTTTTGCCTTGCTAGATACTGTAAAGCTCTTTCAGAAAACAGCAGAAACAGAGAATATGGCTATTCTGTTGCAATCAACTTCCATTCTGATGAGCTGGTCACCCACAGAGGGTTTTATATTGAATACAAAGCCTTCAGTCACACAGACCGTAAGTTATTATTCACACACTTTAATTTTTAAGGAGAAACCTTTGAGAAACCCTGCTTGACAGACCAATCATACACAATTCAACCTGCCTATTTTCTTAACCTAATTTCAGGAGACAAATGCTTAAAATGCTGTTATGTCTTTAGTTGAACAAAAAGAGGTACAAATTTAGATATAAGATGCTTTTAGAAGCTAGTACTTGTTTTGTAACTTCTATCAACACTTCTGTAAAGTGGGGAGTAAAAGTAAAATTTCTCAATTTCTGTAGATCTAAATATATGGCACTTTGCTAACATCTTAAAATAGCCAAGCTGCTACATGAAAATAAAATGGCAGAGGGCCTCTAAGCATGACTCTTCTGCCAACAAAAGTTAGCCATGAATAGTCTTCTCTTTAAAATCACAACACAAGGTACTCTAGATCAGTTTCCAGGTTTAGACAAACTATTTACATTTTACTGGCAGCCAAAGAGGACCCCTTGCTAGAAGATGTTGCAAAAATTTGTCTGGGTTTTTTATAGGCCTTTCCTAACTCCCTAGTCTATGTACTTCTGGATCAATGTTAGATTCTGGGCAGCTACCAGATGGTGGAACAGGAATTTTCAGGACATACACATATTTACTTGTGATATTTCTTAGAAAGGATGCAATTTCAGATTTTTTAAATGCCTGTTATTTTCTTTACACAATTAATGTCTAGGTAGCTAAAGTTCTCTGTGATTTCAAGGGATCAGTTCATTTTGAGAAGCCTCTTCAAATCCTCAGCTTGCTTGTCAGAATGTAGTTCTGTCCATTGTTGACATAAAAGCGTTTAAGTATTTAGGTTTCTGGTAAAGATTTTTCTTTCATGCCTTTCACTATAAATAAGTGGCAGGTTTTGTGGTCGGTCATTCTATAAGACTCACAAATTTTCAGGGATTTCTTCTTCCACCGATGTGGGTCTCTTTCTACTAGAAAAAGTTACCAACTATTCTGAGTTCTGTGGTTACTCTGGCTACTGCCTCAAAAATGCTTAAGAGTCTAAGCCTGAGAATACCTTTTTTAACAGAGAAAATCCCCAGTCTTGTGTGTATCTGTGTGCTTTGCTTCTAGCACTGAGCCAGCAAGCAGATGGCTCGAAGCTATTTAATCAATTCCTAGTCACAATCATAAGGCTCTCTATAAAGACTCATCAGGAGGAGTGGAATAGCTGTGATGTGCCAGTATCAAGCTTATGCAGTAGTCTGTGGAAGGCTGTCTGAGATATCAGCATGGATTGAGAGTGCTGGCCTATATCAACCTTGCCTGTAGCAGTAGTAATATGAGAAGGGAAAAAATAAATTCATATTTTCCCACATCTTTAGTACCTGCAGTCACCCACCAGAGATTAGTTTCTTCCCATTGTTGGATGCTTATCAAAACACAGTTATTAAAAACCACAGGAACTGCTCTGAGCTGACCTGGAAAGCCAATGCCAGCCATCAGCTGGATAACTTCAGGGAGAGGTGACAAGAAAATGCAGACACTCCTGCTTTGAGCTCGTGCTGGCTGCATAGTGTGTGCTTTCCTCCCACTGACATCACATGCAAGGCAGTGAAGAGGACTAAATTACTCCTGATTGGAACTGGTTGAACAACTGTGGGACAAATGGATTTTGTCCTTCAACCCGATGTAGCTCTTAATTTGCCTATGGTGCTAAATGGGAGAAAGTTTCATTTGACTTGACTTGGGCAGAAAAAGGAGTGGTTTGAGCTACTTATTCTTTCAGAGGTATTTTTATTCTTGCACGTCGGAAAGAGAGAAAGAGAGCAAACATTTTTATATATTGGAAAGAACTTACCATCTATACTAATAGTTAATTTACTTGAATGTGAAAGAAATTCCTGGTCAAAGGCTGCTTCATAACAAGACTGCAAGTTTTGGGAAGTGTTTCATAAAGCACTTATTCACATCAGACATTGAGTGTAGTAACACAGAGATTAATTTCTACAAAATTTTAGTATCAGGAAATATGTATTTGCAATACTAAAGAGAATGCCTAGTTTTGGTTTTATTTTCCTTCTCCTTAGATGTTCCTGTATAAAATACATTCCCTTAACAAATTAAAGAAGTGCTTCCTATCAGTAGTTATGTATCTGTGGCGAATGACTTTCAACCCTTACAGTAGAGGCAATTAATGTGAATTTAATTTGCTAAGTCTATTTAGGTGAATATTGACTCATTTAATTCAGACTGCTTGATAAAAATCTTTGACATATTGTGCCAAATAAGATATTATTTCTTTTTTAATATTCAATTTATCTTACAAATGACACTAGCTTTAATTTTTAATAGGCATTTTAATACTTCTTCATGGTAGAGTCCTGCATTACTGCATTTAGACTGTATCAATATTTCCAGCATCATTGATTTCTTATTTTTCTAGTTTGTCCTTAGATATGCAGACAGAATGTGCATTCCTTCAAGAAATCAGTCTGAATGCTGGAAAGGCTGCTCAGATAGTAGCGATGAACTGGATTGGGGTAGAGCAATTATTTCTTGTTTGTTGTTTTCTGTAAAGAGTTTCTTCCACAAAGTTGAGAGATGGGCTGAAATTATCTCTCAACTACTGCTGGCAATCTTTAAGATCACATGAAGGATGTGGGTGAAGATATAAAAGTCTGGGAAAGAGGCTGTGTAATGTGTTTTTTTAAAGAGTGGGAGAACAGAAAAATCGAGAGGGAATTTTACACCAATCTTTATAAGTTAATCTTCCAAAGGAAAAAAAATGCACAAGAAGTAGCCAAAGTAAACGATTTGTAAATAGTGAAAAGACTATTAAAACCAGCAAGGAGATTTAAAAATTTGTTTTAGTTCCCTGCTGTGAGAGGATAAATAGAGAAGTAGTATTTTGACTCTGTCTTGTGTGACAAGCTTATCAGTAAGTAAAGAAAATGTGGGGAGGAAAAAATACAGGAAACTGTTTCCACAGAAATATTGGTCAAGACTCATTACCAAAGAGGAAGGATAATTTTAATGTCATTCTGCCAGTATTGTTATAGATTGTCATGTAATTTTTGTTCATGATCTAAATGATGGATTAGAGTAGATGCTTATGAAATAGGAAAAATGTTACACATTAGGAAGACGGATGTATTTAAGAGGGATGTAAGTGGTCCTGAGAAGCTGTAGAATATATATGGAGAAAAATAGAGACAAGAACATGAGTCAGCAGTGCCCTGGCAGCCAGGAGGGCCAATGGTGTCCAGGGGGGCATCAAGCCCAGTGTCACCAGCTGGGTGAGGGAGGGGATTGTCCTGCTCTGCTCTGCACTGGGGCAGCCTCATCTTGAGTGCTGGGGGCAGTTTTGGGTGCCATAGTATAAAAAATATTAATCTATTATAGAGTGTCCAAAGGAAGGCAACAAAGATGGTGAAGGGCCTTGAGGGGAAGCCGTGTGAGGAGCAGCTGAGGTCACTTGGTCTGTTCAGCCTGGAGGAGACTGAGGGGAGACCTCATTGCAGTTACAACTTCCTCGTGAGGAAGAGGAGGGGCAGACTGATCTCTGCTCTCTGGTGATCATTGACAGTCCTGAGGGAATGGTCTGAAGTTGTATCAGGGGAGGATTAGGTTCGGTATTAGGAAAAAGCTATTCCACCAGAGGCTGATTGGTCACTGGAACAGCCTCCCCAGGGCAGTGGTCACAGCACCAAGGCTGCCAGAGCTCAAGAAGTGTTTGGATAATGCTCTCAGGCACAGGGTGAGACTCCTGGGGATGGTGCTGCACAGGGCCAGGAGTTGGACTGTGAAGTTGATCCTTGTGGGTTCCTTCCANTCATTGACAGTCCTGAGGGAATGGTCTGAAGTTGTATCAGGGGAGGATTAGGTTCGGTATTAGGAAAAGGCTCTTCCCCCAGAGGCTGATTGGTCACTGGAACAGCCTCCCCAGGGCAGTGGTCACAGCACCAAGGCTGCCAGAGCTCAAGAAGTGTTTGGATAATGCTCTCAGGCACAGGGTGAGACTCCTGGGGATGGTGCTGCACAGGGCCAGGAGTTGGACTGTGAAGTTGATCCTTGTGGGTTCCTTCCAACTCAGGATATTCTGTGATTCTGTGAATATCTGAATGTAGGTACTAAACAGACATGTGGATTGCCTAAGTTGCTTTTTTTGCTAAAAAAAGTGGCTGGGGGGATGATTGTTGCTCAAAAGCTGATCTGTGAGTCAAAGTCACAAAATACTCTTTCTGAGTTTTGTTTGTATTTGGTGTTTTGTTGGTTGGTTGTCTTTGTTCAGGGGTCTTTTAAGTAACACACTAGGATGTAACACAGGAATTTGAAAATACCTTCCCAGTCACCAGTGAGAAGGCTTCAGTTAGAGTACTGTACCTAAATTAGGCACTGCATGTCAAAGAAGATAGGGAATATTCAAAAGATGCCAGAAACAGTGACCAGAAGGTAATCCAAGGTCAGAGAGTAGAGCACAAGTCTCTCTGTCACTGGATGCTATCAAAACCAAGGTAGGTAAATGTCTGACAGAAATGGCACAGCAACATCCAGGCGATCTCTGGTAGGGAGTGTAGCATGTGGCTGTTAGTCTGCTGGTTGTATGATAAATTTACAGACCTTTTTTCTTCAGGTTGTAACCCAGAACAATTGAACTGTGGTGACAGGAAGTGTAAACCTCAGTATAAGTCTTGTAAAGATGATGGCAGCTGCAGGCAGGACAGTGATGAAAACAACTGCTGTAAGTATGTATTTTTAGCTACTTTCCAAAAGATGGTGGAAGGCAGGAATATGCATATTTTAACGGTTGTTTCTAGATTTTTTTTCATGGCACAAAGTTTCATAATAGTGAACACAAATCATGCAGTGTAAAACTAGGTTTTGGGAGAGTTTAGACAATTAGTGAAGCAAAATCCAAGATAACAGGGATTTCAGTAAGAAAACCAAACCACATTTTGCTGGTGATCCTGTTGGAAGAGCACTTTTCCCCCAAATACTGCCGGATCAGTACCACATAATTTAAGGAAGAGAGACATAGTAGGCTCGGGACTTTTGCCACATTGATGATCTTTTTATTGTAGATCCGCAATGGTTGCGGACATCACTGGTACTATCAATGGCTCCCTGGTGACTTGCTGCATTTTGCTTATAAAATTTTTGTCTTGCTTTCAATCTTGGGTCCTTGAGGTAGCCAGGAGTAAGTCTTCGTTGAAAAAAACCTACCTCCCACTGTTTAGAGGTCCATGTAAACAACTGGTAATAAGAATAACAGTAATGGAAGCCAATTGCTGAGATCTATCAGGATTCTCACGTAGTAAACTGTGATTGTCCTTAGTCAGAAATTTATTGGAGGGAGGTATAAAGCTCTTCAACAGTTTTCTCAATTTCACTTGAAAATTAAAAGATGCTGTGAAGATTTTTGATTTGTAATGCCAGTAGTGCTGGTGAAGACAAAAGAACAGATCTGACAAGCCTCTCTTACTCAGTTTAGAGTTATGTAAAATGGGAGTGTGGACAGTTGGATGTTCTTCTTTTTCCTCAGGGATAGTGGAGACTGAAATTAGTGTGATCATTAATTAGAGTGGATCATTCCCCTGTCCCCTCTCCATAGAGGGACCAGTTTACACCAGTATGGGCTACTACTTCAAGCAGGCTAGAATGTGTAGCTTTGAACAACTTGCTGAACATGCAAGGTTTTGTTAATAATTTGAAAACGTGACTCCAAACATGTGACACTATCTTCTCTCTCTTATTTCAGCCTACAGAAGTTGCTCCCCTTATGCATACAAATGCCTCAATGGAAAATGCTTGCTGAAACCAAATCCTGAGTGTGATGGGAAAAGAGACTGTACAGATGGATCTGATGAAATGAACTGTGGTGTGGTAACATTTATTTTAAAATTTGTTAGTTACTTGGGAAACTAAGTCAGCGTTTTGTGTTATTATTAGGCATTATTGGATTAAGAATTCATTAAATCAAACATGAATTTTAACAAATTCATTTCCTGGTAACATCTGTATGCAAATACCTCTCTGAATTTTGCACTGTTTCTTTTAAATCAATTCATCCATTCTGTCTATGATGACTTATTTCAAGCAATGCACTTCCAGGATAAGGTGGTAGGTCTTGCTGCTTTTTTGAGCTGAATGAAATGCAGTCAAGGAGCTGTGTTCGTAAGGAGGGAAAAGATATGAGAATTATTCAAATGAACTTTTGAATTGTGCTTAATCTCTTTTTGAGTTATTCAATTCTTTAGAAACCTGCTCAGGAGGATAGACAATGATTGCTTTATATCTGACCTGCCCATTGAGTGAAAACGGGCAAGTACTCACCTTTTTACTAATTGCATAGTAAGGTCTAAGGGTAAAAGTTTGTGTCAAGCATGGCAAAGTGAATTAACTGGTGGGCTTTTTACTAAATTATTAAATTATTTCTATTAGCTTGTGGAAGACACCAGCTTAAGAAAAACAGAATTGTTGGAGGTGAAGAAGTGAGATCTGAAAAGTGGCCTTGGCAAGCAAGTTTACAGATGGGAGCACACGGCCACGTGTGTGGCGCATCTGTGATTTCCAACAGGTGGCTCATATCTGCTGCCTATTGCTTCCTGGATTCTGATTCTGTGAGGTATGAAGAAATTTTACTGTTCTAGAGTATTTGCAGTTTAATAACCTTACAAAGTTGCTTTCAATAATTTGCAGAAGCTGTTCCTCGTCTGGATAAGTTGATCCAGGTTATAACTTTTTGACATGACCTCAGTACATAAACACTCAGTGTTGTCTGCTGACTTCAAAAGTCTTAAGTTTTTGAAGTTATTATTTTCCTTCCATTGCCAGTGAATCCTGCACGATATAACTGATAAAATACTGTTCTGTTAGATTTTGGGTAAACACCTTTTTTTTTTTTTTTTTTTCAAAGGCAGGGGTTTTCTGAGGAGAACTATAGCCTTTTCTCCTAAGACACGTCCTATTTATTGATCAATGAGTGAAAAATTCATTGATGTTCAGTTTAGGTAGTGTAAATTGAAAATCATACCTCCTACATGTGGTAAGGAGGAGATGATAGAGCTTAATAATACTCTTTTATGAGTTCCAAAGCATGATGAACAGCAAGGAATTGATCTCCAAGAAATTAATTATTTTCAAAATAGCAAGTAAAAACATAACTTAATGTTTTAGCAGACAGAGACTAGAGTGCATCTATCTTCTGAAGTCATATACAAAGTCCATGCACTTTGGTTTTGATGAATATCCTCAAGTGCTGAAAAGTAGTTAAAATGGAGTGAACTAACACTGTATTGCTTTCCAATGGGACGATCTAAAACCATTTTTATTACAGATACTCCGTTCCAATGGGATGGAGAGCGTATATGGGCTCACATACTATTAATGAAAAGAGCAATCGTGTAGCTATGAGATCAATCAAAAGGACTATTGTCCACCCGCAGTATGACCAATCTATCTCAGACTATGACATTGCCCTGTTGGAAATGGAGACGCCTGTACTCTTCAGTGAGCTGGTACAGCCCATTTGTTTACCCAGCAGCTCTAGAGTATTTCTTTATGGAACTGTCTGCTATGAAACTGGCTGGGGAGCCATAAAAGAAAATAGTATGTTCATTTCCTGGATATACTTTTTGCTTAAACTCTAACAATGGAGTATTTATACTTGTAAGCAAAAAAAAAACCCCATGTGGTTTACTTAGTGTGTCTATAAAAAGCCAGAAGATATCTCCTTAGCTACAGTCTGTGAATTCTGAATGGTCGCTTGGGTGGCAGGTGATAAGTGACAAAATGTATACTCAGGTGTCACAGCATGTGCCCATTTTCATGCTGATGACTCATTTTATCTGGTGAATAGAACCTTGCAGGTAAAGAGATCAGTAACTTGTAACTATTGCAGAGAAAGAATTTGTTCCTAAGACTGACAGACAATATAGAGCCATAAGCAGGGAAAAAAAATTGTGGAGGATCTTTCATTTTCTCTGTCTTAACCAAAGGCAGCCTCATGAAGAGTTCTGCCTCTGTGTAGCTTGGAGCAGCCAGCTGCAGTGAGAGGCAGGAAAAAAGCACACTGAGTTGGAGAGGGGTGGCAGGGGAGCCTGTGGGATCCTTGCCCTGTCTCAGCATTAAACAGCTGGAAACCTGGGCTTGGACAGCATCTCAGCACATCAGAGGTATCAGGATATTTAGCTCACAAGGACAACTTACGTCAATACCACAGTACAGAATTAAGGTCTTGGCATCATTCGTGAGTTATAGATGTTCTTTGGGGTTTTTTTATTATTATTTTTTTATCCCCACTCAGTTTTATTCCTCAGTTTCTTCCCTAGAACTGAGAGGATTGAAAACAATATAGAAATTGCATTTTGTAGGACTGAGATGTTGCTTGGAGCACAACCATGGTGTAAATAATAGCAAAAAGCTTCAGGCATAATTTGAAATGGCATTCAAAGTTAGTCACCCTGTGTGCAGTCTTATCATACAATTTGCATGGCACTTTTACTACTTTTTGGCAGAATAAGGCCATAAGGATAAAGTCTAGGGAAATGGAAAGACGGTGCATTGGAACCTCTATGGCTATAGGGTAGTGTAGACAACAGCTTTTGAAAACTAGGGCAGGCACAATTTGAAGGGAAGGGAATTACTCTGCTGTCACTAGCTGGGAAGATTTTGAGTTTGAAGCAATTCTCTTTTGTTTTTATAATTGGTATCTCTATTAGAAATTTGTGCCGCCTTAACCTCTGCAATACAATTTGTACTTTTTTCTAGGTCATCTTGCCAAAACACTCCAGGAAGCTCGAGTGAGAATGATTAACCGAAGTGTTTGCAACAAGCTCTATGATGATCTTATTACTTCACGTATGCTGTGTGCTGGGAATCTTAATGGTGGCATTGATGCATGCCAGGTAATCTGGAACTTATAGGAAAACTACGAAGGAATATATTTTCTTTCACTGGAAAATTGTTCAGAGTTTTAGGTTGTTTGTGTGGTGGGTTTTTCTGTTTGTTTGGCTTCTGGGTTTTGGTTTTTTTTGTTGAGATGTCTTGAGCGTGAGTATATGGTTAATTTAACACGGCAACTAGTAGCCCACCAAAATAAGGAAGAAAATTCATCATAGATAATCTCTGACTCTCTTAAGAAGTATCATTTTGCAAAGACAAGGGGTAAAATGTGTCGAGAAGAATTCTTTTTCATCTTCAACAGTTATACTTCATACAAGAGAGCAAAAATATAAAGATAAAAGGAATTATCTGTGATAAAAGGTGAATTATGCTCTTTCTTTTTATCTTTTTTAATATCTGGGTATGGAATTGCTAAAATACTGTAAAAGTAGGATGAGTAATGTATTGTTACAGTTGCAAACAAATATGAAAGGAAAAGCTAAGCTAGGTTTGGGAACTGCAGCTGCAATGCTGCTTTTTAATTTCAAACATTCGTTCATGTGTATAATTACAAGTTGTGACTACATCACAGTAAATGTAAGTTATAAAACCCATCTTGTTTACACATACAATCAGAAACTGCTTTTTGGTCATACTTCACCAGTTCTGACTCTGCCTTCTTTCTCCTGGTACACTAGTTGTGTACTTCATGGGTGTTCAGATTAATGATGATGAATACCAACTTTACAAACATGGTTTTTTATACCTGTTACTGTGTAAAGGGGATAGAAATCTGTTACTGATTATTAGACTGAGGCAATTCGGTACAATTTTTGTGTAATATATAAATTTTATTACTTTAATGCAATAGCATAACTTTTGCAAGATTGTAGCTCATGATGGGTCAAACTTCTTTAACACAATAGACTATTTGTAGATTTTTCTTGTGGTGTCTAAGATCTAATTAAATTAATTATTGTTTTTATTAACGTTATGTAGAGTTTGTCTGCAAACTTTGACCTTGGAATTGTTTTGCTAAAATATGTTAATTTAGAGGGGTGCTGTTCCTCAAAAAAATGTGTTGCTTAAGAAATGCCCTTGAATTTTCAGATAGGCATTTTTAACCAATTCAGCTACATATCATACTGTCCAGATTCCAGCGTGATACGCTGTGTTTGAAATCTAGAATGTGGGCCCTCTGGGTCTTTAATTTCTTAGTCTGGGTAGCATCTTTTATTTTTCTTTTTTTTTCCATCTTTTTTTCTTTTTTTTTTTTAATTGCTTTCTGTCATTAGTATTTATATTATATAATATATAGTATGTATTTCCTGTACAGTGCTAGAGAGGAATGACACTGGGAGTTCAGGAAACCACCACAGCACCCTAAACCCCCTTTACTATGCTTTCAGACTTGCAACCATCCTGTTTGGTTTCACTTCTTCCTGGACATGTAAATTGTGCATATGTCGCACACGTTATGTGAAGCTTCCAAATACCTTTCATCTTTAGAGGATCTGATACATGAGAAATAAAAAAATTACCCTTTCAGACAGTTTTCTTATCACTCTAGGATGTTCTTTGACCTTGGTTCCTCTGTTTAGGATCCATTTTCTCCCCACTGGCATACAGCTCCTTTGGTCTTTCAGAACGGGCTGAGTAATTGCCTGGACTACGCAGCCTCCTTTCTCAAGTTGCTTTGACATCAGTCTTTTGGATTCTCGAAATTTCTAGTATGACAGCAGCCTGAGAGAGAGGAAGAACTCTGGCTTCTTCTCTTATCTCTAGGTAATTTTGTACCACTGTAATAGATAATTTTATTTGGTTGGGTGGTGGAGGCTTTCTGTTATTCTTCTTTTCTCAGTACATGGCTTTCTCCTGACCTCTTACATGTTTTGGCTCCAACTGGGGGCTCAGACAAACCCCAGGCTCAATCTGGAGGCTGCTGACTGCCTTGTATGCATTAGGAACAGTGCAGAACAATGCACTGTAGCTGCCCAGAGTTCTGTGAACAGAGCAGTTCACAGAAGACATACAAGGTTAAAGCAATGAAGGGCAAAAAAGCAATGATGAGGCCAAATGCATTTTGATCCTGTGAACTGAATTGAATGGGAATTTTTATTTTTCTACATTGCTGTGCAAATCTGCACGTTCCATTTGAGAAGCCAGTTCTTATTTTCACATTCCTTAGTCTTTGTTCCTTCTTCTGCCTCTACAAAGTAGTCTACTGTAGACTCAGTCTTGATTATAAAACTGCCGATAATACTTAATTGTGCCTGGCTTGTTTGTTGGGTTTGGGTTTGTTTGGGTTTGTTGGCTTTTTTTGATTGGGGGTGTGTGGTATCTTTCTGTTCCTATTTAACACTCAGTATAAGAGATCTGCCTTCAACCTGTGAACAGTTTATGTTCAAATTGTAGTAGAATTCCCCATGTCCATCCCTGTCTTCTTCTCTCCCTGTTTGGGCTGTGGTGAGTTATTCTATGAATCTGGTAATGGGACGATATCAAGGAGTAATTTTATAAACTGCTTCTTGCCGTTGGCTTTATATTGATTAGTGTGCTACATCCATTAGTTAAAATAATAGAATACATTTGATATCAGGCTGAGTACATTATATTCAGAAGTAGGATTCTAATATTAAGTTTTAATTTGAGCAGAAGAGGGGCAGGTATTTACTGTTCCTAAATAACCTATTTTTTGTTACAGTGCTCTGTGTGTGTGCACTAATGGCTGGACTTCCTTCCTTTTAGGGAGATTCTGGAGGTCTCTTGGCCTGCACAGGGAAGGGCAATAGATGGTACCTTGCTGGCATTGTGAGCTGGGGTGAAGGGTGTGCTCGGTGCAATCGTCCTGGTGTGTACACCAGGGTGACAGCACTTTATGACTGGATCCATTGGAATACAAACTGATGAGCCAAGGACAAAATGCAGACCACCTCTCTGTGAAAGCTGCTTCCTACTGTAGTCAATTTGATGATACAACATGAAAATGCCATTGACTGTTCCTTTGTGAAAGAATACACTTTTTTAATGAAGAAACTATCATTTGTGGTTCACCTAGCAATAGCTGCTCAGTCTCAGAGGAACTTCAGATTCCTTATGGACTCATCTTCCTTATGCCCATTTGCAGAAATAGCACTGCCTTAAAAACGAAATAAAATGGATTAGCACCTGTAACAAAAATCCAGCCTTATCTCATTCGTAAACCTTCTCCTCTCTTTCTTTGTCCCTTGTTATCTATATTTGTTTCCACATATGCATATCTGAATAAAAACAGCCACATGCCATATATATTCAACTCCTTAGGGATGTTACAAGATTCTAAACATAGATAATTATTTCATAGTTCTCAAAAATGTGAATAGTGTATTGTGTACAAAGCTGAGACTAATTCATTCTAGTTATGTGCCACTGCATGACTTTTACTTTCTGGGCTGTAACTTTTGGGGTCTCTACCGCGTTTTCTTAAAAATACCAGATATATAGCTCAAAAATGTTAGGATGCAAGGAATTTTCATTGAATAACTGGAGGAGCACAATTTAGGTTCTTTGGGATAATGTCTAAATAAAAGGAAGGAATTAATGAGTTATAATTAATTAAACAAAAGGAAATTTTAATGCTTTCTTACACTGTCTTTAGAATTTGAACTAACTGTAGGGTCTAATGTTTGCAATATGTTACAGGTGTATTTCTCTGGCTCTGGCATGCATTGTGCTTTTTTAGCATATTCCTGGTAGGTTAGGATTATTTTTCCTGCTGTCCTTCGTCCACAGTAAGCAGAGTTTCAGGCTCAGGAATCTTTTTTTTTTGTATGTATATCTTTTTTGGCTGTGCCCACAAGGCCACACTAAATTGTAATGGGCATAAAAGAAAAATGGATTTATGTGGTTGGATGCATCCTTGGGCTCAAAGAAAGTAAAAGAAGAAATGACAGCAACATTCCTTTAATGCTGGCAGTAAATCTAGTTTTGATAGTTTTAATCTCCTGATGAGCTTATCACTCCAAATCTAACCAATTTAAGGTTTCCAAAGCTGTTTATGGGACTTCAGAATACTGGTACTTAGCTTAATAAAAGAATTGTCTAGATGGCCTTAAGACTATTTAGACGGTCTTTAAGTTGTGCTCAATATTTGGAAGTGTTTAGCTTTCACCTTTAATATATATATATGTTTAAAAAATGAAGCTGGCAGTTTGAATACTTTTTATTGCTGTTCACACAGCATGCTTACTCTGCAGTATGTAAGTATGTGATCTTTGTTTAACGCTAGACTCACTTTGGCAGTGTGTGGGGGAAATGTTGGAAAGAACTAGCACTGTAATCTGCATGCAGTGAGATTCTTCTTTCTAACACTGCTATTGTTTTTCCTTCCTTTCTTGTTCTGGGCATCTTGCCCCGGCTCGTGTCAAACTTACAGCATAAGCTGTACTCAAAGCTGATATATTAGGACGTTTGTTTCTTTAATGACTACTCAATTATTCACATCTTCCATTTTAATAAACATGTACTAAAACTGCAAGTGGCTATGTTTTATTTGTTTGGATGTGCCTCTGAAACTCTAAACCCCAGGTGAAATCAGAACTGCATTGGTGCCTTGGACTTTCCTGGTTTTGTAAAACTGAGTCTAATGTGCCCCTGTTACTAAAGAGTACATTTAAGGGCACAAGTTTATTTTCCTTTTGTTGAAACCAGAGATGTCTTGCCTAGGGAAGAAAGCAGCTTTCCTGCTGTTCTGTTTTAGATAAAAGCCTAGCCCAGAAAGTTCAGGTCACTTCTTGGCTTCCCATTTTCTCTGAGAGTTTCTCAGCTACATGTCAAAAGGGTCAGTATTTCACATGGAAGAAATGCATCAAGTGTGGAAGTTAGATTCCCCAGATGAAAGAAACCCAAGACTTTAAGGAGCTTCTTCACAAATATGTAAAATAAAATAAGGACTTTGGCCTTTGCATGGTGAGATCTGTATAATCATTAACTCTTTGTCTTAGAGAAACAGTTTTGCTTTCAGACAATCCAGTAGGAAGGTCTACTGTGAGTGGAAATTAAATAAATGAACCTGATAGCCAGCAGGAGTAGTGAGAACCAGATAAAGGCTTTTCTAGTGTAAGATGTCCCAAATAAGATTTTGTGGATCCAGATACATGTTCTGATCTTGATGACTGCTCAGCTTCACCTTCAGTCCTCCTGAGCTTTAAGGATTCTCAGAACCAAAAGGTGTGGGGTATACAATTTGTATTTCTTTTTACTTGAGGAAGAAGCCTAAGACGTGCTCACTTTCATAGAGTGCCTTTGCCTGGATGGGTGTGATGGGACATCAGGAATGCAAACCCTGTGTATGCTTCAGGCAGCAGAAGCAAGGTAAGTTGCACAAGGAGAAAATTGAAGGGGTGGGGCAAGGGGCGCCCTGAGCTTTTGGCAGAAAAGGAGCAGTGCTGCGAGTGGATACCCAGGCAGCAGGAAAGGGAGCTGGGGGAGAGAGGCTGTGTTTGGCTCTTAATGCACAATACTCCCTATGCTGGAGCAAAAGGGTGAGCAAGGGCATGGTTAATTACCAGCTATCAGCCCAGACCTTTTGATTCAGAGGGGAGAGGGATGCTCTGTGGGGAGGAAGGAGAAGCGTGGGGATGGAGTGTGAACAGGAGAAATAAGAGGAGGTAGGATGAAGGATGTTGGGGAGGCTGGAGGTATAATCAGCCCCTGGCTACAGTAAGCTGTTGTGAGTGACTCTAAGTGCACATGAGAGTTCATGTGGGAAGCTAGTGCAGACCAAATCACCACGGTTGTTTCATAAAAGCATGTCCTGTAGAGCACAGGTTGAAATTGTAGGCCATCTTTCTCCTCTCCTCAGCTATGTCCCTTGGGATTTTTTTACCTGAAAGCGGCTTCTCAGGTTTAGGTTGGATAGCATATTAAAGGACATAAATGGTTTTTAACACCAGGTATTATTTTAGTGAGTATAATAGCTAGAAGGAGAACAATTTACAGCCCAAAGGTCAGTAGTGTTCATTTATTTATTGACTACAGAGGGAGACTAGAATTACAAGTACTGACAGAGTCCTAGCCTAAGCAAACAACATGCTCTATGAACTTTTACTCAGTTTGTGCTGTTCAGCACCACATCTGTCTAGCTGCATGGATAACAGTAATAACGTTTTATTGTTTTGGCTGACAACAGCAGAGAAAGCACTCTGGTTCCTTTCAAAATCGTCCCAGCAAATGACAGCATTGCTGAAGGTTTAGTCACTTGCTAATCAAGGGCTGGTATAGGAAGGTAGGCAAACTGGAAAACCTAGTATTGCGCAATGAGAGCCGGAGTTCTCACAGCTACGCAAATCGATACTTCCTCCGCCTCCCGTTTTTCATGCAGCTAGGACAGCCGACTTAATTTGTTCTTCCAAGGAACTCCCCTAATTTAACAGTATTTTGAGACCTCTCCTGTGAAAACTATCCTCACTCTCCCTGTTTCCAGCCTCGTACCAGAGCTATTACTGACCATAATTGCAGCTGAAACAAGAAGGAAATGAGTTGGCTCTGTGCTCACTTCAGAGACAGAGGTCCTCGCAGAGGACCTTCTTCAGAGACAGAAGTAATGAAAAGGCAAAGCTCTGCTCAGGAGCATGAGATTATTGAATTACGGGAACATAATATGGAGGAAAGTGAGACCGATCACGACAAGCATCTAAATGCTCAGACGAGAAAGGTAGGAATTTCACTTGCTCATTTGATCCTTCCGGTGGGGGAAATACTACACAGCAAGAGAAATGACACTTGAAGGAACATCTTGTAGGGGTGATTTAATTTGTTGTTTGAGGGAGCGGAAAAGAGGCTAAAAACCGGTTAAATGTATTTTTTTTCTTATAAATGAAGCGTTCTAATATGAGAGTGGGATTTTAAGCTTTAATTTAGCAACTGAAACTGTAATTGATTCTCTGAGTTTTGCTTTCTCTTGTCATGTGCTGTCAGTGGGATTGGGCTCAAAACCAGAAAAGAGAGAAGCTGAAATAAGTTTTAAAACCAAGCTTTCCTTCAGTAGAAATCAACCAGGAAACAGTGCTGCCAAACAAGATGTCCTCGAAGAGAGTATGCTGGATTCTCTTTATCTCTGAGTAATTTTCAGTTGCTAACCATTATGAATTTGTATTAACAGAAGGCTCTAAAGCCTCAGTTAAGATCAGCACGTGAATCCTAAGGGAGGTAGCTCCTAGTCCCTAGCTCAAAGCTACGGAACAGACTAATTCCCTCAGAGGAGTAATTCACACGTGGCTGCTGTGCAATGAATTACACCGCTTATTCCAGGAATACTTGTGGCAGAGCGAAGATGCTTCCCGCTTTTCTGCGGGCACGGCTGGCCCCGCCGGGCGCGGCGTGCCCGAGTCACACCGCCCCTCCCTCCGCGCTCCCGGGAACGCCGCTGCTCCCCTCTGCGGCTGCTTCGTTCCGTGACTGGGAAAAACCCCCCATATCCTATCGTATCAGCGGTCAGTCGCTTCTCCTGTGGCCTGATGAGCTGAATCAGCTCGCTGCAGGGTCAGACACATTCCCGGAGGTGCAAAGAGGAACGGGAGAGGGTGGAGGAGAGGCAGGGGTGTGAGCTAGATCTGCTTGACTGTCTTGAGAAACTTCACCCTTGGGTTAATCCTTCCTCTTTCCAGAAATGAGTTTTCATTTGAGCTCTCTTTCTGCCGATTCTGGCAACTGGCTTCCCGTCCTATATAGACTTCTGGAAAGTTCCCATGCTCTGCTTTCTGCTCAGGTGGCAGGTTAATCAGAGCTGCCCTGCCCACCAGGGAGAGACTTTCTCTGCTGCTGTTGCTTCCACCCGGGACTATGGGCAAAGTTCACAAGGTGTTGGACTAGTTGTGGAGCTGAATGTTTTCTTGGGATCAAGAATTGTGTGAATAAGAATTATATTTTGTGGTAGTCTAAACATGTGGTGGCTCAATCAAAACTTGGGCTTGACAGCTGCCTGTCTCAACTGATGAGGCTATGGCTGATTTCATAGTTGCACTTTAGGCAGTAGTTACTGGCTTTTACATTTTTTTAAAATACAAAACGATATGCTAGTGTTAAGTATTAAATTTAAAATCATCCTTCTAAAATATTTTAAAAATCAAATTTAAAAAATGTAAATGTGATCACAGCTGAAAGCATGCTGTAAACGAAACCATACTCAGTGTTTGCCTTTCATTCTCCAGCAGAGCAAAGTTCTATGTGCAGAGGTGTCTACAGAGAATGTTTCCCTTTTTCTGCCTCTGTTCCTGGAGGAATTTCTCATGTAAGATCTTTCTCTGTGTGTCTGTTTTCTCTCCCTGTTTCCCTGCCACCCACACAAAAGCTTTTAGCCAGCTGGTCGATTCAGTTGAATTCAGTGAAAGGCTCTCTGTTATTCTGTGTTCTTAGAAAGTTCAAGAAGTCAAGGAGGGAAACTTGGATTAGTGCCTCCAGCCAGCAGCTGGTTCCTGCCAATCTCCACGTATGTGGCCCAGACAACCTACAGCATGTGCTTTTCCTTGCCTGGCACTGATGTCAAAAAGGACGTAGAGTTTACTACTACCTTTACGGTGGATGGAGAGGGAGGGAGAGGAGTAATTAAAAAGACAGCATGGTCTGGTTATGAATTCAAGTCCTTGCTTCAGTCTTCTGATTCTTCTGGGTGTGGAAAAAAACAGATGAAGTTTTCTGTTTTGCTGTCACTTAAGCTTGCCTTTTTTTTTTTTTTTTTTAATATTCATCCTGCTGGATTAACTCATGAAAAAACTAATTTCTGTCATGGTTTTAAATCTTATCAAAAATTAAATAACAGGCAACGCATTGTCCTTTCTCTCTCGTATGAATGTACATACATGCACAATTGCTTTGAGTAATGTTTTCTTATGACCTCATAGAACAGGTGAGATTTGCATTAAACTCTGTTAAATACACTCAATAGCCTTCAAGTTTCCAGTATTCTGAAGAAAAAGTCAGTCAGCTATAAAGCGTGAATTATTTTATTGAGGGTTTAATGCAATAGTATCTACTGAATAGCGCTCCCTTTGCTTTGGGTGCTGGCACCCAGGAGCTATGCAGGTTGACTTCATCAATGCTGCGCAGGTGAATGCTTTTGGAAGTACCTCCAGAGACACCTTTTTAGCTGGGAGAGATGACAAACATTAAAAGGAAAGCTTGTGGAGTATGCAAATTTAATTCATGTAGTTAAAAAAAAACATGGAGCCAAGGAATCACGTTTGCAACACTTTAGCTTTATGGGCAACTCAGGAGTTTGAAATTCTGCAAGAAGGGGAATGATCTCTCTCAAGTGAATGTCCTTTGCCTTCTCTAGGTCTGCATTTCCTCCTGCAGCAGTAGTCAAGGCTTGGAACCCCTGGTGTAGAGTGTTGCTTACCAATGAGGCTCCCCCATCTATGGGGGGGCTTTGTTTCTAAACATGACAGTAGACACATGCTTCAATCCTTTTTCCTGCCTCATTTCATTAATCAATATGCCCTTCTCCTTTATACCTAGGAGAGAGATCCCTGGAAATCATGCAGGAATGTAGTTTTCTGGAAGTGTAAAGTATGGATGGTTATAACTACAATATTTCTAGTGATCTTCCTGGTCATTCTCATCAGCCTAATTCTTTATTCTAGTAAGTATCTCACTCTTGGTTACAGTAATACAAACATGCAATACGTACAATCTAATGCAACACAAATGCAACAATAATATCCTTTAATCTCCTTCAGTAAACTGCTGAAGGAACTGGGATACTGAATGCAGAGGGTGGTGTGTTCAGTAGTGGATGTGAATGCTTTTATCTTAGCAGGCACCAAGCAACTTCTATCCTGATCAGGCAGCAATTCCAGTTTTTAGCTAAGTGAGAAAATATTATGAGAAGAGATTTGGATATGAGGATGGAAATTATGTTTGTAATGTTGGAACAAGTGCCATGGATGACTTAGGTCTCATCGGGTCATTGCCTGTCAGGCTCCCAGAGCAAATGACTTTTGCTAGTGGAGGTGGATGATTGACCTCCATGTGCTGTCACTTTTTTTCAGGTGACTTGCACTTTCTTTCTGTCTTTCCCAGTCAGTCTTTACCTAGGAAATTTGAGAGAAAGCCACCCTGGAGAAAGCCAAGAGGGTTTTTTCCCAATACTTCAGCTAACTGAAACTTTTTTCTCCCCTTTCTATCCCCTTTTGATTATTAGATATTTACACAGATGAGGATGACTGCTGGGATCCTGATGAACTACTAAGCAGTGGAAAGGTTCACAATTTTTCAGGAACATTGGAGTTAATGTGTGGTCTCCCACACTTCTCCTCCAAGGACATTACTGAGAGGGTAAGCGTTTATGTGATTCTTGGCAAAGTTGATTCTGCTTAGAACATAGTTTCAGTGTTTTGCCTTTTAAGAAGTTTCTGTTTCTCTGTGTAGCAACTCAGTCATTTGCAACTCCACAAATAAAATGCGTTGTACTTTTTAAAGTCGCAATCTAGAAAAAAAAATTGTCTGCTTTTAAGCACAAAAAAGTATCGGGTTTTTTTCCCTTAAATTTGACCATTAATTAAGACACAGTCTTCACCTTTTTCATAGAATCATTGAATAATTTAGGAGGGGCCTGTGAAAGTCATCTGAGCATAATATGCACTAAACATCCTGTGTGCTGCATTCTCTTATGAGTACACGATTCAGCCTGGGTTTCTAGCTGTGGTTTCTGCTGAGCCAACACAACTCTGAGTTACAGCTGAAATAAGCTCAGCATACCTGGCAGTGCTCATTTGGACATTGTGGGAAGGCAGTCTCAGGACAGAGATCCTCCCCTCTACGCAGTAAGAGTTAGAAGAGCCTTTTGGCACTAATTAAATCCCAAATCTAACAACATCAATTGCACATGGCAACATGAGCACATACTTTTATTTCACCCTGAATGCCTCCATTGTGTTAAGGTTATATAGCAATCACTCAAATGCACAATTAACTTGTCTGTCAAATTTAAAGGGACTCTGTACCTTTTCCAGGGCAGATATTTGCTGTTATTTGACCTTCGGCACCTGTTTTTATGCTCCTTAAAGCACTTTGTAAGAATGATTTGCAGTGCTTTTTTTTTTTTTTTGTGAGGGGAAGAAAGAGATTGAATGGAGGAAATATATTTTTTTTCTCTCTCAGCTAACAGAGGTCTACAGTTCATCTCCAGCTTTAGGACGTTACTTTAGGTCAGCTCAGGTGATTTCTTTCAGGTAAGCAATTTCTGTCACCAAAGTTATCTGAAAATTACAGGCTTTTGATGAGACATACATGTGCTTGTGTAAATATGTACAATATTTAAATCTGTGAAAAATAGGTTGTTTGAGGAAAATTATGTGTATAGGCAGTGAAAACTGGTCAAAGGATCCTATAGTGTAAATGGTAAATGCTGCTAAAATTATATGATGACACGAACACATTGTTGCTGTGAAGTATCATCTCTGTTATTTTTGGTTCCAATTGCAGCCCCTAATAAACATATTCAAAGATATTTATTAAAAGGGAAATAAATTGCTGGAGACACTTAAGATTGATGTAGTTTAAATAATCTTAAATAAATAAAATGGGGTTCATGGAGAGGAGAGAATCATTTTGTTCCCGAAAGAGATAAAGGCAAAAGGAATATACATGTCTCCTGTCATGGAGAAATAGCAAAGAGGCAAGGGGAGACAGAGAGCTTCCCCAAGGACTTCTGAAAAAGAATTCTTACAAAATAAATTACAAAGACAGGAGAAAATCAGGGGAAGTAGTTTTGCAAAGTCCCCGGTCCTTTGAGATAGCAAGGACAGAGCCATGCTGGAATGTGGCAAGGGGCAGTCATGAGGGCACTTTGCTCCCTTGAGGAATACACTCCCTTGCCCTGCCAGCCAGCACATTCCAGCTCTGTTCAACGGTGAACTGTAGCTCCTCAGCCTTATGGGTGCTAATTATGGTTTAGACCATCAAGTACAAAGCTGCAGTTCCGCACATACATTGATTTGCTGATTCTTCTCTGCCTCTTTGATGTCCCTCTCTTGCTGCCTCCTTCTCTTTCTTTCCTTTTATTTTCCCCAATTAAAGTATTTTTTGAAAATGTTTTGAATTCTGTGAGTACAAAAGACAGCTGTTGAATTGTAGTCAGTTTTGGTAGACCACAAAAAATGAAATCTCCAGAGATGGTCTGCAGTTCACTAGTTTGTGTAATCCACTCCAGAGCTGAGCCAGGAGCACAGCTGGGTGGTCCTAGGTATTGCTAGCAGGAAAACAAACCTTCCTTCAGGTTCCTAGCTAAACTATGCACAGAATATTGCAACACCTCTTGTCAGTAGCTTCTTGTGAAGCATCAGTGCTGAAAACCACATCTCATCAGAACACATGTCCAATTGCCCTTTGTGTATTTGAAAACATGTCTCTGGCTTCAAGTACGTACCCAGTTTCAAGAGCTGCTCTGAGAAGGGAGGTGGAAACTGCCATCTTTGACAGCTTTCTTTCATAATGCTTTTCTTGGGGAAATGTTGTTGGTTTTTTTTTAAATCCATGCCAACATTGATATGAAAAGTCAGTCTTCTCAAAAAAAAAAAAAAGATCCTCTTGAAACTTGAAGACATTCATCCTTGACTTTGTTTTTCAGTAATGAAAGCTCCACTGTAATTTATCAGCTAGTGTTTTCTGTACCACCATCAACAGAGGGATTTATGGAAAACACTATGAACCCAGATTTTATAAGGAACATTTTACGTCAAAATATTTATGATGAAGATACTCTTAATCCCAGGACATCTGAATGTGACAGGTTAAAGCTTGACCCGACTTCTCTCACATGTAAGTGCTGTACATTAGAGAAATTGTTTCTTTACAAAGAGCAGAAGTATTCCTGGGAAAGGAGGGAAATATTTCTAAAAATATATTGAGATATAATATATTAGTAAATGTAATTTGCATAACATTATTAAGAACATTTTAAAATAGCTTTCAGAAAGTCTTGATATGCTTAACTTAAAACCTGGGACTCACTGTTTGGTCCTCTGATGAGAAAGGGAATAGTGATGAGACTGGTTAGCTGTGGACTTCAACCAAACTTTTCTGATCTAATACTGCATTTTATCTATACAAAAAAATTCTCCTCATATGTGTGTGTACCATAATGGGGAGACAAATAATTAAAAATATTTCTCCTTATTGTATATTTGGTTTTGAATGCTAACAAAAGAAATTTTAATCCAAGGGATGAAAAAAACTCCTGATTTTTGTCTTTCTGTAGTTTTTTTGGAAAAATTATTACGCACAGAGATACCTTTAAAGGAAACAAATGTTCATTATTTCAGATTTTCTAGGCAGTGATCCAATGACTATCAGCAACTAGGTAGTGATTGCAATACATTTATATTTGTCCTGATAGAAATGCCTGTATAAAAGTCCCATGAACTTTAAAGTTATACTGAAAGCAATGCATGGAGCTGCCTCCCCCCAGCCCCAATTTACTGAGCCACACCTATGTGCTTTTAGCATAATCCTAGGCTAACAACTCAGCATTGCAGTGTAAGTAAGTAAGGTTTGCAATTAACTCATGTTGATTTTTCTTGGGACTCTTTTACCAAGGGACAAGAGATCAACAAGTCATGAATTCCAATTTTTAGAAGCATTTTGTTCCTTATATATAGACAGAATTCTTAGAAAAAGTAGTGTAAAAAGAGACAGGAAAGAATATGTTGAAATAACTAATTAAAGATTCATTTTAATATTAATATTTTACTGTTTTAATTTTCAGAGAAATGATGGAAAGATTCCTCATCTTCACCACAACCTAGAAGAGATGGGATTCCCTATCTATTAGTAATCCCAGGGCAGGGAACTATTCATTAATAGAAACACTTCTAAAATTGTTGTCCTATAAATACTTCCTGTGATGCAATATTGTAAATGGAAGATATGGTATATTTATGACAGTGTTGTATTGCTGTAGCACCACTACCTCCTTCTTCTACCTCTCCATCATCCATTTCACGCTTGAGAAAATCATGTATTTGATGCATGCTCTGTTGACTTTGAAAGCTCTGCTTTGTCTTGCCTTATGATTAAATCTGAACGCTCTGCACGAGCTTTAAAAGCAGTCTTGCACGTGGCTCCTTTCTTCTTCTCTTGGCTTATCCAAAATTATCTGCACAGCTTCATCCTTAATGCTCACTTCCACCCAAACTCATATCTGTTATTCTTTCCCTCCTAACTTCATATGGCACGTTTCCTTATTGTTCTTTCTGTGTAAAACAGCCTGAAAACCTAAATATATATATGTGTGTATATATATATTTGTATTCTTTAATTACATGCAAGGTCTTTGCACTAGCTTCTTAAGAAAGCTTTAATTCTCATAATTTCCTTGTTCTTCCTACAGTCTCCCTGGATAAGGTGCTCTTTGCTCTATTTTTCTCTTCTTCAATGTGAAATATGAAAGAAGACAGCAACAGCATGAAGAGACATGTCTTGTTCACTAACGCACCTGAATGTCACAGGAATCTTTCAAGGGTTGAATTAGCAGTGTGCTTTTATAGTTAGCTACTGCTACCAGTGAATAGACAGATACTTGACCTGTATTTGTAAATCTGAAGACTAGTCTATACCCTTAGTTATAGTTCCTGCCCAGCACTGGGGGTAAAAATGAGCAGACGTAAGGTATTTGCCTTAATAAGGCAGTAAATAATTGTCCTTGTTGACGAGAGACCAGATGAGATGAATCAGTGCCAAGAGGAAGGTGCTGAAGCAGACCACGTAGGCCAGCGTGTCATGAAAGTTATAGACAGTACCTGGCTATAACATGAAAATTAAGCATTAACTTTATGCAGAATGGAACATATTCACAACCATGTTAGTGAAATATATCTTGTCATTTATTTATAGCCTTATAAATGTTAGTACTGTTAGATAGACACTTTTATTGTAAGAAGCATTTTGTATTGTAAGAAATATGTAATGGAAAAATGTTTTTCTCTTTTTCTAATATTACTAGTTTATTTAAGGACTAATCTGAAAAATATCATTGTGCATTAAATTATTTCTTTTTACTCTTAAAGTGACTGTTTTCATTCTTTAGCAGCTCTAGTCTTTCAGTTGGAAAATAGCCATTGGAATTCTAAATGCTGAGCTGTATGAAGCATGTCTGACAGAGCTGTGCACTCAAACTCATAGATGTTGTTGCATGTGTTTAAACTGGGCTTGGGAAACATTCTGGACGAAATTAGTAGTTTGCATGACTCTCATATTTATGGCTTATTTTGATCCCCTCTTGGTTTGTAAGAGGGGATTTGACTGTAAGAACTATAATTTCTCTTGCTGTAATATTCTATGCAGCGTACAGCTATAAGATTTAATTCTTACACTGGGGAAGGATAAACTTCATGGCTTGTATGGCTTGTCCCAAAAGCAGCAGGCTATGAAAGTACCAGCAGCAAAGAAATAAGTTACTGTTGAGATGCTGCTCAGTCTTATTGCTCTCACCAAGACATCTGATCCTTTCCTTGAACACTCTTTTATCTTGATTCTAGGAACTGAAAAATAATGTAATGATTAGACTTCTTTATGGCGACACCCATATGAGCATTAAGAGTTGAGAGAAAAAAAGAAGTCAAGCATTCATTTTTTTCCCAGCCGTCCTCTACTTCCGTACCTTTACCCCAGAACTTCACTGGAAAGAAGACGGTGGAGCTGTAGTAAGATGTGATATTCAACAGGAAATGCCTGACTTTGCAGACTGCATCCAGTCAGGTTTTGAACTCTCCTTGAAGGAAGTGTCAAAAAAATGTGGTTTCTGGTTATATATCTGTGAGGTAAACTGATCATGTAAAAGAAAATTTAGAAGTGAATTAATTATACCTCAATCCATTAGGGGCACAGCAGTGGGAAAACACATTACATCAAGTGAGATTATTTTGTGTGAATGATCAATATTAATTTTAATAGAAGGAATGAGGATAATACTTTAATGACTGAGACAATTGAGACACTATTAAAAAGCAGCCTGTGGAGTGTACAATCAGCCCTTTAAAATCCTGTGGCAGGTGTCATCTGTGTAGCCACAGCAGCCAGTATGAGTTTTGGGCAGGCTCAGCTGCCTGCCACAGCAGTGATACCTGCACATGCTGGCAGTGTGTCCA
The DNA here is from genome assembly GCA_013397845.1 of Melanocharis versteri. Lineage (NCBI taxonomy): Eukaryota > Metazoa > Chordata > Aves > Passeriformes > Melanocharitidae > Melanocharis > Melanocharis versteri. The sequence goes on from VZTG01004152.1 coordinate 368,119, forward strand.
TCCACTGCTCCGTGCACTTGCCCACGGGACTGTCTCCAGCATGGAAATGGCAGGTGGGAGTCACAAAGACACTGTACCATAAAGCCAGGGCTCCAGCCAGCAATCACATACTAGAGAAGATTTAAAATCAGAAAAACTGTTCAATATTTTCTTCCACACTGTTTTGTTACAGAAATGGAGGGAATGAAAAAATATGCTTAAGCAAGAACACAGGCCCATAATCATTTTATGAGCTCTGGTAAACAGTTGAATACCTGGTTTCAGTCCTTTGTACGTGTCCAGAAATGCTCCTTGCACAGGGGTGCTGGGCTGTGAGGAGGTGATACTCTAGCATTGCAGAAAGCCAAACCAGAGACTCCAGCAGGAGTGAGCTGGAAGCATTGTGTCATGGAAGCAACACCTGGACTACTGAGAGGTAGTCACCACCTGGGCAGCATCAGTATTGACTGTTTTCTCGTGACTGTAATATTTCTTTTGCATGCAGTTTGTTATTTTGGGTTTTTTTATTAAATTCCAACTTCATTAAGACTTCACACTAAGTAGTATTACATTAGAAGAGGTAGGGGGGAATTTGAGAAATTAGTTCTTTATAAAAATTGTGCGTTGTATAAGGGTACAAATCAAGCAGGTCAGAGAAATTTTGGACAAGTATAAGTGCATATAAGGTTTATGCTTTCATTTAAAACATGAAACATTCCCTAAACAAACAGAAGAAACGCTGTTATTATTGCATTTTTGAGATTTATAGCAGTAGTTCTTTAAGGCCCCTTTAAAAAAAAAGTATTATAAAAGTCCAGAAAAAAAGTACAGCCTCAGTTGCTTAAAATATTGTAGCTCCTAATTTTCTATAGAGGAACATTGTTTTATGATGGCACAGTTGCTACTGATTCCTCCTGGTTTAACTGTCAAGTCCTGTACCTGGTCCACGCATCTTTCTCTGATCAGCTGTTCAGGGACAGGTTTGGCTCATAGCAAATGACTGGTAGACGAAGCCAAATGAGAAAGATTGGTAACAAGAGAGAGAGATTTGTTTGAAGACCTGACAGCAGGGGCAGGATGGTTATCATGGCTGCACACACTCAGGCAAAAGAGTGCCTTTTAAGTTACCATTACATCGTCATATTCACTGTGCTCTTCAGGGCTGGCGACATTTGCCTTCCTCTTGGGCACGCTGACAAGTGCATATTCTGTCTGATTATCACTGTCAATCACACAGACTTCATGTTTTACATCATGGCTGACAATCGAGTACCACAGTTCACTGGAAGTCATAGAATCTTTTTTGGCAACACGTTCCTGAGGGGGAAAAGGGTAAAGAGAGAAAGAGCGAATCTTCAGTATGATTAGACCCTGAAGAAGTCTGGAGAGGTGAGCAGATCTGGTATAGCCTGTACACTCATGCAGTGCTGTTGACTAATACACGCAGTAGTGAGAAGGGTTTGTAAATCCACAGTCATTTCCCAAATGTCCAGGCTGTGGCTGCACACCTGGAGAGCCCAACAACCCACGGCCCTGCTCAGCGGTGCTGACGCGGTGAAAGCTCATCACCACACGAGGGAGCAGAGCAGCACAAATGGAGCCGGGCAGCCGGAATCATCCCGGGCCCTGGCTTCCCCCGGCGCTGTCCCCGGAGAGAGGTCATCCCTGTGACATCCACCCAACCAGGGAATGGGAGCTGATGGGCAAGAAGAGAAAGTTACATGCGACATTTTATCGATGCATGTGAAGGGAGAGCATTTGGGATTTGAACAAGACTTAATATGGGGATTTTAGGGGAGGAACTAAAGGAGGGGGGTCAAGGTGACTTGCAGAGTAAAAACCATAAGAAAACAGAGGAAGAAAGGGAGGGGAAAGAGCCAGCGAGCTGCCAGAGAGACTGTAGGGTCTGGGAGGCAATTAAGACCCTAAGTGCATGTGTGCGTGTGGCTGTCCAGGAGATGCACTGTCCTGGAAGGAGGCCTGGCCTCTCCAGAGATGAAGTGATGGCTAATCCCTTCCCCAGCAGTCCTCATCTGATGCTCTCCTTGAGAACAGAGGGAGGAGAAAGAAGAGCCATTAGCAAAGGAGGAGGTAAGATTGTGTGGGCAAATGCCTTCCCAACTCTGTTTAGACTTGTCCGTCCTTTTGCCTCCTGAAGGTGTTTGCTAATGGGTTGTGGGTGATTGTGCATTAAATAGCTAGCAGGATGACTCGTTAAATCTAAAGGGACAACGTGTACTGATTAAGTACTTGGAGCCAGAAGTTAAAATTTTGTTTGCCCTGATGTTCTTGATTTGAATGCACTGGGTACTGAAGCTAGTGAGTAAGTACTGGCTTTATAGTGGTATCCTCTGTTGTCTGCAGTAGTGGCAGTATTTTGAGTGTTACTGGGTTCATGGTGACATTTGTAGCTACCTTTCACACTCTTTAAATGGAACAGAGGTCTCTGTCTCATGGGTTAAAAACTCCAAAGGGTTAGCTTTTATTTTTCAAGCCTAGAAACAGGACAATGTTGTTAGAACAAAATTCCTGCAGAATTTGCCTTGGATTTTCCAAGTTTATGCAAATTAAATTGTCTGTTTAGATTCTGCTCTGCATGGAAGATCTCCTGACTTTGAGGACACTTCACTGAAAATAAATTCTGATTTTTGATTTGAGGTTTTATAAAGTTTTGAGGTGTAGAAATTCCAGAAATTTTAAGGAGCAGAACAATCAGGGTAGACTTGCTTATAATCATGTGCATTGCTCTCTCCTCTCCTAGACATGATTGCAAAGATGGGAGGACAGCAGTATTTCTCTTAATGTACCTCTGAAATGAGAACAGGTAGGCTCTTAATTTTCATGAGTGAGTGGCTTTCAATCCACTGAGTGAAGTCTGGAGCATCTCTTGTCCCTTCAAACATATGGGTCTAACCAAGACTTGCTCTGAGTCACATTTTCCAGAATCCTTCCAGCCATCATGTTTTGAAAGGCTGTTATCATCAACATTCTCTTGTCAGTAGGGAGAAGTGCAGAGGTGGAGTGATTTATCCCACATGCCGATGGAGCAAGTGTGAAAACTTCCATTATTCACAGACCGAGTTTAACACTCAGAAGGGGCATCTCTCCTATTGCACTAACAGCCCTGCCAGGACTGTCTTCAAACCACGCTCTGGGGCTTTTCCTTGGGACACCAAAAACTCTCAAAACCAGACAGCTACTTGGCAGGTTCCCCATTATAGTTCCACCTCCTCCTCTTCCCCCACAGTCCATCCCACACTCACAGGTACAAATGATGAGCTCATTTCATCACACCCTTTTCTGTCATCTTGCCCACTTTCTTCAAAATTATCTGCTAAACACCCACTTATCTGCTGGGCACAAATTTTTGCTTTACTGACATCATCTTCATTAAAAAAAAAGAAAAACAAAACCAAATCAACCCAGTTAGGCTGCTAAATGGCAGCGCTTCATTCTGCAGTGCATAGGGCTTCTGGTAATTGCTTGTCATCAGGGACTCAAGAGGCAACTTCACTGACCTTCTGCTGAAATGAAGTATTTACAATGCAGAGGCAGCAAACCACAGGTACTCAGCTTCTGCCCCTCAGAGCTCAGCATATTAATACACACAAACAACCACAGACAAACCAGCACACAAGACTGTGAAGTGCAACAGTTGGGAAGTGGCTGTTTCCCCATCCCTGCCTTCCAGGATGATAAATTTGGGCAGAGAAGCAGGGCACACATCAAGTAATAGAGTTACCTCTTAAATTACACTGGGGTGCATTGCCAAAACTCCTAAAGCTAACCCCAAAGCAAGGAGGTAAGGTGAACGGGCAATGTGTTCATCTTACCAGTCTTTCCCGTATTGCAATGCAACCATTTGCTCCATTCTGATTTATCAGAAACTAAATGTGCAACTTGAAAGGGCATGTTTGGTTTTGTGGGGTTTTTTTTTTCTTTCTTTTCTTCCTTCTAGAGGCAGTGAGACACTGGAAGGGGAAACCTTATTCTTTTCCAACAGAGACTTAGCCATTTGTTGATACATCTGCTATATTTTTATAGCGCAAAGATTAACCAAAACCCTTTAAGCTTCAAAGCATTAAATCTCCCTTTGTTTTTCAGCTGAAGATTTCTTTAGTAATAAACCTGGTTGGCAATAGTCTATTTAAATGACTTTTAGAAAATGACATGCTGAAACTGAAACTCTTTGGGGAAACATGCCAGTAGTCAAGAGAGGCTCTACTGGCTACCAAAAAGCTGAATGGAGAAGGGGAGGAGGAGGAGGAGGACAGAAAAGCACCCCCACAGCCGTAAATTGCGCAGTGGCTGAGGACATTCACCTGAGACATCATCACAAGGTTCAACCTCCTGAATTGTCTGATTTGGGCCAGACAACATCACACTCAGCCTCAGAAATTACGTGTGTGCTGCAGTCTGTTTGGCCACTGGCTGCTCAAGAGTGGGGCTGTGTATCAGTGTTACAGTTTTATGTGCATACACTTATTTTGTACGTAGGCCTAAACTGTTTTTTTTCTGCATCCTAAGCAAATAGCCTGATTATGGGCTTTTCTTTTTTCTGCAGGAACATGATTGACACTTTGTCTTTCTAATATGGGGATGTTTTGGACTCAGTTGCCCCAGAGAGTGGGGGAGGGGGAGGTGGGAGAAGGGTGGAAATCCGTTTTAGTCTTTACCTTGATGGTACCTGGTGGATAGCTGTAGGTCTGTGCTGAGGAAAGAGGAAGAAAACACATGTGATTGTCATTCTCTGGTATAGCAACATGAGATTTTCATCAGTACAGGATTTACTCAGCTGCAGACTGAGCATAGGCTGTGCAAAAGCATGAACTTGTGTGACGATAGTAGGGAAAAGGGTTGAGCCTCTGAGAGCTAAATAAATCTGGTGGCTTTTCGAGATTTATCTTGTCTCTAGTTTATACACACTTGTGTCACACAGTGCTGCTCACTGACCTGAATTAAACCTAGATGTGCAACTTTCTTGGGTTTTTCTTTTTGTTTTGTTTTCGTTTCATTTAATTAACTGAAATCAGTTTTACATGTCTGTCTTAGAAATGAAAGTTCTTGCTTGCTTTCTGACTGTACTTTAGCTTTATGACCACTGCAGCCTTAATTCTGCCAGGGATCACCGGCAGGGTGCTGGGGCCCAGAGGCACTACGTGATTGTGCCACACGCGCTGGGTGTCTGTGTGCACAGGTTTGGCAGTCTGGAGTTTTTCTGGAAATTTGTCTCTCTTTTCCATAAACATCTAAGTGGCAGAGGTCTGTTGTTTCCTAGCCTTGTCTTTATCAGTCTGGCTGGTTCTTATTATGAGGTGGAATTGAACAAGTTGCTCCTGTAAAATTTCAGAGCTGAACTTTCACTTTTGCTTAAGATAACGGGGCTTTCTAAGCATGCTTGTTTTGCAACCTGACAGGAGGGACGTCAGTCTCTCAACATTGCATTAAAGCTGCCATCTTAGAGAATTTATGGTGTTTTCAAACATTTTTGTGCTGCCTTAACACTGAAATGAAATTGCCAATGTACATGACTAACAAGAAGAGAGTTTTTGCTAATACCACAACTTGTGAAAGTGGTAAAAGTATAACACCTTTGCTACATGAATGGCTTTACCCACTAGAGGGAAAAAGGCAGCAGTCTGAATCTAAACCAACACCTCCTGATTCACATGAGCACATGTGATCCTGGCTGTCATAGAGTCTTCCCTATTTGCATATTCAATATGCAGAAACTATTTTTTTAGGAGAACACCTCATACTGACGTCTGTTTAGAGAAAGTCCTAACGGCACTTGTGTACGGGGAATGGGGGCTGGTGTGTGAGCAGATGTAGGCTGTGCTGTGCCGGCAGCCCACTGGCTTCAGCAGCCCTCCACCTCATTTGCAGGGGAGGAAGCAGGGGCACAGCAGAGGTGCCCCCACCGTGCTTGCAAGCCTGCGGGTCTGGCCGTGACAAGGGCCAAGTGCCCCATTGCAGGAGGCAGCTGCAAGGAGTGGCTGAGGCACCTGTGCCTCCGGAGCTGGAGGGAATGGCTGCCCCCTCCTGCTGCCTTCTCCGGAAACAAAAAACACCAAAGAGCCCCCGAGTAATCCAGCACGGCGGGGCATCAGAGGGCAGGTATGTTCCCCACTGGATGCAAGAAGGTTTCCCTCCGCTGGGATGCAAAATGCCTTGCCATGGCTGCTGCCCATGGCTGTGCCTGCCAGCTGCCTCTGCAGCGATGCAGAGAGCTTCCCCACGCCCCCGTCCCTGCCATGCCACACCACCCCCAAGGGCCTCAAGCAGCTTCTTTACTTACTTTGCTTGTGGGAGTATCTTCTTCTCCGGATGGGGACGGGCACTTTCCACCTAGGGTATGGAAATAAGGGTGAACGGGCAGATCTGGAGCTTCACCGTCCTCACTTCCCGCTGCCAACCGTGGGCACACGTAAACCCGCAGGGAGATGCCTTCTCCAGCTTTTTGGACAAGGCACTTTACGCAGCTTCTCTGCTGCTGTTCTCCCCGAGAGGCAGCCCCTGGCAGGCACCCAGCCCGGCTCTGGGGGTTGCAGAAGCAGCAGCTGCCACAGGGTAAGAGAGGCACAAATCAGAGGTCCAGGGATGGAGGGTGGCAGCTGTTGGCAGGTGTCACAGCATTTAGCTGTTCCTGGGAAGTACGGCCTTTGGTCCCTGGGGGAACCCTGGCAGTACAGCAGCAAAGTTTGTGGATTGGAGGAGCAGTCAGCCTTTCCGGGCTTGTCCATATTAAATAGCTGTAGGTGGGTGAGTGAGCAGTAATTATTGGGAAGAGATGATAGGAAAGAACCGTTCTCATGCTTCCACAAATGATCTAAATCAATCTGACCTCTAGCATGTCTTGGGGAAAAGCAAAAGGAAGAAAAATACAGCAATAGTGTGACAGAAAGTGCAAACACATGGGGGTGAGTGCAAGGCTAGTGAATCTGATCTCTAGCAGTTGAAATAATCCTTGCTGGTTCAAGCGGAAGACTATACTTGCAGGCTTAAGTACTGAAATTATTTGGCAAATTTAGGAGCCTTTACATTGTATTCAGGTTGCTGTTAGCAAGTTTCTTGGTAATAAGAGCTAGGCTTTCTGGGGCGTGCACTGTTGCTTATACTTTACAATTTTGTGCTTGTAAAAGGACGGTAATTAACAAACATTTTGCAATGTAGTATTAATATTTACATACTAGATTTATATGTATAATAAAAATCTGCTGAGGGATGTAAAGATGCCAAGTCATATGAATTTAGGAATTACACACAACTCGCTGGTGGAGGTACATTATGAATCAGTCTCTAATTGCTTATTTGCATTTTTTTTTTCCCCAGAACTGAGGTAAACAGGTAATCCCACCATTCTTTTTTGCTGTTGATACTTTCCTTGCTAAATGTGTGCTCTTGGGTCTCATTTCTTTTATAAACTACCTAAGTTCTGCAACTCACCTGGAATAACTTCTTTCTGCAGATGTCCCTGGTGCTCTTATAAGAGTAGCAGAAAGTTTTGCAAATATTAGTGAACTTCCCAATTTTCTGTTTAGTGGGAGAGCTTAGATAGCCTTCATTACAGCTGGGTATAAAAATAAAGCTATAATACTACCTCATTCCAGGTTGCTGTCAAGACCCGGTGTTAGGATCTGATCATTATTATTATTAAGGTTCCTTAGAAATTCCTCTGCCCCAATTAAGGTGCAAACGAGACCATATGCCAGTGACAATAATATGGGTTTTATTATATAGTAAATATGAGAGAAAGAGAAAGAGAAAAGAAAAGGAGAGAGAGAAAGAAATGGAAAATAGGCGGGGAGGGGGGATGAGGCGTGACAGGGACAGAATAAAAAGAATATCACCACTTTGTGGGTCCCACTGATGCTTCGACGATCTTCTTTAGCAGGTCTTCTTGGTGATGTCAGTCTCCCCACGATCTTCTTCAGCAGGTGTCAGTCCTCACGATGGTCTTCTTCTGGTGGTATCAGTTCCCCCAAAACACAGGATCTCATGGGTTTATATGCTCAGGCTAGGCAGGCATGTCCAGGCATGTCCCCCTGGAGCTGGGGGGGGGCAGTCTCTTGCAGCAGATTCAGAATCACATGCAGTCCACAGCTGGGCCAGTTTTGTGTATTCAGAGGATGGATGTTGATTGCCTCTCACCAGAGGCTAAGCCATGCACCCAAAACCTCCTCCTCCCCCCTCGGTTGGGGGGAGTCAGTGTGAACCTGGCTTCTGTGAGCTGAGCTCCCTCCCCACCCCAAACTCGGCTGGGATGGCAGCTGGAGGCTTTGGCCTATTATGGATGCATACCTTTCCCTTAGCCTGAGGTGATGGAACAATGGATTTCCTTTAATCCAATCAGCAGTTCAGTTTACAGTCCAAAGTTCTTGGAGGAGATACCTGTGGCTGTAGTTTCTTTAAAACTTGATATCAATGTTTGAGACATAAACTATTTTCAGTCTCTGACAGTTGCCTACCTGGTTTTCTTTGAATTATATATAGAGTTTTGCCTACACTGGATATAAAATCCTCTAGCTTAGTTGGAGATGTTAGTGTGACCACTTCATACAATTCAATAGAAGTCCTATGAGCTACATTTAAAATAAAATATGTGTATGTCTTTATAATACAGATAACTCACATTAGAAGTCTGTTGTGGCTGTCAGATATTGTGAGTTTGATATAGGTATTTTTGTTTACTGATCTCTCTTTATTCCACTTTTCCTTGTTTCTATTCAGTTAGCTTCTGATTTTTCAGTCCCTTGCTCAAATGAAAAGGCTGTTGGATCTGGGTAGCTCTTCCCCTGCACCATCAAAAGATAAATAGCATATGTTCCTCTAGCAAATTAGATCTGTAAACTGATGCATAACTCTTAGATAAATTCTTATTTAGTCAATCATGTGCAATCCTGTGGGAATATACATCGCATGGTCTGAGAGTTGAGAACCTTTCTCAGCATCTGCATTCATGCTACAATCATGCTGACTCTTTGAGGCAGGTCCCCAGCAGTTAGAGAAAGTGAGCCCAGCTTGTCTGTGGGTGTAGAGGAGTTCTGAAGGGTTGGCTCTTATTGGGCTGAGGTTTTTTTGAGGCAATTATAAGTATAGTTTTATTAGTAAAAATGCTGGGAAATAGTTCTGGACAGCAGCCATGAAAGAGGACAAATGTGACTCTCATTAAAATGAGAACAAAGGCAGATTTCCTTTTCTTTCTTTCCGTAGTTCCACTTAGCTCTTTGCAGAGAAGCTGCATGAACTGTTACAGGCCACAGAGGCTGTTGTGTTAGGGAAGTGGTCAAACCAAATATAGAAATGCCTCTAAAAAGAAAACACTCCAAACAGAGGGGATGAAATGGCAGACTTGGGGATGTATAGGAAGAAGGAAAGAGTCAAGAAATTAAATACAGAGGAAGCAGCAGAGTTTACAGATAAATGGTAGGGTCTGCAACATTATCTCCCAGCAGCTGCTGTTAAGAGCTCAAGTTTGTGTTAGGTCTGCTTTGCACACCTGAAACTAAGGTTGCCTTCAGTCTGAATTTACATCAACCCAGCTGCCAAAGGGCCGAGAGACAGGGCAGTGGATCTCATTTTCTGTCCCTGAAGGGGGACTGCCTGGGCAGAGGTAGTGGAATGCTGCTGGTAAGGTCACACAGACACCCACAGAGCCACCTTAATAAGGGGTGATGCCAGCCTCACCTGCTTCCAGAAATACAAAGCTCCTCTGACCTGCTGTGGGGCACGACAGCATCAGCCTTCAGGAGGGAGGGCTTCAGTAGGGACCTGCTGCAGCTGTTGTCTCCATCTAACTTGGTGTCCCACAACAACAGGTTGCTGATCCAGAAAAGAGCTGGACCTTCCTCCAAAAATATCCAGTTCTTACCTGACTCCTTAAACCCACCACCTCTGACACAAAACTGCCAAACTCTCAGAACCCCCCACATCCAACCAAGTAAAAAGTGTCATCCTTGCTCTGTGGTTGGCTGCTTGGCAAAGAAAGTTCAATGCCCCATCACTTGAGTACATTTTAATTCTTGCCACATGATGTGCTACACAAAAACCACCCCAAGCTGGCACGGCTCATTGACAGCACCTGGAGTAAGATGAATTGCAGTTGCTCTCTGCCGTGCAAGGGCAGCTGGTCAATGCTCTCCCTAAACAACTTTTCCTGGCAGTGGTTTGTTGGAGGTTTTGAAAATGAGGAAAACAGGGTGTGGAGCTGCATGAACACAGACTAAGGTACAGCACAAAACCCCACAAAATGCCAGTGATGTCTTTTATGGCAGTGGCCCCTCCCCTCTGATGGGCGGTATGGGTTTCACAGCCCCACCAAGCTAGCAGGAAAAATCTGCTTTACAAAAAACCTTGCTTGCAAGGTTCTTATAGAGAATTCTGTTCTTATTCCCTCTACTAAAAAGCAGTCAGGAATTACTTCAAAAGCAACACAAGTCTCACATGTAAGGGTGACACGACCACCTAAATCAGTGGGGATTCAGCAAGCCTGGGAGCTGAGAGCCTAGACCTAAGACCCTTAAGGCACACGAGCTGATCACTGCTCCTTGCTGCCACAGGTGAGGACCCAACAGTTTCACATGGATTTTGTTTGCCTTGACTCAAACTGCTTCTGAGAGCAAGGCTTCGTGCTCTGGGGACTTCTGCCCTTTTCCTCAAGGCCAGGTAATGTGGTCACAACTTAGACATCTGGCCACAGACCTGCAGGGATGTGAGAGGTGCATTCTCTTTGGAAACAAGAGGAACGTTGAATTTTGTCAATGGAGTGCCTCATCTGAGCTCCTTAAGACCAAGTAAGCAGTCAGGGTACAGTGCTCAGAGGTTGCATGACCTTTTCTTTGACCTGTCAAGAAGACAATGGAAAAGAAAGGGAATTTGTCGCCTGTCCTAGGTGACTCCTGCCTGAGCATCCTCCTCTGTCTTTATAGTTCCTTAGGAGTCAATCTATTCCTAACCACTGTTGTACATATGTGAGTATGTGCACATATCTCACATATCTTGTGTACAGCATTTAAATATATTGTACAAATTTAGCCTATTTCTATACAGTGTATATAAAAGCTTGTCTTTATGACACATGGTACCAACAGATAAGAGATAGCAAGGTGAATCTCCTCTAAGTGTAGTTTTCCTGCCTGGAAACTCGGAGCAGATGACAAGTATTCTCTGTTCCTTCTGTTCCTCACCAGGATGAACTCCCTTCCTCCCTTCAGCAAACTCTCTGTGCTGGGAGCTTACAGATGATGTCACCTCTCTAAACATCATCATGAGGCAATACTCTTGACATACTAAGGACTATATTGTCCATCTTAATTTGCTTGCTAAATTATGTTTTGTTAATCAAGAAGCTCCTCATGGTGCCTTGCATGATCCCTTGAGGCTGATTCATTGCAGGTATCATTTGTTCTGGAATCCCACTCTTAATCCTCTTGTTTAGTAATTAAATATAAAATGGTATTGGACCTACCTTATTTTTGGTAGGCAGTTTCCCATCCTTCCACTGGATCTCTGCACCCTTTGGTAGCCAGTTTTGGTGTGGTTTCCTTGCTGGCTGAATTGTTTTCTGTACTGGCTCTGTTACAGAATGAAACTCAGTGACCAAAGCAGCTCGTTATCTCACTGTAAGTGTATGCAGCACTCAGATGTTGCGCACCTAAAAAAACCAAAAACCACCCCAAAGCCTCCACTGCAGGCAAACATTAATAAGTGGGGGTGGAAGAGGAAGAGAGGTGGAATGGATGAGTGATGTAGCTTCCTGGGGTGCTGGGATGAGCTGGTGGCCTCCACAAAGTGACTAATGTGTTGCAGAATGGACCCTCTCTAGGTTCTGTAGTCTGAAATAGCAACTTAGGGTGCTTTTGTCAAGAGGAAACCACATGCCTAGCCATCTTGCTCTTCTGAGAAATGCTGTGACAAACTGAATGGTAAAAACCAAACACTTCAAACCACAATGAAGCATAGCCTTTGCTACTGAAGCTTTCCAGTGCAGTCTTTTTGTGCTTCTTTGTCTCCTTTTTGTCCTTTTTTAAAAACTTATTATACTTTTATTCCTTTTTCTTTCTCCCAAGCTACAAGGAAGAAGAAAAACAGAAGAACCAGTAATATAATTTGCAGGGTTGGTTGGCCGGGGAGGAAGCAAATTTTAGTTGACATGTTGTAATTGCGGTACGTTGCCGGAAAAGAAAAATAAAATCTCTGTAAGACTTCAGGTGTCTGCAGCCATTTCATCAAACCTCAGAGGTAAGAAGTGTTGGGCAGTTAACAGAACACTCTAAGAACACATGCTGTTGTTAGGATCCAGTTATTATTATTNAACCTCCTCCTCCCCCCTCAGTTGGGGGGAGTCAGTGTGAACCTGGCTTCTGTGAGCTGTGCTCTCCCCACCACGCCAAATTCAGCTGGGATGGCAGCTGGAGGCTTTGGCCTATTATGGATGCCTACCTTTCCCTTCGCCTGAGGTGACTAAACAACGGGTTTCCTTTAATCCAATCAGCAGTTCGATTTACAGTCCAAAGTTCTTCAGGGAGATTTCTGTGGCTGTAGTTTCTTTAAAACTTTATATCAATGTTTGAGGCATAAACTATTTTCAGTCTCTGACAGCTGTCCACTGGGAACATGTGGTTTTGCAGAGAGAGGTACACCACCATGAGCTAGGTCTCCACCAAGTATCTCGCTCCTCTGTTTCTGTTTTGCAGTTTGCTAGGCAGTCCAACACCAGATCTCAGCAACAGAAGCTGTAACTTGCAGCTGACAGCAGGGTGTTGGCAGAGGAAGGGAGTCCAGTTTGGGGAGAAGTCACACATCACATACCTCCAATTCAAACATGACAAAGATAAACATCTGTGTCTGTGTGCAAACTACCCTTGTGTGCCCTGATCTGAAACCTGTGCGCAAACACAATTTGTCTGTAACCCTGCCCAAATGAGCACCACCTGCTCCTGCAGCATCCCTTGGCTCTGAACTCCCACAGCCTGCCCCGATGCAATGCTAGAGGCCTGAGCAAATGTTGGTAGATGCAGCTACTGTCTTTACCTCAGCGTATTGCAGGTCTCCAAACTCAACTGAGATGTAGAGTGATTTGCCATATGCAGGCACTACTTAAACATGTTGTAAAGATCCAGGCCTGTTCAATTGCATTCGACAAGCTGCTTCCCAACAGTGCTACCTACAACTAGAGCTGGGGAACCAACCTCCAAAAGTCACTGCAATTCAGAACTGGATGAAACCCTCTCCACCCGTTTTGTTCTCTTTACAGGCAATGTCTTGAGAGGTGACACTGAATCTTTCTGACAAGGTAGGCAGCTGTCCAGTTGTTAACCTGGGCTTAGATGGTTGAAAAAACAGTGGTTTAGACTGGTGGTTGACAAACCAATGTTTTAGACTATAATTGTGCCTGAGTGACTCCCCTTGGCAACATTTTCTGGAAGTTCAACTATGTGAATTATTAATTTCATGAGTCACTTGGTCTGTGGGGAGATGCTGGCATTTCGTGACTGTGCAATTCTTGTACGTCCTTCTTTTTAATTTACTCAGAACTAAAGAGAACATCCTGGTGAAACAGAAAGGAAGAAAATAATACAAATCCGTGTGCTTTTCAAGCAGTAGTTGCAGAACTACTTCTGCCTAATTTATCCCCAAGCTTTCACCACCTTTGGAATGTGACTGAAGCTCAGGCATGGTATGCAGTTCTCAGAAACGAGTATGTTGTGCAACTGAAGCAGAAGAGTATGGGATCTGACTGGCAAGGAAGGAGACGGTCTGTAATCCACCAAAAGTCTGTGCAAAGATGAACAGAGCAGGAAGACATGCACTTAAAGATACACTCACAAATTTTAAATAAGTGGTTGGGTTAATGGATCTCACATTATGAGTAAAATGCTATGTTTAAAGTAATTAATCAACTGCTGATGTTTTCTGGTCCCTGGAGAAAGGGGAGTGGTCCGAGAGAGACCTGCAGAAGTTGGATGCAAACACCAACTCAGGAAGGTTGTTAGGGAGGTCCCTGCATGCTCAGGTTCCCTGTGGCACCAGGAGCTGTCAGGGGAAAGGCAGAGCTTGGAAGGAGCAGACAGAATACACAGCTCTTTCTCACCAGGGATACAGTAAAAAATTAAAGCCAACAAATATTTCCCACCAGCATAGCCATCTCTGTCCTTTGCTAAGACTGGAAGTTTGCTTTTCATTGAAAAGTGTTTCCTCTAGCAGCACACAGTTTTTAAGGGTTCTGGTGTTGGCATTTTAGATGGGATTGACGAAGAAATGCATCGATAGGATCCTATTAAAAATACCAAGATAAACAACCCCCTAACCCCTTAACCATGTCTAGTTTTCATTTCCTAAGACCAGAGAAAGGCATCACTGGAAGCTCAGAGTGTTTCTGGGAGAAAATAATTTGGTTAAAGCTCACAAGAATATTTCCTATATACCAGTTGGGCTTGCAATTCTTTTTAAAATCAAGTGCAGTTCCTTTTGTGATTGCTAAGAGGTATTCTCACATTTTGATCAGGCCAGAATGCCCTTTCAGAAATTTTGCAGGAAAGTGCAACTATGAAAATAACTCAAGGAAAGGAAAATAAGATACCTCGAAGGCAAAAGACAATAATGTGAAGCAACAGCACTTTTCAGACTTATGGGAATGAATTCTTGAGCCTACTTGAAAGCACATCCAAAATGTTTCTGTAGAGGAATACTGATACCTGAGCTGTTTCTGTTTTCAGATTAGTTACCACTAAAGAGAGAAGGAACCATAAATGTGAAAGCATGTTTGAGAATTTTTTGTGTCACTATATGGTTTGGGCCCCCTGGCTTGCAACCGATTTGCATAATTTGAGGCTAACCTGTGTGGCCATTCAACTGAGAGAAAACATTTTATTTGCAATCATAGTCATTTGGAGTATTAAGAATTTACAAAAATGTAAGCCACCTCATCAGAATTCGGAAACGTGAAACACAATTTACCAGTAGAAGTTTGATTAGCAAATGAGGTCTCACAGTCTGGCTGCCCCACTGTGCTGTAGGTGAGCCACCTGTGGGCTGAGGGCTTAGCTGGTTTCAGCAATGCGATCACAACCCACACGAAAAGGGGAACACAGGCATAACAATGACAAAGCAGAAAGGCACAAAAACAATGACTCAAGTTGTGTGACCTATCTTTTTGTCATCTCAGGTGATGGTGGAGGGGGAAGGGTGTGCTTGTGAAAGGGCAATGCTGTCTTTCCAAGGGACAGGGCTGGGGAAGGATCATGGACCTGTGGAGATGGGGGCAACCTCAACGGAGGAGAGGCGAGCCCAAGGCTCTGCTCTTTCCCTGATGCAACACATGACCTAGGCCCTGAGTCTGCCTCTTGGCTTACTTTGGTCTCCTTAACCTAGAAAAAGAGTTGCGTTACCAAAGCATCAGCAGCTCCTGGGTCTTAACTGGTTTACATGAAGGATGCAGACCCCTAACGGGGTCCTCTGAGTTACATGTAGGGACATTTGCATTACTCATTGCAGCATGGCCTTTCCTGGCACTCAGGTCAAGGCCAGGGTGGCCTTCCCTCTTGCAACCCACAGAGACTGGGAGCCAAGCCAGTTTAGAAATCCATGCTTGTATTTAGGTGCTTATGAAAACCTAGCCTTATGGACAAAGTCTGCTTAGCAGCATAGCTGGGAAAACCTGAGTTTCTGGCTCTGACATTTGTTGTCACGTCCCCTAAAATTCAGTTGTGTCATAGAGGCAGGAGGTTTTTACTAGGTGCCATTTCCTGTACTTGCATGGAAGGGAATGTCCCTAGAGTAAGAGCGAAGTGTATAAGAAAGGGGAAGTGGCACTCAGTGGATCACTCGCTCGTCTCACTGAGCACACAGCTAAGATGATGATGGTTACTTGCCTGCTCCTCTCCAGCATCTGGACCGCTGCTCCAGGTAACTCCCTTATCTGTCTGCGTGTCTGTGTCATTATCCTAACAGCATTAGGGACCTTGGTGGCCATGCCAGCCTCCTCCTGTGCTGCTGAGTGCTGCAGTCCTCACCTTGCACCCTCCTGGGGCAAGTCCAGTGGTGACACAGCACTTGTGCACTGTGCTACTTACCTGGGGCTTCAAACGTGTCACTGCTGGTTGCATTGACAGCATCCACTTCTTCATTTACCAACAGTGCATTTACAAGTTCCAGAGAGATGTATAAATTTATTGCAATGGGCAAATTATAAAGCAGACAAACCATGCTTGTAGGTATCTGCTCAGGCCATCAAAAGCATGGGCGTACTACACTGGTTTTGTATTTAAAAATCATGTAGAAAAGGCTGAATTAGTTTCAGACTAGCTTCCATGATCACAGTTTGTAGTCTGCCTATGGCACTGCTGAGATCTGGAAAGCAAAGTGACTGGCACAGCTTGACAACTGGCTTCTTGGTCTTTGATGGAAATCCGCCTGGCCATGGTCACAGTCAGAATCTCAGCGCACTTCGTTGAGTGGGTTAGCCTAGTGTACCACTGGGCACAGCCTCACCCCTCTTTAAAGTCTGCAAAGATATTTCCTTTTCTTTGTGAATTGAATTATGTTTTCAGTGCTGCAACTGTTACTGCTGCTATCTCCCTTCCCATGCTGACATGCACAAATAAACTTTGAAAACTATTATGCCAGGATAACTGTGGAGCTGAGCTGTCAGCTTCACCTTGCCTGTACCCTTACCAACTTTTTCACGTCTATGAATTGGAAGAGGAGACTGATTGTTTTCTTCTTTTCCCTGGAGACTTTTAATACCATGGCATTTATGCTGTGAAAGTGTTCTGCCTGTGAGCCTTCAGTAGGGTCTCTTCTGCAGCTGTTTCTCAGCAGCATGACTTCGATGCTGAGATAAGAGGACAGATGTAGTTTGCCTCAGGTCCTCCCTACCTCGCTTTTTTCTTCTGGTTTTCTGTTATTTGCCAGTCTCTAACAAGTGTGAATACACGATGTATAGTGAGACACGCAATTTTTAGCAGTTTTACTGATTTGCTTCACCCCATGCCACAGGAGGGCTAAGAGAGTGATATTGGGCCAACAGCTGTTTGATCGTTAGCATGGCTGAAAGTTTAGGGAACATCTCCGTGGGTGCCCATGGGATAGCAGTCCTAGCAGAGAAATCAGTGGCTCCCAACACCAGAGCTGGCTTTCTCAGGGGTGCTCTCTGCAGCACAGGTATCAGGCTGGCAAAATGCTTGGTGTGAGAGGTGGCAGGTCTAGTGAAACTCTCTGGGTAGTTCTTTCAAGCTGCATTTTCAATTTTTCCCTCGATGGAGGTATAGAGAAATCCTCCAGAGTTGCTCTGCTTGGAAATGGGGGTGAGGGGCTGTGGGGCCCTCTGCTGGGGTTGGGCTGCAGAATAGTGTGAGAAATGCTGAGTGTGGCACCTGCTTCTCCCCCAGCCTCTGTGCAGGTGATGAACAGAAAGGTCCAGTCAGTCCAGCTGGGAGGAAACGTTACTTTTTCATGCCGGTCAGTCACAAAAGAAGATGTGATACAGGTGACCTGGCAGAAGGAGATGGACGGGGCTGAGGACAACATAGCAACTTACAGTACGATGAATGGCCAAAAGATAGCCAAGGCCTATGTCAGCCACGTGAGCTTTGCCCACAGCGAGTCACAAGCCTCGGCCATCTCCCTTCATGGAGTCACCCTCCAAGATGAAGGATGCTACAAATGCATCTTCAACACATTTCCCTCAGGGGCTGTCACCGGCAGGATGTGTCTCAAGGTTTATGGTAAGGCACTGTAATTGTGTACAGGTGCTCATCTGAGAACCAAGTCATTTTTCCTGTGAAAAACCTCCCCTAACACTGCTACCTTGATGCGGGAAAAATAATTCAGCTTTCTCCCTCTCTGGCTTTACCTCTGATGGGAAACCAGTATTCAACAGTTCTTTAATTTTCTTCCCTTTCAAGTCAGCAACAGCGAGATTCAAAACTGATGCGTAACCCATGACTTCCTCCAAGTTTCCCTGGCCCTGTGCTGTGCTGACAGCTGCCTGGCCACAGCCATGAACCCTGTGCTACTCTGCTTCCTTTCACTGCTGCTCTCACCTCCTAATCCTGGAAATCAGGCAATTTTTAACTTGCTCTGCATTTGGTTGTAAAAATATTGCAAAGTATTCAAAAGGCAAAGAGGCACATGCATGACCAGAATAGCTGGAAGCTCATTTGGAAACTAGAGTAAAAGTAACAGTAGTTGGGCTGGCATCAGGAAAAGGATGCAAAAAAAAAAAAAAAAAAAGGCTGAAATACTGTACAGCTCATGGGATTTGACACATGAATATCTTGAGCAGGTCAGCATCAATTAGCTTAAAGAAGAGAGCTGAAAAAAATCATTAGTCAAGATGGCAATATTTGTCACCTCCATATGAAAGCATTAACTAGCAAGGGCAACCTGAAATAAAGACAAATAGATGAACTCAAAAGAACCAAGAGTGACAAGCTGCTTATCTTTTAAGGAAAGCTGTTGAGTTTTGTCCAGCTGAGAAAGCTGAGACATTTAACATGCTCTGAGAACACCCTATTGGCTCCTGGCTTTCTCATGAATGAGACTGCTGAGGGGACATTGGCCAAAGATCATATCCCATGTGGAGAGTATCAGTGTCTGTGACCTGTCACTGGTGATATGACCCCTGCAGAGTATATTGTTTATCCCTAGCACCTTCTGCTGACAAAGACACAGACACGTATGTCCACACATGTCTCTGGAGCCCTCTGTGTGGGGAAAGGAAGCTCCTAACTTATAGGGGAAAGGAGGTGGTGGTGGAAAATACAAGGGGAAACCAAGTCTGGAACAAAAGTTCTTTTTCCCTTCTTTTGGGAAAGCTCCTAGGGCAGAAAAGATAAATGAGGAGAAATTCATGCAGTATTTCATATATGAAGAGGAAAGTTCCTAAAGAAACCCAGTTCTGAGTCATTCAGAGGGTAAATACTGATTATATGTTACAGAAAAAACATGGAAGTGCCTGGCAGAGGGATCCTGTTCTTTTTTTATAATGTAAATCTAAACACAGAGATTTATTTGTATTTCTTTTGATTTTTATTTCTATTTTTGGTTTTGGTTTGAGTTTTTTTCTATCCAAGTGGGGGAATTCCTTCCCAAAATCACCAGCCTTGTGGCTATGGTTCATCCTTCACCAGAGCACTATTTCCAAAAAAAACAAGGGGGGATGTTTTTCTGCTGCCACACACACATGCAAGCATCTCTTCCTGCATCTCAGATAAAAACGCACGAACTGGGAAGGGTTTAACTTCTCTCATAGACTCATAGGCCGCTGCCAGAGGCTGCCTCACCGAGGTCATGGTGGCCTTCCTGTAATGTGCTGTATCAAACCAGCCCTGGAGGGTTACCATGGACAAACTGAGCATTTGGCACTCTGACAGAAGGTTTTAGTTCATATATGGTTATTTCATTGAAGCTAATTTATACAATGCTACTTAAAACCCAGTCTAGCTCCTTATCCCCCAACTCCTAACGATGGGAACAACTTGTCTGAACAAGCCCAGAGGGTGCCCCATGAGGGAGAGTGAAGCCAGCAGGAATCTCCCAAGGCTCAGAGGTTCAGGGCAAGGTGAGCAAATCAGAGTCACCAGTTGAAAATGAAACGCTGCCATGTCTTTACCCTCAAGAGGGGACTGCCAGGGAGTTTACGAGCTGGTAATTGCCTGATTACAGCAGCCTTCGCAAGCACAGCTGTTCCAGGACAGGACAGGCACCATCGTCGTTGCATGATGAGGGGAAGTGAAACCACGTAAGAATTGGATACAACACTGTGAAAAAGAAACAGACTGGAGGGATGTCAGACCTGCCTGGCTAAAAACAGCAAACCCAGGAAGAAGCAGAAATTTCCTACCATGTAGCAAAATCCATTTTGGAACAGAATAGTTTCAAGCAAGCTTGGTGGGTCTCTTTTGAACAGTCTGCTCCCCTTCCCCCTTCATTTTACTTTGGAAATATTTTGCCAACCTTCATTGTCAAAGAGGAAGAGCATGAAATCCAGGATGAGGATTGAGGGAGAGGTGTGGAGAGAGGGGGGGTGTGTCACATGAGGATGGGCAAGACTTGCTGAGACACAAAATTCCCTGGACATTTGCTGGGCCATCTCTGGAGACCACCTGCCTTCACTGTAGATGGCACCATTTGCCTGGAAGTCTTGAGCACAGTGTACAAATGCCATCACAATTTCTTAGACAGGAAAACCAAGGCACAGTGATGCTGGTGAACACCCATATGGTCGGAAAAAGCTTTCCGTCATCATGAGGCATACTGTGACTCCTACAATCTTTTATCATTCTCTATAACACCACTGCTAAGCCTTTAAACATAAAAAGCATATCATAACCTGACGGTCCCCCTCTAATTACAGAAAGCCATTACAGAGAGTTCCTTTTTCAAATATTTGGGAATGCTGACAGCTCAAATTTGGGAGCATCTGCAATACTGATCTGCAAGAGAGACTAAAGCAAGTACTTGCACACAACCTCTCAGGCAAAGACTTTTTCAGTGGAAACAAATATTTTGATGAAAGGCATAAGAAGCAGTTAAGTGTATGCATCAAACATAAACAGCCAGCATATACTAGCAAACAGTGTAGCAGGACTTTACTGCAAAAGCAAGCACTTACACATTTTGACAGTGCATCTATTACAGACATTTGCTAGAAAGAAGCTCAGCCCTACAGGATCATTCCTTGGGGTCCATTGTGAGAAGAGAGAGAACTGCTTAGTCAGAAGAAGAGCAGGTGCGGAGTGCATGTGTTTCTAGCGAGACACTGAGAAATTTTTCTCATCCTCTATGGTAACATCTGTGACTTCTCCCCTTGATTGCTTTTGAATTTTGCAACCTAATATTTGAAGTTCATGCTGTGGGTGGATATGTTATTTTTATGCATCCCGTGAGTGAAAGAAGAAGTTCAGAGATCATTTATTAATTGAAACTTTAATTGTTTGTGACACTAGTCTTTTCATACCTGGGAGATTTTGAAAAGTTCCAACTGAAATCCCCCTGCACATTTTCCTTGTTTTTCTCAGAGGTTTCAGCAACACTGTGAGGGTTGAGTTTTTGTCTATGGGTGACGCAAAAAGTGAGAAATACAAGCTTATTTTTTCTAGGCTCGCACAATCATAAATGAGGTCAGGCTTGTAAAAAAATCAAGCGACAAACAAAAAGCAGCAACATTGTTTGTATACAAAGTCTTGCTTCCACCCTCTGGCATTGATGGCTTGGAAGACACAGATGACCTCTTGAGGTGCATCAGGAATTGTACTAGGAGGTTATAGGTGCCATTATGCATCTGGCGCAAGCCTTTTCCCCTTTTTGCAGTGTCTGCTACACCTCACAGTCAAATCTTTGTTGACCTCACAAAAGGAAAAACCATTTTTTTTGCTAAGAAGAATAAAAAGAAGTTTTGTTTGCTTGTTTAAAAGCAGGATTGCTAAATGATAGTGGTATGTTCTAGTGTTGGGACAAAAATTAATTTCAGCATAAATATTGCACTTACCACTGTTATTTTTCTTATGTAAGTAGTAATATACACATGGAGTTCTACTAATTATAGTAATGGATACTTTTTTAATCAGAGGGCATTCATGGTAACTCAGATTTGATTGAAACTAGAATTGCCACTGCACTTAAATGCTTAGAAAAAGCAATATTCTCAGAAACAGAGACCCAGAAGTAGAGTGTGGTTTAGACCCCTATTCCATCAGCACACACACTGAAGCAGAAGGCAGGCTGGTGAGCTGCCACACAGAAACCCATGGATTGCACTCCCAAATGGAACTACACGCCTTTATAGATACTGGCCTGTGTAAACCGACCTTATCAAACTGAGCAGAGACTTGAACTAGACAATCTCCAGAAGTCCCCTCTGACCTAAATTATGGTATGATTTTATGCCAGAGGATAAATAGGTGATTTTTCACATGGGACATGCCTTATGTGTTCAGATCTCACCTGGAGTTCTATCCAAGTTGAAACCAACTTCCTGAACTTCTCCACTTTACCTATTCCTAAAAAATGCAGTTTGTAGAAATAGGAATCAGCAAGTAGGCTTCACGTGAGCGAGTAAGCATGAATGATGCCTGACATCCTTCTTCCAGACTCAAATTAAATGTGACAGCATCTGCAAATCTTCTGGAGTGAGAGTGTTCAGAAGAAGTGATCTTTCATGAAAGATTTGAGGGATACTATGATGCACCCAAAGCCCATTTACAAGAGGGAACAAAGTTATACAAACACAAACCCTCCACAGGTGAAATCCCATGGTGTAACCACATACAAATTCGCTATTACTGTCTTGCATAAATAGGTGCATCTAGTCCTTTGATTTGCAGCTCTACACACCTCAAACAGCAGTAAAGCTAATCCTGCAGGTAATTTTAAAGGAAAATAATTTTAACTCATTCAAGCAGTTCAGCTCTTTCTGAGAGAAAAGAACATATGACTTCACAGTTTCACTACCTCCTGCTTTTAACTCAGCCGTAATTACCGCTTCTCAGTTGGGATGCTGCTGCGGCTAGTAACAGAACTGAAACAGATGCTTCTACCCTCTTGCCCTTTCTTTCATCTAGCTCTTCACTTCCAGACTGCTGTCTGATCACTTTCATGTTTATTTGTCACTGCTGGGGCTTTGGGAAGGGGGAGCTAAGATTTTCCTCCAAGATAATTGTAAATACAGATGCTCTTTGCTCAAACATGGGCAGGAACTAATGGACTTTGTCACTTTGTTGTTTACAGCCATCTTGGACCCCAAAGTGGAAACTAAGCTTATACCCAGTCCAGACAAAGCTGAGAACTCTGAGAAAATGGTGGGAATGAGCTGCTCAGCAACAGGGAAACCAGCTCCAAAAATAACCTGGCACCTTCCCAGCATCCTGCAGCAGAAACCAAGGGAGTACCACATAAAGTTCAGCAACCAGACCGTGACTGTCATCAGCAATTTTACCCACACCCACTCCAAAATCCTTCAGGAGTACCCTATCACCTGCATGATCCAACACCCTTCTCTAAATGTCACCCTGGTCCTGCCCACAGACAGCCTGGAGCAGGGTCAGTATGTAACTCTGCTCCTGCTCTGCAGGGAGGGTGGCAGAAACTGCAAAGCACCTCCTGGGGTAGATCAGAAAACTCCTCAGAGGGTTGGGAGCAGGTAGGGAAGGCACCTGGAAGAGCAGCTGTGGCTGGGCTTGGGAGGGATGGAGAAGGTGGAGTGGAACGTCCAGATGCCCTGGCCAATGGCACATAATGTCTTACTGCTCATCAGGTCCCCTTACCCACCATGATGTGCCCCAGCCTCCTGGTCTCTGTGAAGGACTATTTGTGACAGGGTTCCTTGTCACGTAGCGTGACACACCAACAGCACGTGCCAGTGTTGGGTAGCTCAGAGGGGCTGGGTTCTGCATGCCTGACCTTGACATCAGACCTCAGAGCGGCTGAATTCTGTGTGCCTGACCTTAACATCAGACCCCAAGCACAGGTCTGCTGGCAGTGCCGCTTGTGTGCATCATGCTGGAACGTGCTCCCAGTGCCCCTATCCATCCCATTTCACCCTAGGGAATGGCCAAGGGATGCTTGAAATGGGTATCTGGTTGTTTTTTCACTTCATGCACAAACTGAGAACCTGTGCTTTCCCCACAGGTCCAGACAGCAGCATGGCACCAGATATTGCCATTGCAGTGGGGGTCCTGGTCCCCCTGACCTCCCTTCTCCTTCTCACCTGCCTCCTCTACCGCTGCCTCAGGCACCTGCGTGACCCAGAGAGAAACCCAACCTGGCCATGCTGGGTAGGTCTGCCTTTCCTCAGGGTGCTGCAAGGGTCACCCCCACAGGTCATGGGGCTCAATACCATGACCTGGCTCTGCCCAGCCACACCAGGGCTGGCTGCACACCGCCCAAGCCAGGCTGAACCTGGGCTGGAGAGGGACACAGGAATTAGTCCCCAGCCAGACATCTGGGAAGGGGAAACCTGATTCTGCATAGCCAGCCTACAGGTGACCAAGAGGGCTGGCAGCTAGAAAACATTCCATGCTAATGGAAGGCATGCCAATGACAAGGCATGCTGCAGTGGAACCATCACTGTGTTACCATATTTACGCACAAAATAGTTGTGCAAGCAGTGGCCTTGCACCAGTCTTCTGCAGCTCCTAATATAACCTCCCTCAGCCCAGCCAACGCAGCTCACGAAGGCAGCAGCTTTGAGGATGTGTCTCAAACAAAATGTGGTCTTAGAGGAAAACCATGCCTCTGTGAGGGAAGCCCAGGGTCCCACGCTGCAGCACAGGCTGAGGCACTGCTGGTTGTCCACCAAGGCTATCCTACTGCAGGGGATGTAGGATAAAAGCTTGAGGTGGGGGTAAACTGAGAGAAGTGGCATCATTTCAGAAAATCACAGTCCAGTTTTGTGAAGGCTCCTCATCCTCCTTGCAGTATATGCCTAGCATGTGCACCCTGAATTTTGGTGAAAATTTTGGAGAAAAAGAAGCAGTGGAGGAAATGCAACACGTCTTCCATGGGCATTATACCTCGAGGTCCAAGCCAAAGACTGCTGGTGGGATTGCAAGGGGAAAACTTTAGTGTCTCCTCACAGAGAGATGCAAGGACTCATTTGGCAATACAAATATCCAGGATCTTTACCCTCGCACTTAAAACACCCATATATTTTGAAGAAATAAACACAACAACCTCTCTTTCGTCAGGTACTTCCTGCCTGTACCAAGGCCAAGAAGTGCAGGCAGTATAGAGCTGCAGGCAGGTGGGCTCCTGTGGTGTCCCCCAGCCTCAGTGCACCACTGAACACCTGAGAAGCAGCCCACCCTACCCATGCAAGAGAGAAACTCTTAAAGTGGCACCTCAAGCTTCCAAGGAAACCTCCTGTGACTTTCTCCAAGAGAAATACAAAAAGGGACAATTTAAAATCGATATTTATTTATTTTGTTACACTATAATATTCTGTTTTGTAAGAAAAAAAATGTAGTAGAGTATTTATTTGAAACTCAGGCTGGCTGTGTGGATCAATTTAGCGGAACTCATGCTTTGCATTTTTGGGGGGTTTTAACACTGTTTATTACTTTTTGATATTTTAACATTGCAAACTCAAAAGTGGATGGGGGATTGTCTGAAACAAGGCAGCATTTTGTAAGGCTGCTGGCCTGGAAAGGGTCGCTGATGGATTAAAGGAGCCCCCCACCAGGAGCTGGGCTGCAGAAAATCCATGGAACACCCCAGCACACTGCTCTGAACTTCAGGTATTGAATTTGTTCCCTAAAGGGCACAGGAGATCAGGCCAAGACTGCAGCCAGCCAGAACTTATAACCCAGGTGCCAGGAGCAACAGGCTACAAGGCAGGAGTCATGCGGAAGCGCCAAGTCCAATTTCCAGCAACCCCTCCGGGAAAGTGACGTAAAAGGCACATAGGTGTTGCCTTCTTCCCGCTTTCTCAGGGGTTTCCACAGCCCCCTTCTCAATGTCCCTGATCCATCTCGGCTGCCTTGTGTTTCCTGGCATCCCACCCACCTGCAGGAGGCAGCAGGGCAATAGAAGGGCAGTTGCAGGAGTAGTAGGCTGTCTAGTGCATTTTGTTTGTGTCCTGGTGTAGTGGCAGGTGAGCGCAGTGGGAAGCAGGAGGCCGGTACGCCTGAGGCCTTTATTTATTTCCGTACAGGCAGATAAATACCAGGCAAGGAGTGTTCCCTATTCTGACAATGCTTTGCTTATAAGCAGTGGGTCAGATCTGAGCTGTAATCTCCTGTAATTCCCTGAATTGCACCATAGGCTCATAAAGTCTTGTAGACTTAGAGAAGGAGAAATGAGCCCGCCTGGCTCATGCTGGTTTTGTGAGAAGCCACCAGTGCAGGCTGCTTCCTCTCCTTCTGGCTTCCCAGAGCAAATGCACGTAATCTGGTTTTTCCTCATCCATATATTTCAAATGGACATCCCACATGAATCACTAAGCTGTCATCAAAAAGCCAAGTGAACTAGAATGAAAGCAAGTGGGTGAGTTGAGAATGAGTAAACCTGGCCTTTGCTATAAAATACTGCTTTTGAGCCCCCCCAACACCTAGTAATTAGCACAGTTGGTGAGTGAGGGGAAAGGGGAACTGGCTGCAGCTGTTACAATTGTGGTTTTTTCCCTCTGTAGCCCCCTAATTATCGAAGGAGGAAGTAATGGTTTGTCCAAACTTTTCCACCATTGCAGCTTCATTTCTTCCTCCATGAAGGAAGAGGCAAGGGGAGGAGAAAGTTTTCCCCTGGGTTTGTGGTGGGCAGGAATGGGGTGAAGAGCCCCTGGCACCCTCCTTCAGCAGACCATGTGGCCTCAGCCCTTGCCATTCTGCAGAGTCTGCACTTGCAACTTAGAGCAGTTTATTTGAGTTTTAACATGAGGTTTCTGCTAGTGTTTAGACTAAGGTTTTGTTGGTTTTGTTGTTTGGTTTGCCGGGGTTTTTTAACAAAAAAAAAATCAACCAAATCTCTTGCAGAAACAGGGAGTTTGGACATGGGTAAGAAAAAGGATTTCCTGAGGGAAGAGAGAAAGGCACAATGCCAGTGAGAAATCTATTCAAACCCAGGAAAATGGCAGAAATTACCTATTCTTGTTTTCTACAATCTGATCACCTGTAGTGTGGGAAAGCAGGGCTTGGAGTCACAAAAGTATCTGTTTATGTGTGGTGTTGTAGTTTCTTTTACTTTTTAGCTGAATGTAGAATTTTTTAAAGCTTTCACAGGTTTCTGCTTATGAGCATGATAGGTTCAGCAGCTGGGTGAGGGACGCAATGGCTTACAAGTAAAATTCTGTACAAGATTTATTTTTCATTCATGATATTGGAATGAGAACATGACATCCAGACACAGAACATTTAAAACCAATACATGGACTTACCTTCATGCCATACAAAGCCATCTACTAAGATGCAGTGCCATAAAATGCTGTATGCCACTGCTGTTTGGCTTCACGTAGCAATGAAATCAATGCAAGAATACAGACTATGGATAATTAACTAGCCGATAGCTATGGGGGGGAAAAAAGAATTTGAAATAGATACAAACCACCTTTTTTGGAATAAACAAAAGAATGACTGAGGGAATCAGAAGTTTTGACTATGAATTATGAACATCCTAACTGCTGGTATGAGATTTCTTTGTGATTATTTTGTGCTCATCTGTCCAAATACTTCTGTTAACAATTTGTAAGTAATTCCTTGGAGGTAATATTTCAAATGGGTTTATACAGATACCTAGTATTTGTTTTAATATGTTTGTGATTTTAATAAATGGGTGGGTTTGATCCCCAACACCTTTTGTCTGCTGTGGCCCTGCATGGCTGTAGGTGGAGGCAGTAGGTAAGGTTGGTGGGGAGTTTGAGATGAGAAAAAGAAATAAAACTGGTAGGATATTTAAGTGAAATAGACTGCTTTATTTTGCTGCTCCAATACAAGTGATATGAAGCGGATTAACTTTGTAAGTAAATGGAAGCAGAGTGTATTTTCAAAATAAATTCTACGGGAATGTTCTGAGCTACTACTGCCACCAGAGGAAAAAAAAAAGAAAAAAAAAAAAGCCTAGGATTTTTGCCTGATTTGAGGCTGGGCAGTTGTCCGTCTCACCCAACTCTGCCTTTGGCCACTTTGTGTCACTGTATTTTGTCCAGTCTAGGGACAAATGGTGTTAATGGACAGTATAATTTCTCCTAACTGATGGAAAAAGGGCAAGCAGGAATGTCACCTTCCTGCTTGCCTCTCACTTAGATAAAACTGGTTCTGGGTAATGTGTTTCTCTTTGTAAAGCAAATGTAGCCTGCACCTCTCAGCTTTGGGATCCTTTCACCCTGACATTAGCCGGTTTGGGTTAAGGTTCTAACTCATGTAAGAACTGTCCTTTAAATAGTTGAGATAGAGAGAGATAGAAACATTTTATACAGCCTGAAGAACCTTCATTTTATCTGTTTTGGCATGCCAGGCTATTGCAGAGGTGTATTGTGTTGGTGTTTTTCTCTGCCCACATACTGGACTCCTGGTTCTAAGAGAGCAGTAAGATGCAAGTGAATTGGCCCCAACAGCTCTGGCTGAAAATATGACTTTGAAGTGTACCTGAAATGTTTGCCTTCTTAGATATTTTACAGGCACTGGCTGAAATAGGAAGAATATTCTTCTTCTGAAACCAGTGCTGGCAGAGGCATGGGACTAAATTTGTGCAGTGAAAAGAAACTTTGTTTTGGTGATAGACCTTTGAAAGCATCATTCATCAGTTCTCTGTTGCAACACCCTGGGGGAATGATTCATCTAAATACCACACCAGTAAATTTTCTTAATAAGTCAGACATGGAATAAAATATAACCAATTGTTTTTTATTCAGTTTTCAGCACTGAACCCCTGGAAATCAGCTGAAACAAGATAATTGCACTAATTGATTGCATTTTTCTCTTTTATGAATGAGACTATAAAGCCAGGCAGATACAAATCAGGTGTATTTTTGTTTTCACTCTCAGTACACCAGAAATTGCTCATATATTTGGAAGCCATACAAAGGGCCTTCTCATATCTCTGCTGCTTTCATCTTTGGACATACAAAGCTGTGTGTGAAAGGAGCACTGAATACTTGTCCAACTCTTTGTGGATGGACTCTGCTGTAAACTGCTCAACTTCGAGAAAAGCCCCCTGAAATTTCTGGGAAGCCTGAGAGAATTCTCAGCCTAAGACCCCTACTCGATACAGAGTTTTAAATTCCCTAATGTGTCAGAAGCTGTGGTCCTTAACCACCCTAAGGAAAAAGGAGGAAAAGGTAGCTTTGTCTAGTAAAAGAGCACTTGAAATTGTACATGAAAGGCTAAGATGGAATGAAAACCTTGCAGAAAAAGACTCTACACTTCTTAGTAAAAAAAACCCAATCAATCAGAATCTTTTATTTGATATTATCCTTCAGGTAAATGACAGAAAGCCCAGGTCTCACCATAAACACCCAGGCTTACATTTTAGTTTAAAGTAACAAATTTGCCTTGAGCTTTCCTTGTTTACAGGAATGTAGCTATTTTCATAAATGAGATTGTGGTGGATTTTAGCTGCCCATCATCTGAGTAACAAGAAATATCGTTGTTTGCTGCAGGTTTCTCTCTAAATACCAGGACCTATACACAAAGAGGAAAAAGGGGAAATGTTCTAGTGTAGTTTTCTGAGAATCTTTCCATATCTACTTTAGAATTTTAGGAGTATTAAGTATAGGCTGCCTGCTTTCTAGGATTTATTAATAGAAATAAGGTGTCAGTTGTCTACTCAATACTTCAGCATTTATGTATATAACTTCAACATTTCTTTCTGAAAATCTGTATTGTAACAATTTCTGACCATATCAAGACAATTGGAAGACATTGCTTGAAATCTAGCTCAGGCTGCACAGGGAAACCAAGGCCTTTGCTGCATCACTAAGAGAAAGTGCTGAGCTCCCTGCAGGCTCCACTGGGGTGGAAACCTGACTAGGATGCAAAACAAAAGGGGGCCACATCCTGGGTCACAAGTAACTGTCGCAATGACGGACACGGCCCGGGGAGGAAGGAGAGAACCGAACTCAGGAGGGACTCGATAGAAAAGCCCTTTTTTATTTATATACAGAAGAGTTTTATACTCTAAGTTATAGAAAAGCCATTGGATCTTGGCTGACCACCCACCAGGGCTATTGGCTAGATCCTAGAAACACACATTTCCTAAACAGACCTTCGGTCCTACAATAACAACATCCAAAAACATCTCACAGGTGCAAGATAGATGAATTATTTACAAAAGCTCGCTAGCTGTTTTGCAGCTAGTTCCGTGAGAAAGTGAGAATGCTCAGGGACACAGGCAGATACTGAAAAATCTCTCTGCCACCAAGCTTTCAGCGTCCACAGGTAACAACATCCCAGGCTGAAAGGATGTGATGGACCAGGCTGTCCAGTGGGCTCCGGCCCAGCAGAAGGATCTCATGGTCATCATGCAGTTTTAATTCCTCTAGTTTCAGGTTTGTGACTCTGTATCACTCTACTGTGGATCTGGCAGATGTGGGTTGGGAGGCTTGGAAAAACTGAAGCCAGAAACTGCCAAGAAATAGCATTTGTCATCAACAGTGAGTCAGATGGTTTTCCTGAGAGGTGAGCAAGAAGGCTTGGGGACCCCCGACTTGATTCTCTACAGCTTCCTTCATTTCTTCATTCCCTTAGCACATTTATTCTTTCTTTGCTCATTTTCTGGTCCATGGGATCCTGATGCTGAACTACCACCCAGTGCAATATCTCTGCCTCAAACAAGTTTGTCCTTTGTATTCCTGTTCCTTGACTCAGCCACCTATTTTGCCTCTCCTGGTTGTTTCAAAGTTGTTTCCTCTCCCTGATATTGTTCTGTCTTACCCCACCTTTGAAGATGCCATCCAACTACCTGGATCACCTCTCTTCTGCTGGGCACCTCTTGTTCTTCTCCATCCAGGGTTGTCATAGGGCTGAGCTGGGAAGTGGGAGCTACGGAGGAAGGAGGGAAGGAGAGAAAAGAGTGAAAGGGCACACACAGAGCCTGAAGGCAGGGGAAGGGTCTCAAAGTGGAGCCAAATGGGGAAATAATTTTCCCAGGAAAACTCTCAAGTTTGCAACTTGTTAGAAAACACAAGCTTAGGCCTTAGATGCTTCCAGGAGTAAAACTTCTCCCAAAATTAGCTTTGGAACAAGAATGTTACCTGCAATCTGTACGTACCTCTCTGGCCTGTCACTTCTGCAGGCATTAGCAATGAATTGGCTTAAGGAGTTTGGCCAGTTGGACAACTAAGCCACAGAGATACTTGGTAAAACTAATTTGAGGAGTGCTTAGAAAGAGAACCCCTTAAGACTATGAGCAAGTGTCCTGTTTTGTGAAGTCTGCGGAGTTAATTAGCAATGGATGGGAGCAGTTTGCACTCCTTTTTGTCCCTTGTTGGCCAGCATATGACATGAGGCTGGCTATGGGTAAAGCAGCCAGGGAAGATAAGGACTGAGCACAGCAGGGAGCTGATGCTGCGGGAGGGATCTGGCACTGGATATCTCTTTGTGTTCCTCAGTTGATTCCTGATAAAATTCCCACAACTTCCTAACTGAGTACACATGCTACCAACAGCAAATGAGGGGAATGAACCTTTCTGGTGATAACCTGCTCTCATGGCATTTTCTAGTCAAATGTCTGCCCCTCTTGGCTCAGCAGTGAGTCTGGTCTTGCAGACAGGAGTGAGCCAACATTTCATTTCATCCTCACCCTTTCACCTACAGGCTGTGACCAGAAGCAGGATGCCCTTTCTTCCCTGGCAGAACTGAGAACAACAGACATGAACCACCAGAAAGTGGGGGAAATACAGTGCTATAAAGATGCTGATGAACTGTCTTTCTCTTCACTAGTAATTTTCTTTGGCATCAGCAGAAATATTAAATTTAAATAGAGAAGCCCCCAGAAAGTTGTCTCTCCAATTTAAGCATAGAGCAATTAGGCAGACTTTGAAAGTTTGTTTTTTTTTCCCTTCAGAAAGTAAGAATTAAGTAATTAAGGTGACACTCTCCAGTACTCACAGTCCAAACATGCTGCTTTATCTAAAAATTTGAAAGCATTGAGGTCTGGCTTGGACAAGCAGTCCCCTGGGACAGTTCTGTTTAAACAGACAACTGCATCTTCCATCAACTTTGACAAACGACTGAAAAGAGAAAACCAGCTAGCTTCTTTTGGTGAGCAAAG
This sequence comes from Melanocharis versteri, assembly GCA_013397845.1. Classification (NCBI taxonomy): domain Eukaryota; kingdom Metazoa; phylum Chordata; class Aves; order Passeriformes; family Melanocharitidae; genus Melanocharis; species Melanocharis versteri. The sequence continues at coordinate 399,802 of VZTG01004152.1, forward strand.
TTCAGGAACTGTACAAAAGAAAAGCAAAAGCTGGGGAAGGGGCATGTGGGAAACAAGTTGGACAGATTCTGTTTCTATAATCTGACCTGTTGCCAGGACCTTCTAGAGATGCTAGTGCCATTTCTGTATGTTGTTATCTTGTATGTGAGTGGGTAAGTTTTGCTCCACAACACGCAGCTGGCCAGTAGGATTCTTGCCCAGGTAAAAAATGCAGTGAGAATCAGAGGGCAAAGGTTCTTGCTCTAATCAAAATATCTGAGCCCATTTTGTTTTCTGGACAATGAAGAGTTTCTAGAAGGGAAGAAGTGGTCATTATTTGACTGCACCAATCTCCCCTCTTACATAGGAAAGAAATTGAAGATGTACCTCCACCGAACTCTTCACGTGTATAACCCTCCACTGATGCCTGCTCCTGGGTCTGCTTTCCCATTTCCAACCAGGCTCTGGGGATTGATGGAACAGAGCAGATCTGCTCTGCTAAGTCTATTGTATCTTGGGTGCAAGATACACATTGCAGTGGTTGGTATTTGTGCTGGTTGCTTAGTGTTAACTGCACTGTCTGTTTGCTTGGGGCAGTGACTTTGTGCCCTCATGCAGCTGCCCATGTGCATTGAGCAAATTCACCTCCACAGGCTCTTTGGCCTTTCTAAGCCAGGAAAGCATTAGCTGCATCCTCTAGTGTGTGCACCTTCTCGTCCTGAGTTCCCTCTGCCAAAATCTCTGATGTTTGTTTTTGTTGAGGTTTCTGAGTTTGTTACCAAAGAGCCTGAATTTGGTTGGCAATTCTGACCCCAGCAAAGGGGACATAAGTGAGTTGTCATTACTTTCTCTGCTCCATGTCACAGAGTTTGCTCTGGAGCATCTCTCAGCCAGCCCCTGGGAGCTCGCTCCAAGCCCAAAATGCTTCTGCCTTGCTGGCATTAGGGACACCCCTTCTGCCCAAAGCAGAAGTTTGGGACAGAGGAGGCTGGGATGGGACCAGGCATCATGGGAGAGAAGTTGAAAACCCCTGAGGGACCCTATGGAAAGACTCTGACATGGTGCTGTGCACTGGTTTCACTGCCCTGCTCTTTGCCTACAGTGCAAGTTGGTGCTGTAGCTAGAAATGAGAGGCTGGATGGAGCCTCTTCCCCTAATGGAGGTGCCAGGAGCAATGTTCTGCAGTCCATCTCACCTCGTATGGAATTCATCTACAAAATGGGGAGAAGAGAGGGGATAGAACTGCAAGAAATCACAGAGCTTAGGCAAACTAGAGAACTTGATGCTGCTGCCCCTGACAGATGGAAGAGTCAAATTCATAAACAGCAGAGATTAACCCAGACTGGTATTTGCTTCTCATATTTTCCTGTAAAATAGCCTTCTCCCTTTCTCACAGAAAGCCTGTGTAGAGTGCAGTGGGTATCCTGCTGTAAGCACAGCTTGGAACCTCACGTGATGCTTGATCTCGACCCTGGGTTGCCGTGGGGCAGGAGCTGCACTGTGCAGTTTTACAGTGAACCACCTGGGCACAGGGCATCGCCTCTGAGCCCAGGAGCACCATCACACCCCTGGTTTTCCCTTGCTGGAATTCTATCAAATGCAAACACATCTGGGCTGAGGAGACTTCAGCCAAACCTGCCCCCTGCAATGACTCCTTTCACAATCCCACTGGTGGGTCTGGTTTGCTTGTGGGTTGTGGCAAAGCGGTGGCACCTGCAGCTGTCTCCACACTCCCCTACTGATGGGGAATCATCTCCTGCTCTTGCTTGCAACTCCTCTGTGCCAGATCCAAGGGAGGAAAGTGATCTCCCTGAGGACTCCAGTGCTGGCACCCAGCGTGGTGCCTGGCAAGCCTCAGAGGCAGTGATCCACAGGCAGCACCTCCCTGCCCACCATCTCTTCCTGCCAAAGAGAAAGGGAGCCGGATCTGTCAGGGCCTGTGGCCCCTTGTTTCTTCCCTCTCCCTCAGACACCTCCCACACATACCAGGAAGATCCCAAATCTACAACTTGAGAGGTGCAAATAATTTTGATAGCTTGTAGCAGAGCCGGGCAGGATGGGGTGAATAAGGGACGCCACCAAGCTCTGCTGATGGAGGAAAAAAAGAGAAAAAAAAAGGAGTGAGTGCTGTTTGTTTCCATCTCTGGCAGCCAGTGCTGTTAGCAGGCAGGGGACAATAATGATCAATGATTGACAATGGTGCTGCTGATTGGCCACTGAGGAATGTGCTGAAAAAAGGTGCCAAAATCTTCAATGGTTCCCTGGGATTGCCAGCCCTCCTTTGAAGGAAATGTGGAAAGGCATGAGCTTTCCTGGGCAATTGCTTTGTCCCACAATGATTTTCCCCCTGCTCATCTGGGTTGAAATCTGCCACCTGCTGCTTTCTGGAGGCTGCCAGCGAGTGGAACCAGCAATGGGTGAGTGGAGAACCCTTTCCCCACACCAGCTTAACTCTGGAGCACCACCAGCCTTTCCTAGCAAGCAGAGAGACACAGATACCATGCTGACTAAAATATACTACTTAGTGACTGGGACAGTAGCTAGCAAGCTGGGCTTGAGTCAGTAGCAGCTAAATTGGGTAAGGCTTGGTCACAGAGAGCACAGGGCACTTTGCTCACAAGCCGTATGCTCTGCCTTTGTTGGCTCTGCCGTATTCCCTTTCTTTGTTGGTGTTGCTAAACTCCTCAGCACAGGGGATGGAGCAGGTTTGCATTCCCAATGTACATGTCTGAATGATGCACACTTATCTGGGGAGAGGCTGGAGCAGGGCAAATCCCTCTGCAGCCCTTAATGCTGCCCCTGGCTGCAGGGAGCCCTGGGCTACTCTGCCTCCCCACAGCCCTGCAGGTGCCAGCAAGAGGGGAGCAGGGATGCTCTTGGGAGTGAGAGCTGGTTTTGCTGGGTGGTTGCTGGGCTTGCTAAAGAGCCTGCCTGCCCTCCATTCCCATGCTGCCTTCCTGCTCTCTATGGAACTGTACAGCAGAGGATAATGATGTGATGGCCACCTGGGACAACAGGGTGTCTGAGGTCTCCTGGTGTGCCCCACGGCCTTGTGGTGGAATTCCTTACTTCAGTGCTCTGCAAGATGGGAACAATGTGACTGGATGTTTCAAGGCACTATGGCCTTCCCTGAGTCAATTGCTTTTCCTCCTGCCCTGATATGGGGGTTTGCTTTGTTCCTAGCTTTGAAGGAACCCATCCAATCAGATACCATCATCGTAGCAGCCCTTGGGGGAGAGGCAAATTTCTATTGCAACTTCTCACTCTCAACGGATGTTTCGCAAGTCACCTGGCAGAAGAGAAATGGGACTTCCTTCCAGAACATGGCCACCTACAGCCCAATACATGGGCTGAGGCTGATAGGGTCATTTCAGAAGAAGGTGCGTTTCACTAGAGCAACCCCAAAGGCCTCAGCTATCACCCTCCAAAATCTCACAGTTGAGGATGAGTCTTATTACAGATGCATTTTGAATGTGTTCCATCATGGCTCCATCAGTAAAGAGATACGCCTCAACATCCAAAGTAAGTTTTCCACTAACACCTTCTCTCTTTCTGGCACTCAGTTTGGGTCTGATGTACTCAGGAGGTGGGGATGTCTCCACCACATCGAGATTTTCCATGCAGCAGCATCTCCTTGGTGGATAGTGTCCAGATTGCCACACCGGAATTATTACCTAAGCAACTATCCTTTTAATTGGACAATATATGACAGGAATAATAATCAACTGACCTTATAAAAATTGTAGAAGTACTGTACCATGTGTGGGTTTTGCCATATCATGTACCTGAAAGCTTTCAAGTAAAGATTTGCTTTTAGATTCACTCTAACATTGTTTGGGAAGATCTGTTCTATTTTTTAGGCAACACTTTCCTCAGGGGAAGTGAAGGCAAATAAGCCAGCAGATGCTTTTGGATAAAAACATTGTACAGAGAGAGAAACCCACCCACCTTTGACTGTAAACTCACCACAGAGTGTAAAAACACCTTCTCTTTTTGCTGCCAGCAATTTCTGAGCTCACAGTGGAATTCCATTCCTTCCTGCCCACTGAGGGTCTCCTCACTGCAGTGTGCTCAGCAACAGGAAAGCCTGCCCCCAACATCGCCTGGCTGGATGACAAAGGCCTGGAGGAGACACCTCAAATACACCATGTCCAAAACACCAACGGAACAGTAAAAGTGGCAATGAGACTTACCTTCTCCACCAACCACCTCCATGCCTTGTTCTGCCTCCTTGACCACCCACAAGGAAGGAAAATAAAGGCACTGCACCTGGAAAAAGGAAAGGAAGGTAGGCTGCAGTTCTGTGTAACATGTAGTGGGGAGTGCTTAGGGAAGGAATTGTGCAATTGTGGGAGGGCAGCTTGTACTTACGTAGGTCTTGATAGACAACTTTCTGTGAGGTCAGATCTCATCCTAGATGAAGATTTCAGGATTTGAAACCCTCCAGAAGACTCTTCCCTGTGGTACCTTTGTGTGTGTGTGCTGGTTGTGTACATATACAGATGGAAGAAATATGTGTATTTGTGCATACACAGTATGCCTACATTTCTACATAATGATTTATGTAGAGCAGCAGTACATCCTCTGCTGGGGTACCAGCAGAGCAGGCTCCTGGCAGACGAATGCTGTGGAAAAACATTTCACATTAATTATCTTGCTGGAGGATATGTGTCAGGAAGAATGGGACACTTCTCTTGTGATAAAACTTCTTTCAGAAAGAGAAACATAAATAGATTAAGAGTAAAAATTCTGGGGTTTGATACAACCTGATACCAGGGAAGTGTGAGACATTATCAGTATTTATTTAAAAACATAAAATGATCCTTCACCTTTGATAGAATTATGTTGTTACACTGTTCCTTTCTTTCCTTCAAAGAATAAATCAGCACAAAATGCCGAATGCTGCACTTTCAGTCCCAGCTCCTGGAAGAAGACACCAGAAACATGTTGGCGTCACTTCATGTTCTGTATGAACTTACTGGTATCTTTTTGTAGATGTTTAGAAGAGCACAGTCATCATCACATTGATATTAACAGGTCTTACAGGTCTTGATATATTGTGCTATGAGACTAAATAACAGCAGAAGGAACAAGTAAGAATAGTTTCCCTTTTCTTGCAAATTACGTGGCTTACCTCTGTTCACCTTGCAATTTGCCTTTCTCTTTCTTCTTTGTATTTTTATATATCTGTTCTGGAAACTCATCCAGCTAGAAACAGCATCTTTAAAATAGCACAATTCACTCTAAATGACAAGGGGTATGCCAAGCATCATGTGGCTAATTGATGGTGTGTTTTTTTCCCAGGCAGAAGACACACAGTGCACTCAGGACTCCTGCAGAGGAGACAGGCTTACAGCAAGACCTAGGTGAGAGAGCCTCTGTGAGCCTGCACACACCAAAAGACCAGCACACCACTCACCAAAACAAGGTAACACGAACATCCAAGGCTTCAGGTGATTATTCACATCCTCCATTGGGGGTCTCTGTTTGTCCTCCCGTGTCTTTGCTGCATGGGACAGCCACACTGGGTAGATGACACAACGTGTGCCCCATGTGCCCCTCTAGCAACGATCAGGAAAAAACTGCCTTATGTTTTGCACCGCTGGCCCAGAGGGTGCAGGAGAAAAGTTAGTCAAAGTTATTTAGGTGCAAAGGCATGGAAGAGTCACTGGAAATGTCCTGGAGGGCAGACAAGATGTCCCTTCTGGCCACGGCCAGGGAGCCCTGCAGAGCTTGGGTGCTGTAAAGAGCAGCCTCACACAGAAGTTTCCCCACAAGGGTCTGCCCTGCCCTCCTCCTGGTGCAGACACAAAGCTGCTTTGGAGGGCTGCTGGCATCCACAGACGCAACAAGTAACTGGTCACAGCTGGGAATCCCTCCCGCTAGACACTTTGCTCTGACCTCCCACGTGTTCCCTGTTTTCCCTGCAAGCTCCTGGTGGTCTGTGCTGTAACTGGGAACCCTCTTGTCTACTCATCACTTCTCTCTGCCAGGTAGTGTAGAGCTCTGTAGTGATTACCACACCTCTCTTCTGGGTCTCTTACAGAAGAAGACACCAGGCTCCACACTAGGCAAAAGGTGGAACAGCAACCTTGGATCAAGAAGAAGTTGGAACAGCAACCCCAGATCAAGAAAATGTTGGAGGCACTTGTCTTCAGAGGAAGCAGAGAACCTGAACAGCAGCTTCCAAAGTGAGTAGAAGAGTGGACCTGGGTTATCCATCAAGGAGCTTGGCTGCTCTCCCATGAAGGAGGACACAGAGGCTACGGCAGGCGAGGGAGTCCAAGTGACACTCCAGCCCAGCTGCTCTCCAGCCCAGCAGAGGAAGGACCAACACCAGCCATCTCCACAAGCCCAGAGGAGCACAGGGGCCCATGGGTTGGTCAGGAGCCCACACTAAGGACTCAGAGGAAGGGGCAGCTTGCCCAGGCCCCTCCCAGGGATGTCCCAGGAGATCCTAAGCCCTAGGGTCTATGTGGGAAACCCATCCAGATGAGTCCATCGGTGGAGCACCTTTTAAACTCAGGGCATCACTGCCTAAGGGCTATGGACACATGATGCCATGCAAATGAAGTGCATTTGGGGATTGCACCAGACTGTTACGGGATTCTTAGGGGAGGAGACAAAGCTGGGAAAGGGAGGAATCAAGGGCATCTGGGAATAAAAAGCCTGGGAAAATGGATGGATGGATGGATGAAGGAATAAAAGGGTCTGGTTTCACTTATGCAGGAGGCTGGTCAGTCCACTTGTCTGGGCTGGCCCAGTGCTATGTCACCACAGTCTGTCCTGTCTTCTCATGAAACTCCATTTCTGACTCTTTTCCTGGATGAGGGACACCCCAGCTGGTGTGCATGTGTGTAGGGGGGCCTGATGTCAGCAGCTGGGCCAGAACCAGGGGCCCTGTGTGCCCAGGTGCCAGCCGCTGGGGACACCTGAGTGAGAGAGGCCAAGTGCCAGCCAGCAGCCTGGACCAGAGTCACAGCCTGTGTGTCCCTGGTGTGGCACCTGGAGCGAGCATTCGTGAGCCTGTGAGGGTCAGCAGGGGTCGAGCCAGACCAGCCAATGAGCAAGGGACATGTCCCAGGATGCTCTTCCATGTCTCACAAGCAATCAGGCAGAAGGATCTGTGCCATGGATGGGGCAAGACCAACAGCGCTAGGCCAAGATTGGTATTTGAAAAAAAAAAAAAAAGAAAAAAGAGAAGGTTTTTTTAAGGCCTTGATCTGGGAAAGCTCCCCTCCAGCTCTGTGTGTCATTACACAAGGTGTTTCAGAGATGTGCATCCAATGTATTTGCAACGGCTCCTCTGACAGCTTCTGTGGTGGTGCAGCCTCAGCACGGAGCACTGTCTGTGGTATGCACCTAGCAAAAAGGAATTACATCTCATTTAGCCAAGAATCTCAAAGTCCCCTGAACTTTGAAAGGAGTCGTGCCCTAGTTAGCTAAAGAATTTATGTGGGGGTTTTTGTACTTTGTTTTTACTTAAATTTGTGTTTAACTCAGTGTCAATAGAACAAGATTAAAAGCCCAAGAAAATTAAGAAACAGCTGAACTTGAACCTGCAAGAAATAACTCTGGAGACCTACACACCTCAGAAAACTTAATCAATAGAGGATTGTTTAGCTACGGAAGCAAATACAATAGCGAATTGTTTTGGTAGGAGGAGTTCTGGGTAATCTTCAACTAAAGGTTAATGTAGTGTCTTATTAGTGACTTAGTACAGTAAGATAAAAAACTCAAGGTTAGCAGAAGTGAATAACGCATGTGCTGGGAGCTACCAATATAGGAGGGTCATCCAGAGGGCAGGTGACGAAGACAATAATGAAGACCCTCTGATGAAGTAATGAAGTCCCCAATTCAAAATAAAAATGGGGAAAAGACGCTATATGGTAGCCTTGCTCCACACCAAGACAACACTGGAGAAGACACCTCCAATGTAATGGCTCGGCAGACTCTGGGAGGGGCTGTAAGGAAATCATAAGTGTGTCAATGTATTTAAACCCCAGGAAACTGTGTCTGCTGGGACATACTAATGGCAAAAAATTCCCAGCATGTCTCCAGTGCTGTAATAAAGGAATGCCCTACGTAAGGGAATTTTGCTGTTGGATTTAAATTCTTTAATTCACTAGTTGGAGAGATCCCCAACCCACTCACTGAAGGGAAATCACCTTCAGTGAGTCTTCCATTAAAACAGTAACTCACCAGCACTGTGCTTTTCCTCTTTGGACTTTCAAATAGGCTTTTGGTATCCAACAACCCTATTTCTGGTGTCAAGAAATTACAACCACCATATCCAAAGTCGTTCCACGATGAAATTACTCCATGAGGGTTGCCCAGCAGCGGACACTGACTGTGGTTGCTGGAAGAGAAGATGTTGAAAGGGATGATGAAGGAACTGGGCACTGGGTATCAGTTCTTCTTTGCTCTCCTGGAGAAAGAGGTCTTTCAAAGGGCCAGGGAAAGGAATGTGGAAATACTCCCAAGTCTGTCCTCCATGCTTCCAGGCTGGCCAGCAATGAGCAAAAGAAGGTGCACTGCTAGAGGATGTGTGGATAAATTCATGATGCCAGAGGTTTATGTCCAAAATGAGACAGAGGAGTCCTGTAACTTTATTCAAATAGAGGGAAAGGCCATGAGGCATTTCCTCTGGGGTCTCTCAAATTGTTGCCTCCTTTTTATCCTAATTTCCTGGCTGCATCACCCTCTCTCTTTCCCCACTGGCTGAGGTACTTGGAAGGTACAGACTTCATTATATGCTCACTACATGTTCCCTCCTAATGTGCACACAACCCCCTTTGTGTCTTTGTTCTTCTTCTTAACAAGGTGTTGGTTGACATTCCATGTCAATTAGGAACATTCTTCTGAATGGTTCCTCCTGTTACTATCTTGACTCAGTCTCTGGCCTTATCTCTACAAGTCTGTTTGTAAAGCCGAATTTCTCCTATTCCTTTCAATGAGAAATGGGAGTGGCAGCCATTTGGTAGTACCTGGGAAAGCAGCCAGACTGGCCAAATTCCTTTGATAAATTCTGCCCAGGGTTGCCTCCTGACACAGCACGATTTTCTGCGGCTGAGCTTCTTGGTAAATGGACCTTTAGAAAGTAATCTCAAGCTTCTCGGCCAAGGGACCGTTAGAAGTCAATTCCAAGTGATGTTTTAAGCAAGAGTTGCTTAGCATTCAAAAGACAATCATTCCTCGAAGTCTGAAAATCCCACGCTAATTCAGCTTGTCTTGAAATGTCATGTTGCATGCATGTGGGTTACAATGAGGGCTTCCCCTCGGTATTCCTCAAAGGAGGGTTTCCTGAGACTAAGTGCTCATTATCATCTTTTTTGGTGGAGAATTTATCTTTGGGGTTTTTTTCATGCTTGTCATCGAGATGTGCGTGTGCTCTTACATTGCGGCTATGATTGGAAGCCATCAGTGTAAGTGTATAAACATAACACAAGATGATGTTTAAGCACCGTTTTTCGAAGTTAACTTTTTCCACCGGAAAGTGGAAATTGTGGAGAGAAAACGTGCAGGCTCAGTACTGTGAGACAGTAACCAGTGGTACTCCAGCTGAGTGGTTCAAAGACTCCTGAAGTAGGGGGAGAGGTATGGCCTCACCTCCATATTTCTTGCGGGGGTGGGTTTAGGTTTCTCAGCGAATTTCTTCCCAATCTTACTGATACAGAGGGCCTAGGATTTAAGGGTTAATTACCGATTGTGGGAACTGCTGTATCTTAAGTTTTGCAGAACAATGTATAGTGCTCGCTCAACACTTATTATGCTGACCGAGCAGAAGGGAAAGGATGTATGGCAGGAGGGAAAGGATGTATGGCCATTGATAAGGAAAGGAAACCGGGACCAATGATCCTGTTTTCAGATCCTGAAAACAGCTCGAACCAGCTCTGGGGGTCGGACTTGGACCAGAAACACAGAGAGCATGCGCAAAGAAGAAAAGGTAAAAAGTTCAACCCGAGGAAGACTCTTTTACTTCATCTGAGGAAGACCTTACTTCATCTGAGGAAGACCCTTACTTCATCACTATGTGGCAGTGCGCAGGCGTACTGAAATGCTAATAACTTCCGAGCTAATTACAATACGAAGCGGGACAGACAATGAATATGTATAGGCGTATTACGTAATCTAATGTATATAACCCAATATATACCGAACTGAGTGCTGCTGACGGCACGCATGTATTTGGAGGAATTATCCCCCATGCGTCACAGCGCTGGAAAATATACCTACTTTACAACTTTATTAAGTTGTGGAGTCATTCCGCGTGTCATTACTAGGAAGATGCTGGAACGGGGAGGGGGCAGCTTTCTCGGTGAATAGACAGCGATTAAGACACAAAGAGAAGTGGCTGACAGGTCTGGCATTGAAATGGAATCGTTTTGGGGTTTGGGAGTTGCGAATGAGGGCGTGGGGTCTCCCCCTCACAGTCTGGGAGGCTGGGGATATTGCGTGAGAAGTTTTGGGTCCTTCCTCCCTTTCTGCCGTTTTGGGGGAGCAGACGGAGCGGGTGCGCGGCGCTGCGGGAGTTTGTGTACTCGGCTCCACGACTTCGCCACGGTGCAATTCGGCACTACGACTGAATCTGCCTCTCCCCTTGCTTCTGCCAGCTGCTCCTTGGTAGTGCTGAGACGGAACGCTGCCCCTCAGTCTGCAGAAGGAGCAATTTCCTCCCTTCCCTCCCGGCTGAGGGGATCATGGCGCTCGCTCTGCCTCGCTGGAGCGGCCAGCGCCCCCTGCCGGCCCAGGTCACGACTACGCCGGAGGGGAAACGGCGCGCTCAGCAGGTGCGAAACTTCTGTTTCTGCGGTGGGGTTTGTTCTGTTCTCTTACGTACTTATACATATACATGTACGTATTTTCTAGTAAAGAACTCTTATTCCTTTTCCTATATTTTTGCCTCAAAGCCTCGTAATTTCCAAGTTACAATAATTTGGAGGGAGGGGTCATCTTTCCATTCCAGGAAGGTTCCTGCCTTCCTTGGCAGACATTTGTCTTTTAAACCAAGACATTGTGTCACCAAAAACTGGGAAATAAATTATACAAGCAGTATGCTAGGTAAGAAAGCCAACAATAATTTATTCATAGTAGCATAATAAATCATAATAAACAATAGTTTACTCAAAATAATATAAGTTGTTTGGTAAATTAAGTGCCCCTTTGAGACTTCAAAATAATTTCTTCAAAGTCTCATCTCCACTTATTGTATTGACCAAGCAGTATGCATTGCAACAAGTGATTAAGATCATGACTAAGAACACACAATAAATACAAACAGTTGTTTTAACCATCCTAAACTGGGGAGTCATGAATCTACTTCTTGCACCTTCACACCAGTATTGATGGTTAGCAGCACTTTATATGGTCCCTCTCACTTTTCTTGGAGAAGCTCTTCAGTCCAGGTTTTGACAGAAGGTTGGTACAGAAGGGCTGTGATATCCAATGTCATGCGTGCTGCCAGCAAAATGTATCTGTGGAGAGAAGACAACACCTTCCCATGGGATTTAGTGTATTGTGTTAGACTCTGGTTCATTCTTCCTGCTTTCCCACTCAACCGAGGTTCCCATGGAGTGTGCAAGTCCCACTTTACCCCTAACATTTTAGCTGGGCTTTGTGCTATTTCAGCAATGATGTTCACATCAGCAATGATGTGAACCTCTGTCTGGTGACATTCCCACTCACACTCCAAACTTCGGGATAATTTTCTTCACCAAAATCTTTACCAGCTTTGTTAGTGCAACAAGAAGAAGTTTCTGGCCATCCTGAAAAAGTATCTACCAGTACCAATAAATACCTGTGGCCCTTTGCCATGGCAGCTCAGCAAAGTCTATTTGCCAATAGTCTCCTGGACAATTTCCTTTTTTAACAGTCACAGGTGTAGGCTATCTAATTTGATGTGCATTGTTCTTTAAGTGTTCGGCATTTTCTAACAATGCTTTTTATGATACCAGTCATTCACGTGTTCAAAACCTGAGGCTTCATTGCTTCTACCATAGACTCTATTCCTCAGTGAGTTACCATATGTCCTTCCCCTGCGATTTTCCTCATAAGGTGCTGGAGAAATATTACTTGTTTGCTGGGTGTAATCCACCATCCTTCAGGACTCTTTTCAGCATCTAACAATTTTGCCAATTTCTCATCTTTAGCCTGATAATCGGAAGCCTGCTTGTCCAAATACTGTTATTTCTCAGGTATGACCAACAGGATGCCCCCACCAGCGGCCTCCTTGGCTGCTTTGTCAGCCAGGCAGTTTCCAGTATTTACTGGGGTCTGTCCAGACTGATGAGCTTTACAATGCACTAATGCCACCTTTCGAGGTAGCTGCACCCCCTCTAACAATTTCTGTATTATTTGTCCATGTTTCACAGGGGATCCCTGGGAGGTTAACAGCCCCCTCTTTCCAAATGGCTCCATGGGCATGGACCACTCCAAAAGCAAATTTTAAGTCTGTCCATATATTTACAATCTTATTCTGTGAGAGCCCCAATGGTCTTGCCAATGCAATCAGTTCTGCTTTCTGAGCCAATGTGTTTGGGGCTATAGCTTTGGCTTCTATTACCTCATGTTGAGTTATCACTTTATCACTGAGTTACTTGGCATTTTGAATTCCATTTCTCACAAAGCTGCTCCTGTCCACGAAGAGTTCCCAATCCATGTCTTCCAAGTTCTGTAGGTCGTCTCAACGACAGTACACCTGTTCAGTGGTCTGCAAACAATCGTGGGCCAATTCCTTTCACTACAGGTCAGCTGTTAAGACTGGTGCTGGATTCAGGTCAGTTACTTTTAACTCCATGTCAATTTGTTCTAGCAGTGCTGTCTGGTATGTTAACATCCTGCTTGGTGATAACCGTGTCCTTCTTTTTGTTCCAACACCACTACAACTGTACAGCGCACAAAAACACTTGAGTGCTGCCCCAGGGTTAATTTTTTTTCCTTCCTGGATTTGGAGGACTGCTGCCACTAGTGTGCTGAGGCAGGCTGACCATCCTTTGCTCTTCTAGGATGCCAGTTGTTGTGTCAATAACCCCAATGCCAAATGGAACTTTTCATGCACAAATAGTTCAAAAGGTTTTCCTAAGTCCAGCAGTCCCACTGCAGGAGCAGTCAACAGAGCATGCTTCAATTCCTGAGAGGCTTTCCTGCATTCAGGCTCAGTTCTTTTTCAGAAAGGGGCTCAGGAGTCTGACAGATAGCCTCCTTTCTTTCCTGGCCCACACTCCTTTGCCCATGTGAAACAGCAAATCTCCTAAACTTGAAGTACCCTTCCAGTTAGTACTACCTTCCAGAGGTGAAGCCTTTCCACAGAACGGTTCACCTGAGCAGGCACAGGCCTCTGCAGTGCTGCACCAATCCCTCAGCCTCAGGACAATCCCAGCCAGCTCATTGTAACAGAGGAGCCTGCGGATAGAAACTTGGATTTTTTTCTTTTTCAAATGTAATTTGTGCATTTAATTTACTCAATGCATCTCTTCCTAATATTGGTATAGGACATTCAGGTACATAAGGAAATTGGTGGACTAACACCCATTTACCAATTTCAAATTTTAATGTTGAAAGAAAGCCGATTTTCCTTTGGCTCTGTCACACCAACATGAATTGTTTCCTTTAGGCGTATTTAAAACCGAATACACCACTCCAGTATCTACTAAGAAATTGTTTGTCATTCCCAGCGTTAATGTAATCAGAGGTATAGCTGGGGATGACACCCCCAGTCCCTGTCCCACATCTTCTAACATCCGTAGCCTTCCTGCCTGATCAGGAGCCTTGGGTGAAGTCCAGGGTCCAGCAGCTCCTGTTTGTCCCTTTCCCCACAGATATTCCCATTTCCAGTGGCCCTTCTCTTAAAAAATAGCACACAGACCTCTGTACAACTGCTTGTAATTCCTTCTCTGCCTCTCTCCCACGATGCCCCCCCTTATTGGGCTTTGTTCTGCTAAAACAGCTTTCACTCCTAATTACTGTACATGTTCCATGCTGCTTCTAAGAACTTACTCAAATCCCTAGGAATAACACATCCAATCATCACATACCTTCACAACTTTCTCTGGGTCTTCCCTACAAGTTCGTCCCTACAGGACTAAACCCTTCATCAGTTTCCAAACCCAAAATCCTTTCTTCTACTTCTCCATCAACTTGATAATTTATGCCTCTTTTGCCTGCAGCTGGAGGAGAGTCCCCAGCTACAACCTCATCTACTCTGTCAGCCCCTCTTGTCACCTTGTGGCCTCTCATGGACCCTCACAGCCCCTCTCGACCCCTCTCTTCCACAACCATACTTTATACAGCATTTCCCAATACTACAAGCATTGTTTAGGCTTTTTTTCTTGATCTTTCTCTGAAGCTAAAATCGCTTAAGGATGCCTTAATAACAAGTTACTGCATGTGTGTGTGTGTGTGTGTAAAACAAATCTACATACGACACCTTAACAATTATGGATTCCTCAGCTCCTACCACCTGCTGCAGTGGGGCATGTACTACCTGTGTGCCCACCCTGCCACCTTGTCTGCCCTGTTATAGGCTAAAACTTTCTCTACCATGGTCACTTTCTTCTTCTTCCAATTCCACACCCACTCCATGCCTTTGTTCTCCTCTGTGCTCCTCTTCCTCAATCCAGTCTCCCCTTATACACTGATAAATTGACACTGAAAGGGACACCAGAAATTTTTTGTGCTTTTATCCCACCCACGTGGCTAACTTTCTGCTGGGAAATCTTGTGCAGTTTGCACTGGAGAAATTGGCAGGATCTCAAACTTTAAACAATTTAACCTTTGTTTGTTTTATAGAAGTAAGCTTGAGAGAAAGATACATGGTTTGACCATGACCATGTGGTTGAATCACCAGCAAAATGACAGCTGGTGGCAGATCCTCTGGACCAGGCTAGACCTTCTAGTAGACCCATTTGAGACTTCACGACTTGAAGATGCCCTGCTTGAGCGTGATGATTAAGGGGGATATGCTAACTGATGTGAGCAGAGCCAGAAGAGAGTTCAATCAGCAGAGCAGATGTTCAGATATAAACCTCCAGCAGGCAGTACATCCTGTAAAACTTACTGTGTTTGGTTTTACTGGAATCCGTGTCACTGACTCCATTCACCCTTTTCTTCCTTTTCCCTGTTAAATAATGGCAACTTGGATCAGCTGTATCATATATTTGCCTTAAGCCTGTACAAGTTTCACTGGCTAGTGGCTCAAATGGCTCTGCTTATAAGAGGTCAGTAGTCCAGAAATCAAGGGAAGAATGAAGAAATATAATTAATAGCGGAATGCATCCACCCAGAAGGCAGAGGAAAGAATAAAGAATAAACCTTATTTGTGACAGAAGGAATTTTAGATTGCTTCTTCCACCAGCATATAGGGTGTATCACAACTGAATAAATAAAAAAGAGGAACAAAGACCTCTCAGGATTTTAGGACAAGAGCTCTCTACTTACTCTCTTTTTCACTAACTTCAAAGGTTTTTTCATACCAGAGAGTCTGCATCACCTTGGCCACCATCAGCTCCAGGGAAGGTAACATACAAAGGACCTTGTAAAACTTGGCAAAGATTGCTGAGCAGAACGAGGCTCCTGTAAAAAGAAACAGTTGACATTAGAACACAGAACAGGGCAGAAGGGGATTTTTGTGCCTTGTTTTCCTCTAAATATAAAAATATTTTGAATCTTCCACTATTGCTGGTTTATCTGGAGTATTTTTTCATTTGCCTCTGTCTGCCATGAGGTTACCTCTAGTCTTTACCTACTACTTCAGTACCATCCTCTCCCTGCTCAGCTCTAATTTATTCCCTCTCTTGCAAAGAAGCAGCCTTCTTGTTTTCCAGACCCTTTCATCATTTTCTTCTTTCTTCTCTAGGTTTCTCCAGCCCACTGAAGAAGTAATAACATTTGCCTAAATACAGACATTTTCCACCTCAGTAAATGTGAGTTACTATAATATATTGCTCAAATCCCCCAAAAGTCCCCTTTATTTTCATGAAATAAGAGCAGGAAGATTTCACTGGGCTTTCCCTCCTTTAGTTGCTTTGATGGCACAGGGCACTTCTGGATAAATTTACTTTAAGCTGTGCAGTGGGCAGTTCTCTGGAGTTCCCTCTAAAATCCCCGCAGCTGTAGTGAAGGCAGGTGAGCACAGGAAACTTGCTAACACATTTTTCTCATTAAAACAAAAAGAGTGTGAAGGGTGTAGGTACATCAGTCTCAAACAACTGGTGGGTTAGTTGCTGGCCTGTTTTAGAGAGAACAAATAGGAGAAGGCTGGCAGAGGGAAATTTAACTGATTTAAGGCCTATTGATTGATCCTAGGAGATAGAAAGAAAGGTGGAAATAAAGGTAGTGGTAAAGTTGACATTTTGTTGAAAAGCCAAGGGGCTTTGGTTAGTTAGTTGTCAGGGAAAAAAGGCTGCACTAAATCAAGCACAGCAGTGGTGAAGATGTTTCCAAGGACAGCTCTACCCATCTGGAAGAGACACTGCCCTGACCTCCAGACCCCAGCTACAAGTTAGGCCTAGTCTGCTGGGGGCAGCAGCAGATTTCTGTTTGTACAGGTCAAAAGGCACTCCTTTGTGCACTGAGGTATTGAGAACAGCAGGACAGGTAAGGTTAACACATGGGGACATCGGGATGACCCGGGAAAGCTGCAAACATCACCTTCTTCCTTAAAATAGTTTAGTAGCATTGCTCCAAATATTCCCACACATCTGTGTCTTAAATAATAATGAGTTTCTGGGTTTATGTGGGCATCTTTGTAAACTAATTTTGGCAGGGGGTTGAAATTGTGCTGTTTGCTTTTTCCTATGAGCAATGATGGCTTAAAACAGGAGACCTCCTAGAGCCTGGCAAAGTAAGTACTGCAACTGGTATGAACAGTGTATGAACATATGCACGTGTATGAAAGCATTTGAAGAAAGTGCAGACACTGAATGTCCTGTATGGATCACTAAGAATGCTGTTTCTGATTAATCAGACTGGGAAATGGGTTGTTTCTGTCAAGCCTGCGACAAGGCCTGATAAGTTATCCCTGTTGTAGTTTTATCAGTGGAAGATCTTAATCTAACAGGAAGATGCCAGTGAGATTGGCCAGTATCACTCTGCTGCCCTTTTTCCTCCCCACCCAACAGGAAGGTAGTAGGGAAAGCAAAAGACCACTCCCAATTCTATAAGAGATATAGCCCAAAATAATTTGTTACTGGGCTGTTACGAATACCCTCGAGGGAAAGGTTGAGTCAGGCGCTCTCTGCTGGACCTGGACACCGCCAGCGGCCGCTCTGGGACGAGGGACCGTGCAAGCCGCGGCTGGAGGCGGCGCCGGCGCTTGCGCCTCTTCGGCTTCTGATTTCATCTTTCTCCCTGCTTCCATCTACTTGGCCGTTGTCACCCACCGTTCTCACCACCTTCCCCGGACGCGTTCCCAGGTCTGAGGAGGGTTTGGGGCGGAGGTGGGCAGTGGGTGCCGGGCGCGGGTCAGCCTGACAGTGCCGCCGGGAGCAGGACCCCGCCGGGGCGACGGAAGGCTGGAGCCACGGCCCGCGACTCCCTTCTCCTTCCTCCGCCTTTCCTAGCCGGGAGGGTCCTCCAGGTGCCGGGCTCAGTCGGCAGCCGCCTTCGGAACCCTGTGTGACGCCAGTAGGGTGAAAGGTTCTTTAAAGTTAGAGGAGGTTCCCAGAAAGTGGCGGGGGAGCGGTTTGTCCAGGTAGGGGCACAGCCAGTGGCTCAGGAGCCCTCCGAGGTGGGGTTTGGGAAGGTGCCGTAAAGGATTTGCGCTTTACTTGCCCCAATCCTTAACGCCTTTTCTTCTTCTTTTTCTTCTTCTTCTTCTTTTTCTTCTTCTTTTTCTTCTTCTTTTTCTTCTTCTTTTTCTTCTTCTTTTTCTTCTTCTTTTTCTTCTTCTTCTGTTTGTTTTGTTATTTGTTTCCCCACCGCCTGCAGTACCCGTGGTTGGGGTTGTCACCTTAAGGGACTTTTTTCTTTCTGTGACCTGTATAGCTACTGTGTGTACCTACAAAGTATAGCCTCGTTCCTCATTGTGTGAATTCTTGTAGCTACCCCGGGTGTGTGCGATGGTGCATTAAGGGCTTTAACGGGTACTAGAGCAGTGAGGCAGAGGGTTGTTACTGAAAACTCCGCTTGCCTGCAGGTGTGGCACATCTTTCACTGCTTTATAAACAATTCTGTGACTCGATAGTTTCTGCTTGCTCTGCTGGCCCTTGACTTCTGTATGCTTGTAGGAATATCTATCTGAATTTCTTATAGCCACGCTCAAATATCTGACTACACAAACCTTTTTCTTTGGGCTCGTTGCCAATGGGTTTTTGTTTCCTGATTCTACACATAACAACTTGGTCTCTATTTATTATAGGTATCAGGAGTTGTTTTAGCACAGTGTGTTTAAAATTTAAAGGCAGGCTACTGGTTGTGGGTGTATGCAGTGTGTACACAAGTTTGCTGGCAATTTGATTTTAAATACTTTTTTCTTCCTCTTATTTATTTATTTGTTTATTTACCAGCCCTCCTTTTTTAACCTGTATAATACAGAAAATATTTTGCAGTTGATTCTCTCTTTTATTTTTTGCATGTTGTGAAAATCTTTAAAAGGTTGGGCTTTGCTTATGTTCTTGACAGGAGATGGTCCCAAGATGCATCAGTTAGTTTTGCAGGCATTGGCAAAAAAACCTCAACAGTAGATAGAATGTGTTACAGAGATATTTTTTGCAAAAGAATGTTTCCACTTGAATATAACACCAACTTCAGTTCCAGGCAGGCCTATAATTCAGTTGTAGGAAACAGGGCAATCAGACTTGTCAAGTCTTGCTGTCTGACCCCAGAACTACATTCTTTTTCTCATGAGAAATCTACTGTTAATTTTTGCACCCTGAATGTACAGTATCACCAGAAGATGATCTGTCATCTCTTCTTGTCCTTCTTCAGATGAAGCAGTTTTTCTCTTCCAAAATGCCTTTACGAGTTCTGGTTTTGTGTTTGGCATGTTCTGGACTTGGAAAAGCAGATGGTAAGTTGAATTTCCTGAAAACTGCTTGAAATTGTTTGGGGAACTGGTCTCAGATTTCTGAGGCCTCAACAGGGTAAGAGACAAAAATATGTGAAATAGAGATTGCTGGTGCTGCTTAACACACTTACATAGCCGAGACGGAGACACAGAGCTGGTAGTTGTGACACAAAACTTCCTGGAGCAGCATTTAGAGATGGTAGGGACAAGAAGCATCCCATATCTACAGTGACACTGTAACATTGTAACAGTGACATTGTTAACCTGAGTTGACAGCTTCTGAGAGTGGGGCGTCCCTAAAGGACTTCCTTCCCTCCGTCTCAAATGCACTGTGAACTCTGAAGCTACAGTTCAGAAAGTCTTTTTAAGGCATTTTGCTGTTTACTTCTCTGATAATGGCTTGGTGTGTACTTCTCTTAGGCATTCGATCTTCCTCTAGCTCTTAGAAAACAAAATTTGAGAATCTGCTGAGAAAAGGAAGGTATAAGCTGATTTAGTAAAACTTAAGAGGGAAGTCTGCAGATATGGGTACAGAAATAGGTACGTCTTTTTGTCTTTTAAGTAGCTTAGAAGAAAGCTAATGCCTCAGCCAGTGTAAGTCAACATCATTGATTTCTAGGAATATACAGGAGATGGACTTTTTTGTAGGGGAAAGCCATAGAAACAATATGTGACTGAAGGAGTTGTGTCTGTGGGTAATCCAGGACTTAGAATCAACATTAAGCTTCTGAACATGTGTGATATCTGCACATTTCATTAGCTGTTTACTGTCATTGCAGTGGTTCCGCAGGCTGGACACACAGAAGTGAGGATGGGTGACAGTGCGACTCTGAGCTGTGCCCTGACAAAACCCATGGATGTTCTGCAAGTGACGTGGCAAAAGGGCTCGGAAGAATTACATGATAATATAGCTACATACAGTAAAACAAACGGATTAAAGGTTCACAAGCCCTATGAAGACAGAATGAATTTCACAAGTTTGGAACTCAACAAGACAAGCATAACTTTTTGGGACACTAGAATGGATGATTCAGGATGTTACAAGTGTCTCTTCAGTGTTTACCCTTTTGGCTCCTTCTCAGGAAATACCTGCCTGAGTGTTTTTGGTGAGGTTCTCTGCAGAGATATGTCTCTAGTGAAATAAGAGTTGTTTTCTCACCCACAGTATTTCCTTGAGCAGATTCAAGAACTGCAGTGATAGGAACATCCCTTGGTGAAACATGATGTAGAAACAGAGCACTACTGCTGTGAGCAAAAAACTCTGTGGGTCATGTTCAAGACTGTTGTGGTCGTTTTGTCTCTTGTTTGTTATTCCTTGAAGTAGCAGCTGAAAAGCAAGGAGTGGAATCTTTGTAAGTCCTTGATCAGTCCCAGCTGGAACTTGGGCAAACCAACATTGCCCATTGCAGTTTCCTTTTGGTGCAAGGTACAGCCCCAGTGCTGTGAGCTGCTCTGCCAAACCCTACCATTGATAGGGAATTAGCAGATAGGACCAATAAATTATTTTACTTGACAGATTATTTTAATACTTGGATTTCAGACTGAGTGAAATCTTTGGGGTACATAACTTCAGTTTGGGAAAGGAGTATTGAGTCATGGTGGGGACCTGACCCAGGGAACTCTACTTGTATTCGTTGCCATTGGGCTCAGTGTGAATGCAGTAAGCTTTGCTCTGATTCGTAATGGTTAGACTGCTACTACTGCTTATGACCAGGTGATAACTGTGGTGATGACTTGTCTCATTTGTGTGTTGGAAGGTCTCAATGCATCTGTCCATCACAACATTTCTGAAGGTCATTTGATAGTCATCTGTAATGCTGATGGCCTCCCAGAGCCCACCATCACGTGGAACAACCTGTTCAATTCTACTCCTACACAGAAGACAGTCAAGCATAAAAATGGGATTGTGTCCATCACCAGTAAACTGGAAATCTACAACATTCAGAGCATCAGTGCACAGGATTTGGCCTGCAGAGTAAGCAACACAAATGAAGCATTTGAATTGCCCGTGCAAATAAAAGGAGGTAGGTGAGCAGTACAAGCGGCTTGTTAGCATTCTCTTGGCCTCCATGGTTTGCAGCAGCATATTTGGATAGGAATGTTCTGGGAAGAGGAGGGAGTGAGGTGTGTGAATATGTCAGGAAATCCTATTTGCATTCATTGTTGCCTTTGAGGTAATTACATATTGGAGTCCTATCCAAGAGGGAAAAAAAGCCAGGCTAATCAGCTAGGGAGATATGGGGTTTAGAAGCACCACGCATTTTGCAGCAAGTTGAACTTAGGTTTCCACATAGGCCTTCATAATTTTTTTAACAGCCTAAAAATAAATATAAATATGTCAGCTGATATCTATGAGTAGAATGATGGGTAGAAACTCTATGGGTTGCTTGATGATCTTGGAAGTTTTGAAATTCGTAACAAACTGTCTCTGAATCAAATGTTTCAGTTCAACTTACTGCATGTTTTGTTGTATTTAACCTGTATATTATGTTTTAGTTTCTCAGATTTTTTGCTAAGGCACATGTCCACTGCAGAAATGGTCAGGGAGGAATAGTACTTTCAGGCATACAGGGAGGGGATTGAAGATACTTACATTTAGTTTGTACAGAAATCTTAGATACATTAATGTAACATATGAATATCTTGTAGTGTTAATTTATTTCTTCTTCCAACATTCTGTTCTGCCGGAAAGACTCTCACCCTGTTTCTGCAAATAAGAAACAGAAACATTAAAAGCTGAAGTACCATTCTTAGTTCATACGGGAGCATTGACTTGGGTGATTTAAAATTCCCATGTGTCTATATCCAGAGCCTTAAATTGAAGACCACTTGTAAATTAGCAAGACAGGAAAAGCAGCTTGTAGCTGTGGGTTAATTCTGAAATTACGTGCTCAGGAAGTGATTGTTATAGGAATAGTAGTAAAGAGCAGGATCTGATTTTTATCTGCTCTCTAAATGTTCCAAAGCAATTTAGTTCTTAATTCTGAATTACATCAATTGAAAAAGCATATTAATCTTTTTGTCCTGTCTCCAATATTCTTTTGTTTTGGTCTTTTAAAAAGAAAATTTATATCTCAGAAAGCAGAAAACTGAGACTGTTGTTATTTCTTTCTAAGTGGATAAAAAATCAGCTAACAGCATGTTGTTTTAACAGTCTTGTATTTTAGAGGACATGAAGTTCAAATGAATAGTTCAACATATCTGTTAAAAGACCTAATAGTTTTGGTTTGAGTCAAATAAATTTCATGTCATACAGTTTTCCAGCTAATGTCAGTGAACATTGAAATGAGCCTTTGTATTAGCATTTTGATTAATAGCAGTCAAATGAAGTGGCTAATGTCTAACCGGGGAGGAACATTTACGCTCAGCTGTTTAGTAGAGCTATTTGCAGGCAGCAAAGCATAGCCTGTCTTCTTTTCTTAAAATTAATGTCCCCTTTTCAACAGTGTTAAGTGTTTAAAATAATAATAAAATCATTTAAATAATAATAAAAAAATAATAAAATTCTGGGTGAACAGAAAATCTCTTCTGAAAGTGTTAAGACTTGTATGAAGTTCTGCTTGTGTGTGTATGCCAGCCACTCTGGTAGTTTTCTTTGCCATGAGCACATCTTTTCTTCACATTTTCTGTGGGCAAGTAGTTTGGTTTTTGAAGATACATAGGTTTATTCTCTCTTTTGAGCAATTGCTGCTTTCATTTATCTTAGCAATACCTTTAACCATATCAGAGGAGCCACTGTCATTATTCAGACATCCTCTTGGCTCGTTCTGCTTTTTTTCTCTATAAGCTCGATTAATTTGGTGTGGGTGTTTTGTTGTTTTGTTTTCACAGAAGAGGGATCGTCATTGCTTTGGCTGGTGATTGTTGTGGTGATTTTAGTAGTCATCATAGTTCTGATTCTGATTATGCTATTCTGGAGGAAGATACTGTCCAGGAGAAGTTGAAGTGGTGAGTGACTCGTGTGGAAACGCATGGTTTTCCTAGAGCCCATAATAAGGTCTGATCATCTGCAGAGAAGAATGAGACTTTGCTGGGATACCATTGGGGCTATGAGAGTGTCATATTGGACAACTTAATAGTAATAAATTATAATAGCACTATGTTTATGGTTTTTAGAGGTTTCCTCAGTTGCGTGTAAGTTTAAGAGCTGTTTTCCGACTCCAAGGGAAAATCCAAGGCTGAAAATTCTGAGGGAAGGATCCAAGCAGAGCAGGACGTGCTGCTCTTGGTTTGCTTTCAGGTAGCAGTCTCAGCAGAAGTAATTCACTTATCTTTCACGTTTTGCTGGAAGCCCACAGAGTGTAGTATGCTCAGATAATTTTTGGCTGACGAAGTAAACATTGGAGAGAAACCCACTTATTGCAGAATGATGTTCCCTCAGGAACCGTTTTCTACTGGTCACGGCACTATTGTTGTATTTTTTAAGACTAACAGGGTAATATGATGAAGAAGTGTGCTCAAATTTGGCATAAGTGTGCTTCCAAATGATGAATTAAGGAGAAGTTGCAGTCAGCGTAATGTCTCTGAGTGTTTAATAACCTGGTCATGGATCAATTCAACTCTCTAGTCTTAATTTGTAGTAACATAATGAACA
This sequence comes from Melanocharis versteri, assembly GCA_013397845.1. Taxonomy (NCBI): domain Eukaryota; kingdom Metazoa; phylum Chordata; class Aves; order Passeriformes; family Melanocharitidae; genus Melanocharis; species Melanocharis versteri. Next base: position 423,378 of record VZTG01004152.1, read on the forward strand.
GAAAAAGGTTAGGCTGGGGGGACACCATAAGCTTCAGAAATTACAGAAATTTGATGGTCATTGGTAGTTTTACTCTTGTTTAACTAAATCCAAATGCCTTGTCTGGCTTTAAATTCCACTAATATATTTAGGAACACCAGCACACATTAGCTTAGTTCCTGGCTATTTAGATACATGCTTCAGGGCAATAATGTGATATAAAGTAAAGAAATGTTTCAAGGAGTATCACACCTGTCTATTGTGAACTTAGACCTATAGCATCTACTATTAAGAGGTCTTGACCTCATGAATCTGCTGCTGCCAGAGACACAAAAGTCCTCACTGAGAAGAAAGAGAAATGAGCAGTTCTTACACCCCAGATATAATGTCTCAATTGTAGAAAGTATGTGAGACTTCCATTGATCCTCTATGTCACTGTCGAGGCGGACATGACATGAAGGACTTACAGGTTGGGCAGAAAAAGCCTTTTATTGCAAAAACCAGTGTAATTTATACACTTCTGTATGTTTATCAATCAGGTTACATGTTCATTGGGTCTTTAACTACTACAATACATCTATTGGCTCTTATTTAACTACAGCATAGCACTATTGGTCATTTATAGCATAAGCATTCAGGCATTCAGAAAAACATCAGGTGCAGCTTGTTGCTGTTTTCTCTCCCTCTTGTTTGGATTCCTTCTGCTAAGTTTCTCGTGGGTAAAAACGAATTGTGCTAAGCTCAATGTCAGAATCAGGCAGGCTGTCAGACCTGCTGTTAATTCCCATACCTATAAACAATTCAGAAGATAAAATTTCTTGTTGAATTTTCAGACCAACCTGGAAGTTAAAGTGCGAGGATTTTGTTCTTAAATACTGCTTTTTAAAGGATCAGAAGAAAAAGGTGAAATGCTCCCAAGAGAGATGTATCTTTATTCTAGAGCAACCATTCCAAACACAAATGAGCTTGTACTAAGCATATCTTGAAGGAGAGACCTTGAGGTGGAGGTGATATGATAGAGCTTTGGGATCACCCCCTAGAGCAGGTCTGAGATTGACCAGGAAAAGAGAGTGCTAAAAAGCACAGGTGCTGCCTTGCAGTGTTTTGGAGCCACTTCATTGCATGGCAGGTGAGAACCACACTGGGATGCTGTGTCTGCACTGGGGCCCGAAGCTGGAGCAGTGTCACTCAGTGAAATGCTGCTTGACAAGACCAGATTGTTCATATTTAGCGTAGGCTGAGGATGTTAACATGTGTCCTAGCATGATTCTGGCCTGTAGATATTAGCGGTTCCCTGGGCAATGCCCTTATGTGGGTTCAGCGATAGCTTGTAACAGGGCCATCCTCAGGAGGCAGCGACAGCAGGTTTCTTAAGCCCTTCACCACATGCTAGGTATCAGGCTTGGAACCCCCAAGCCATTTCGTGTATCCTTGTGCAATGACATGGGTCATGTAAGACATGATTTACTGCTGCAGAGACACTGCTGTGATGCACAACAGAGCCTACATGTTATTTGGAAAACTTTGAGCAGATCCCCCTCCCCTGCCTTGTAAGGAAAGCATAAGACACAGAAAAGCGTTTTCATCTGAAAGCACTGTGCCTCTTTTTCCTTAGCTAAAGGCTCAAAGCTTGAAGTCCGTCTGTGTCACCCAGAGAAGTGGGGTCTAGTGTCCTGCTGCCTGGGAAGATGTCAAGATTCCTGGCCCCACACATATGCCAACATGTCACAAGGTCAAGACTTAACGTAAATCCCTGTTCACTGGGGCAGAGGGAGTAAATTAAATGAGCAGTGTTTAGTAGTGGGTGTTTGTTGGGTTAAAGTTTATCAAGAAAAGCAGGCTTTGAATTACATCACTTGTTTGTTTTCCCTCCTGTTTTTCGTGGGTTTTGATTAACTCTGGTGCCAGGATGTGACTTCTGCAGTGAGGTTGTATGTCGTTGAGTCTCTGTTGTTCTAATGTAGTCTAGTTTTTATCAGTCATAGGTTGTATCTTTTCAGTTGCTCTTTGGTCTTGAGTTTCAAGAATGTAATGCGCTGACCTGGATTGGTTTTGAATAAAGGCGGCATTACTTTATCCAGAGTAATTTTGACCAGCTGATCGTATTCCTTCCTACAGTGACCATCTTAGTGAAATGTGTAGTCTGTCTTCCTAATTTACATCTGTTTCCCCTAAGGCATCATTAATTGGTTTGCTGTAAAACTTCAGTGGTCGTGCAGTTTGATCACTCTGTCACCATCTGTTTTGGGTTTTTTTTAATTTTTTTTTTTTCTCTCCCAGGATGCTCTTTTCTGCTGGTGGCTAAGGGTTACTTACAGTTTATCTTGTATATGATTCTACTGTCACTTTCCTGGCCATTCTTAGAATACTAAGAATATCTGTGGAGCTACAGTAATTTTTAACACTATATTTACAGTGTGTTACCACTCCACAAGTATTGTGATGAGGAAATCCCCTAAACTTCTTAGCTGTGGATCCTAGTCTGGTTTTTGTGGTGACTCGTTTTTTCCTTGATCATCTGTAAAATATGTTTATGCTTTTTAAAGCACTGATTGTAGTTGATTCACCCAAAAGGCAGTAATATCCCCCAGAAAGCCCTTTTTCTGGTTTTATCCATTGTTGTTCTCAGACTGGTTGGAATGAGGAGCAGCGCCTACATACATACTTTTGGATGTGCTGTTATGAACAGCACAATAGAGAGCTAATAGCACTGACTGGCGAATGCCAGGGTCTGTCTGGGGCTTCAATACTTCTTTTCATTCTGCACTAGATAACAAGCACAGCCATTCCAAGCTTGTCAAGATGCTCAGTTTTTAAAGTAAAACAGTAGCTTTTCATCTGGGTGGATGGGGAGCCTTCTCTGACAAAGTTTCTTCAAAGTGCTTTTGCTTCTGAGAGTACGGTTGGGTTTTGCTTTGCTTTTATTTTTGTTGTTTCCTTCTTCTTCATGGTAGATACTTGGGAATCCAGTAAAGAGCTGCAGCTGAAAGTTGATGTCCCGTCCCTCAGGCATTTGCCTTGTGTGCCAGTTACAGAGCATAGATACAGTTTGGTTCTCCCTGAAAACGTCCCAAGTGAAGTGTCTTCACAACATTTGTGGAAAAGTCACTTGTTTGAATTAAACTGAGCAGCTTTTGTGGCAAATGCTGACATGCAAGCTTTGGAAAACTCACATCTCATCCTCTGCCAAGTAGGCAGGCAAACCTAGCTGTGGCTGTCACTCGATATAAGTGCAATGAGCAGGCTGTGAAGAATCACGAGGCATAAATTTTCCCATGTCTGAAGTTTCTTGGTGCTGCTCATCTGATAAAAATTTAAATCCTTTCATTCCTTACTGAACTAATAGGGCTTAACTGTAGACCACACTGAGATAAAGCAGTCCATTTAAGAAGCCAAGTGCCTGAGTAGGAGCAAAATAAAGTCTATTAGCCTGAATAAATTCCTGTGACTTACCTGTCATTTATATGTGTCTTGACTTGAATGCCTTCCATAGCATCACTTACTGATTTCATGGCTTGCAGGATACTCGTATTTCAGCCTGGCCAATTAAAAAGCTTTGTAGTTAATTCTCAGGATGAAGCAGTCTGCTGGGGGATAAAATTCCACGCATACATTTTTTCTGGAGGCTTGCGGTAGCCTGCGAGGAAGGGCTACTTCACAAACACCTATAAAGGCCAGAATGGGGTTTTTTTTGTTTGGTTTGGTTTTTAAGAATTTGTATATTGGATAGCTTGTGCAGGTTTTGCCATGTGGAAAGCTTCAGAAATAGTCAAATAGTGTGCTTATGTTTAAAAAAACTGTAACAAGAGGGAAAAAATCGGGTCTTTTAATTGAATAGATACGATACTGAATAGAAGAGAAAGCTGAACAGAGTAGGTTAACCTGGAAGGAGAAAACTTGAAGAGTCATAGAAGAAGAGACTCAGCCAGACCAAAAATTCCATTCTTCAGAAAGCACTAGCATAGAAATGTGGTTTTCCTGTTTGGAAATCAAAACATTCAGGTTTTCGTTCAAGTGGAGATTTTATGGAACTCAGATGTAAGCAGCATTGCCTTTGCTTCCTAGTGCTATGGTTTACTTGACAAGGTGGTGTTCAGTCAAAGATTGGACTTGATGATCTTGGCGGTCTTTTCCAACCTTAACGATTCCGCAATTCTGTGTCTGAACACAACTAGCTATCTGTATTCCAAAGAAATGCTGAATCTCAGTGTGCTTCATATGTTACACAAGTACTACAAAACAGGTTCAAAATACCTCTTTGTTATGAGCTGGAGATCACTTAATACCCTGAATAGGAATTTAAGATGCTCTGATTGTTACCTTTTGAAGTTTGATAGTTGCTACAAATAGCATAGAATCAGGTCTGGTAAGTGTAAAATAGCAACTTGGCTGATCAGCTATGATATGTGGGTATGAGAAACCCAACTTTTGGTGGCCAAATGTGTCCTGGAAGGCTGGGAAATAAGTATTACACAGGAATTCCAGTTTCTGGGAAACTTTATAAGAACAAGTACTGGGTTACACTTTTCATTGCTTTGTTTGTGGTAAAGATAGTAATTAAGTCTGGAAGAGTCATTATAGCAGTATTCTCTAGTCTGTATTCAGTCTGGGGAAGGTTCTGTTTCAGAGCCCTAGCTTAAAAATTACAACAATTCTTATTTTATCTTATGACTTGATGTGTTTCTTCAGTGGATTTGCTTTGACATCTAGTTTTCTTATTAGCGAGAGACTCAGTAGCTGAGAACAATATAGTAGCAGCTTGGTTTTAGGAGAATTTTCAGAATAATTTTTCCACATAAGACCGCTAAATACCAGACTTTCAGATGACAAACTCGGGACATAACTCCCTCTTTCATGAGGCAGACGGATATAACACTCTTCCTCTGCTCACAGAGGAAGGGGTTTCTGGCATTCACGTCCCAGCTGGTGAGGCTCATTTTAGAGTAGCCTTGGTTTCCTCTCAAATATGGCTTAAATGGGAGTAGGAGATTATATTTGTCCTGTTTTGAACTCCTGCAAAATATGCAGTGAATATACAACAGACTCAGTCCTTTACCCTTCTAAACACTACACCAAAGAAAAACCTAAACCCAAGCCATCTAACCAAACAAAAATCCCAAACCCCAAAAATGTCACAATGTAAAAACAGTACGGCCAAACAGACCTAAACGGAACTACTGAGGGGAGGAATTAAAAAACCAAACAAGAGCCCTCATGACAAAAATGTCAGTGAAAGGGTAATTCTGCTGTCAGGCTGCCCATCAGGTTTCCCGCAGACATAAATATTTTGCAACTCAAGTGAAGATGTTTTCTGGGTTTAATCACACACTGTTTTCAGACAGCTCCTGTTCCCTAGTAATTCCACCTAATTTTCTGTTCACTGAAACGTGTCTGGCAGTACCCTCTGGTCTGTATCATGTATATAGGGAGGTTAGGCACACTTTCCAAGCTTTCCACACTTTAGTGCTACCTGTTTTCATTTTGAAGGACAGGGATGGCTGGTGTTTTGTTTTCCCTGGCATGTTTTGCTCCTTCTCTTGCTTTCCATTTAGAAGAGCCAGGAAAAGGGAGTGGCAGAGGAAGAAGGAGGGGAAGGTCACATGGGTGAATTCTGGTCTCTTGGGCCATGGCTGGGGTTTTTGTCTGGAAGGATGAAATAAATCCTGTTTTGCTACCGGCAGGGTGAAGGTAGTGCTGTAGGAAACATCTTGGAGTTTGTCCCACCCGTCTAAAGGGAAGGCATTGAAGTCTATGCTACTGAAACCCAAAGCCCTTTCTTTGTGAACAGGAAGGCTTTTAGTATATGTGACTAGTACAAATTCTATCCTGTGCATCATATTTGTGCTCATATTTCATTATGAAGTAATCTTCTGGTCCTTCCTTCTCCTTTTCATTCCAACAATAGAGCTTTGTATATAACCGGAAAATAAAATGGCTGGCAGCTGAAAGGGAGAAAAAAAAGCATTCCTGTGATATGTGAATGGTTGCCTCACTGTTTCAATTTCTCATTCACTTCCTTGGTAAGAATTATTTATATACTCAATTCCAAAATACTTTACAAAATACTTTGTATGTATGCAGGGTTATTAGATAAGGAACGTCTTTCATACTCCTCTACATGAAAAGTAAAGGTGCCATATGTTTTATTATTGTCTTCAAAGCCATCTAAAGGTAGAGTTACAAAGTGGATCTCAAACATCCAAATTACATTCTGAAATATCAAGCTATTTATGTACTCAATATATGTGTGTTAATTAATTATTGGTGTATTGTTACCGGTGAGGAAAGTTGGTTTGCTTTTCACAGTTTACAGATCCTTTCAGGGTTTTGTATATTCCTTATCTCACTGACATATTCTGAATTCTGCAGTGTGTGTGATTTCCAGAATTAAAAAAGCAGGGAAGTTGTTCACCAAGGGGCGGGTTTGTAATTATTGCTCCCCACATTCCCCACTATGCATTTCTCTTCCTCCTGTCCCAACAGCAGCCACACTGCTAAGCAAAACCTGAGACAGCAACACAATGGCCATGACTCATCCTTTCCTGGGGTTTTTTTTGCCGTTTCTAGGATCCTTGAGGATTTCCATCCATCTACCAGACCATTAGAAGCCAGCAGCCTGAAGTCAACATTACACCTAGTGACTTGACTGGCTGGAAAGAAGCAGCAAAAAAAGGCAAAGACATCATATACACTGCCCTATCTGGAAGCTGAGTTGATAGCTGAAACAACTAACATAGTGTTTGTTATCTGGTTAAAATGTAGAACTGGAGGAACTCCTTGGTCTGCTGCTCTGCAGAGAAGATTTTGCCAGGCAAAATCTTCTTTGCCCATGCCACTCTTTGTACTGCTGCTGGGCAAAATGTTTTTGTCTTCTTCCAATTGAGTTTTGAAAATGTCCATGGATAGAAGCTCTGCAGATTCTCTGGGGATTCTCTTCCAGTGCCTAATTGCTCTTGCACTAGAGAGGCATTTAATTTTTGCCAACATCTGTCTGCAGTTTCACTTGCAGCAGCTCTGAGTTCATTGCCCTGTTCCTGTCATCTGGTTTTTCTTCTCTTATGCAGCTATTCAAACTCCTTTTTCTCTGTCTGAAAAGACCTGCTGGATTCAAAATCACAGGACTCAAACCACACCAGATTTGTCAAAATTATTAGGGAAGAGCAATAGGTCTCCAAGCAGGTGACTAAATAAAGGCAGTAGCAGCCACAGTTTGGAAAGAAGAATTGTAAGTAATTTATATAATATATAAAAGTTTACTTCATTTGACTTCTTTCTAATCCTGCAGTGTTTTCTTCTGGGGTTTTTGGGGTTTTTTAGGGGTATTTATGGTGGGGTTAAATATATAAGTGAGGAGGAGATGGTAACAAAGGCCAGTAGTGGAAGCATTGTCTTCTCCATCTTTTCTTTCCTTTCTGTTAATACCCTATCCTACTCCTTGCTGAACTGTCAAAAGGCATGAACTTCGTCAATAGTTTTTGTGCTCATCTTATGCACTCTTCAGAATAGTCTTCCATGTCTTCATCCATTTTTATTGTGTCTTTTTAAATACAGATAATTTGCTTAGCTGGCCAAATGCCATTATTCTGTGGCTGGTCCTCGCTAGGTGGGGTGTCACATGCTGAGCTCGCTACCCTGTGTCACTACTGTGGCTGTAATTATATAAGCTGGCAGTCTTACAGAGACTGAGCTTACTGATTTGCCAAGCTTTTAGTAGCAGATAAAGACACTGCACTATTCTTAAGAGCTGGGATCTAATTCTGCTCCTGTCCCTGGCTGGATTGGAGCTCCTCTCCCACCACCCCAAGTTGCTCATCACTGCCAGCCCAAGCCTGCTGATCTGGCCGTTTCCAGGCTTAAAGTTCCAGGTGCTTGACCCCTTCTTGCTGGGCAGCAGCAGGCTGCTCAGAAGGACCATGCACTCCTGGGCATTGCCCTATAGCTCCTCATCTTTGTGAGGGGTTGAAGGCTCCAGGTGCCCTCGGGCTCTGTGCTTGTTTTGGTTGGGACATAGTTAATTTTCTTGATAGAAGCTGGTGTGAGGCTACCTTTCTGACTCTCGCCTTCTCTCCTGGGGGACTGTGCAAGCAGCTGTGTGGTGCTTAGTTGCTGGGGTTAAACCATGGCAGCCTCTGAGCACCTTCACAGGGCTCTGCGCCTGCGCCACAGGGCAGAGATTGCTAAAAGCAAGCCTGCCTCTGGGGGTACCTAGTGGCCCATTTTGCTGACAGGATAGACAGGTGGGAGGATGGCAGGGGATCCTCTGGTGATTTTTTGTTCAGCTGATGAGTGCTAGTGTTTAAGGTGTTTCTCAGTCTTCCTTCTGTCTGGATGTTTGTCACTCTATTGGGATCACTAACAGTATTCTCTTATCTTTTGGCTTTGATGAGCATTTGTTTGTGCATCTGAAATACTCCATCTTACCAGAGTGTGTAGCGTTTTGGATTGCAGTTTTTATGTCATATGTTTACTAAAGCTACAAACTGTCAACCTGAAAAATCAACAATTGAGATTTAAAACTTAGGACTCAGTGTTTAGAACAAGTATTTTGTTGGTTTTAGAGCACTGGCCTCTCCAGAGTCTGGTAAAAAGTTTTGTGTGTATGTCTGCTTGTGTTACTGAGGATATGAGGGGTGACATTTGCTCTACTGTTGTAGGCACAATATGAATTATTTATTTGTATATTTCACTTTTTCTAATTAAAAAAAAACTGATCCAACCAAAACACCAACTGGTCCTTTTTTTTCCTACTTGTTTGAGGTACCAGAAATGCATCATTGCAAATTGGGCTTTTTAGTAGTTTTGATTTATACTTTGCTTCCTTTCTGAACAGAAAGTGGGAGTTCATGGGGTTTTTAAAGTGTTTTGGGGTATTTTTTTCTTTGTAAAAGAAGGTTTTGAACAAAACTTTTGAGATAAATTTACAGAAGTATTTTTGACCACAGCAGCTGCAGTTTAGTTCAGATTTGAAAATAACTTCAGTCAATCAAAACAGTGCATTTTATATTTTTATAGTTATTGTCTTTGTCATGTTTGTTGCTTAATTTTTTTTATCTAAAGTTACATGCTCTACTGATACATTGTCTGTCTTGTTTTCTGTATCTCCCTGGATGAAAATAAGCCAAATAAAGCAAATTTGAACGTAAGGCCACATCATTTCTTTCATTTGTAGCACAGCGCTTGTGAGCTTTTATAAATCAATGAGAGAAGTACCACGCATGAGCTCCAAGTGCTCTAAGTGAATAATTCCTTTGGGAAAAGCGGTAGTGACCCAGTGTACTCTTTAATACATGTGGCCTTTTGAGATTAATTGTGAAACCACAATAATTTTTGTTTCTCATGATATCAACTTGCACTTTTCTTCTTAACAGATGTGATCATGAGAAACTTGAATATAGTTAAAAGGATATGTCAATGTTACTGTATCCCTAGAGGAGCTGAGTGTCATGGGATTGTGTCCTAGATCTGCAAAGCAACAGTTTACTGCTTGTCTGAGCTATATTTGTTGGTAAAATACAATAGGCAGTGATTTCCAGAGGTTTTCCAGAGATTGCAACATGAACTTTTTATTTTCTCAAGGATACAAATGGTTGCTGCTGGATGCCCCATCCCTGGAAACATTCGGGGTCAGCCTGGATGGGGTCTGAGCAACCTGGTCTAGTGGAAGAAGTCTCTGCTCATTGCAGGGGGGTTGGACTGGATGGCCTTCAGTCCCTCCCTTACAATCCAAACTCTCCTATGATTCTAAGAATCTGTCAATCTCAGATCAGCCAGGTTACCTCTCCATGCAAAAGGAAAGCAGTGACCCATCAGTGCTACTGCCCTTTCCCAGGAAGAAGAGCAGTGTTTACCATGCACAAGAGCTGCTTGCCTGGCCCAGGAGCTCCTGGCACAGCTGGGTCAAGTGCTGCTTAAGCCACCAGTTGCAAGGTGGGTTGTGCTGACAGAGCAGGGCAGGAACCAAACAGTGCGGGCTGAGGTGGTTCAGGCTGGGGCTGAAGTATGGTAGCAGAGTTAAGTGGCCTTAGAAAGAGTAGATTGGCCACCCTTAACTTCACAAAACATAAACGTGCAGAACACCATGTTTCCTCAGGGAAACCTCAAGGCTGCTGTAAAATCTGTAAAAGATTGCTTTTTTGGCTGACAGCGTGGTCCTCAGAACCTGTCAAAATGCTTGCTTTAGTTTTCAAGTTCACAGCACATTGTTTAATTCTTCCACCTGTCTCCTCTCTTTGTGCGCCTTTGTCCCTGACATGTTCAAGGATGTCATTACTCTGAGTCTTGAATTGTGCTGACATAAGGGACAGGAAGGTAAACTGTCTGTGAGAGATAACTTCTCTGTACACAGGGCTGGGTTCCTCTGAAAGATGGAGTTTGGAAAAAAAAAAAAGAAGAAGAAGAAAAATCACTTCTGATTGCACTGTGAGAATTACTTTTCCTTTTTGGCTTGGGTGTTTTGAGTGTTTTCCCATTGCCTTGCCACACTGACCACCCAGCTCGAGGTCAGGCAGCTGCTCCATCTGCCTCTGAAGTACTGAATGCATACTTGTGTTTTTTCCTTTATCCTTTCCTTATCCTTCACCAACCCATGAATTTTGCCTCTGCACATTGTCTCCAGTTTCCAAGTCTGAGAAGTAGACTTGGGATGCTTCTGGGTGACTTTTTCCATGTCATGTCATGCCATGTGCCTGCCTGCTTCACTTTTGTCTCCCAGCTGCTGCTCTGCCAACTAAAATGCTGTTTGCTTTGAAAGCATAGTGGCAGCTGCTCCCAAAGTCTGCTGCATAACCAGATGTCAAGGAAAGAAACTAAGCTAGAAGCTAAGAGGATGTATGGTGAGGGTTTGTCTGCATTTTTTTTCCTTAAGATGGATTGAAGTTAGTGGCAAAATCACCACTGAACAAGAACTTGCATGTTGATGACCAGTATTTTTTCACCCAGAAAGACTTAAAAGTCTTTCAGCTTCAAGTTGAAAGCTCCTTAATTGTTTTTTGGAGACCATATTCAGTGAGCATCCTGGAAGATGGTAATAATATGAACTTGGTGCTTTGAGTCACTCTGCCTGCAAGAAGGAAGCGTGGCCACCTGAACAGGCAGGTCTATGCAATAAAGAATAGGATTCCAGTCCCAGCCTTACTAATCTGAGTTTCCTTAGAGGAAAAGGAGGAGGTGTGTTTCCTTACTAATTGCAGTCTAATAAATAGCTTCTGGAAAACAGTGTAGCTGAGTGTAGTGGTTGACAAAAGAAAGTTTCCCATTTATTTGAAACAGAGGTTAAGCAGGTTGGTCCTTGGCTGATAAGTATGGATCAGACAGCTTGCCTGTTCTGTCAAGAGTTTGTTAATGTAATTTGGCAAGGAAACATACAGTGAGAAAATGATTTATATTTTATTTTATCTACTCCTAAAGTGATCCTGATTTCTACTCCTTTCCTCCTGATTTTGCCCTTCGCTGTTCAGGCTTCCTTGATTTATTCTTCTTCCTGGTCCTTGACAAGTTCTTTCCTGATCACTCTTGTTCTTTGCAAAGGACTTGGCCTGAAGCATGCTGTTCTCTTGCTTATGTGGACACACTCTCCATCTGACTTCTCCCTTTTCCCCCTCTGGTACTCGTGTGTTCACGAGTCACTCTGTCACTGGGAAGGTGTTTTCATCTTCCTGGGTCACAGTAACCCCAAAGTGAAAACAGCTCCTGTGAAAGCTTGTCCTTGTTTCCAAACCAGGAGGCAGCCCCTCAAGGAAAGGCAAATAACCTGGGCACCAGTAGACAGACCTGGGGAAAATGGAGATGACTGTCTGTCTGCAGGAGCTCTACAGAGCCCAGATCCTGGGCACACACTGCCTGGAGCTCATGTGGAGCCCACTGACGTGTTCACCTCCCTTGCTGGGCTGCATGATTGTCCCATCAAAATGTACAGAAAAAGAAAGTGTGAAACTGGGGGCCTGAGTAACATGGTTGATGTCTCACCATGGAGTAAAAGGAAGGCATACTCTCACCACTGTTGCACACGTTAAGTGTTGTTGCTGAGGTGGACGTGACATATAAAGATTCACTCACAACTTCAGGCAGAAAAAGCCTTTTATTCTAAGAGCCAGTCATTTATACACTTTTCTATGTTTATCAATCATGCTACTTATTCATTGGGTCCTTAACTACTACAATACATCTATTGGCTCTTATTTAACTACGACATACCACTATTGGTCATTCATAGCATAAGTGTTCAGGCATTTGGAAAAACACCAGGAGCAGCCTTGTTGCTGTTTTCTCTCTCTCTTGTTTGGATTTCTTCTACGAAGTTTCTCATGGGTACAAACGAATTGTGCTAAGATCAATGTCAGAATCAGACAGGTTGTCAGACTTGCTGTTAATTCCCACAGTTAAGTTTGATTTCTATTAAGCAGCTGGTTATTTCAGCTGACTGATCCTATGTAGGGATGTCAATATTGGCATTCCCTGGCCTCCTTTATCATGTCACAGCCTGGGATAAGATGGCTCAGTTGGTTAGAGCATGGTGCTAATAAAGCCAAGGTTGAGGGCTCAATACCCATATCGGCCGTTCATTTGAGAGCTGGACTTGATGATCTTTGTGGGGTGCCTTCCCACAACTCAGGATATTCTGTGATTCTGTGATAACTTTGAAATTCACTTGGTAAGTCTTGTTTCCTTTCTGGACTAATTAACCTGGGAGTGAGAACTCTGTGATGATGAGAGCAGCACTAGGAGAACTCATTAAGGCTTTGATGGAAACACAAGAGAATATTTTCTTGGATGACATGGAAGGCATAATGTTGGGAATGAGAGATTAGAAGACTTGGGGTGAGAGAAAGCTGTCTTGTTTCCTTGACAGCTCTGAGCATCCCAGCATAGCGTGGTTGCACTGGTGAGATGAGAGAGAGCTTGTGTGTCCTGCACTCCAAATGCTGTGCCTGGAGTCAAGTAGCTACTTATGCTGTTGTCTGTGTGGAAGAACAGGATTGGAGTCAAGTCAAACAAAGGTGAATGTGTTCTGTTTGACCTGAATTGATGGTGGGATCTCAGATGAATATTTAAGGAATATTTTTTGCACTTAGGTATATAGTGCTTCCTGGGATTGATATTTTGATTTTAGAATTTTCAGGGAGTTTGTCACAATGTTATTGTCAATAGAGTAAGAGTGCTGTTGGCCAGGGTTCTTCTACAGTGCCCTCAGCACTCCCATCTCTTCCTAATTTGCAGCTGAGGGTCCTTCCTTCTAAACTGATTTGGGCACCAGAGGAGCTAAATCTTATTGCAACTTGAAGTAGTAATCATTAACTGAGATCCTTTTCCCATTTGCTTTACTGGAAAGAGGATTTGTTACTCTGCCTGCACTGCCCAGTCATGTTTTGGTTTGGCTGCCTGTCAGCACTGCAGTGTTTGAGCAGTGGCAGATTAGCCACATGAGCAGCTGAAAAATTGGAATTGGAGAAATTTAATTCCTTGAGTAAGTTTGCTGCTTCCTAGGCATAAGTTGAGTTTTCCCTGGAAGAGCAGAAATCCCAGTGTTGAGAAGGAGTAAAGATAGGAGTTCGTGAGGTTTACATAGGAGTTATTTTGTGATCTACCAAGAGTGAGAAGCATTGAGGGGGAATCCCTCCAGTGTGGTCCTGTCCTCAACAAATCTGTGAGGGAGCAGAGGTGGCATGAAGCCCTGTGACAGACCTACAGTGTCAGGCTAAAGAGGTTACTCAGCATGGCTTTGTCTAACTATCAAGGCTGAGGTTTTTGCCACAGTCTCCCAGTTGGATTTCCCGTGAAGTGCTTTTTGGGACTGTTCAGATTTATGTGAGATCTGGACTCTGAGTCTTCAGACACATTTCTGTTTGTGCTGTGCAGACCAAATTTCTGTGAGAAATGTTTATCTGATACTAAATTTGGGAAAGATAAAACTCTCTGCTGTGGGATAAATGTTGTGCCTAACAGTCCACATAAAGAGCTTATTAGGCCTTTATTTTTTGGCATGTAAGTAGTACTTCCATCTATGGGAAAAAATCTCATTCCCAGTAGGAGTAGGAACTGTGTCTCTGCTGGCAACCCAGATATTTTCCCTCTCCCTTCTGACACAGCTTTCCATGTTAATCTAGCCAATATAAAGAACCTAGGGGTAAAATTAACCCTAGAAAGCTGTATGGGCACCCTGAAAAATTGTTATGCTAAAACCAGGGAAGACAGAGCCGTTGAGAAAGATCAGATGTAGGAATCGCAGGTGGTGGATGTAAGCAACTAACTGAATCAACTGGAAGAGATTTCTGGTTTCCTGGAAGCAATCCTCAGGACATTTTCCCCTTGTGTTTAAAATGAGGTTTCTGCTGCAAGGTCTTCCCTTCTCAAACTTTTATGTATTAGTTGAAAGGTTGATATTTTAATATAAGAGGGAAGATATTCCTGGAAACTGCACAATTGTTTCTTCTGTTCGTTATGACCTTTTTAAAGTCTGAAAATTAGAGGGGTTAAGTGCTAAAAAATAGGCATGAACTTACTTTCTATCAGCCTAATTTGTATTATGTGGATAATATGACAAATTATTTAACATTAGCTGTAAATCCTCTGCTCAATGGTTTAACCTCACTCTTGGGGTAGCACAAGAAGACTCAGTTTAATATCCTTGCTTTGTTTGCTTGCACTGTGTACAGAGTGACCATTTGGATGGTGTGTGTATAATCCATGCCATTATGGAGTGGGCTTCGGCAGGCACAGCTTTCATATATTTAGTATTTTTAATTTCTAACTGGTTGTATTGCTATACATTTGTTAGCCTTTCCTGCTGAAATATTTGGGAGAGTTTTAGAATTAAAAGCATTTATATCCTTTTGAGAAAGTAATTGGCTTGGAGCTGTTTCTCGGAGTAAATTCCCCTAAACAGACATTTGGAGAAGTGAGTCTGTTTTTACAGCCCTGTCCCAAAACACTGTCTGTTTTAGTTCAGATTTGGTATGATTTAGCTGTTTACAAAACATTCTTATCTGCTGGCATACACATATATGGTGTGTTCTGTTTCTGAAATTAAAAGTTCATTCATCTTGTGTAACAGCTGCAGTATAAATAACGTCAACTCAAGAAAATAAAGTATTACTTCACCATCTTCACTGACTTCCGCTTCCAAAAATAGGGCAAGTATAAATTTGTGGAGTTTTGCCTTTCCCACTGAAATGGTGGAAGGTACCTTCTGTGGAATAAATAAATATTTTACAAGAGAAGTATTTCAAGGTTTAGTAGGTCTTTCAGTTAAGTGTTCCTTAATGTTTTATTTTACCTTTAAAAATTGCTATGAACTGTTTTATGTTAAGGGACAGATAGCTTGTGAACAACCCTAAATAATGCAAAATTCAACATCTTTGGACTCTAAATTGCTGCGCTGGTGGAAGATAAGAGACTACAGTAGAGGGGAAAATAGAGAGCAATGATTAGGATGCACAACAAACTGAATAAGCTTTTCTGAGACTCTAGGTGGAGGTTTCAGAATGCAACTGAGACTTTAGGGAGAGGTTTGACAATGCCACTGGGAAAGGAGATTCATAAAAATATTTAATAAAAATATGAATTCATAAAATATTAAAGATGTGTAAATATTCGTGCAATTCATAAAAATATGAATATAAAACATAATCTCCTTTCGCAGTGGCATTCTCAAACCAGTAACTATTTGGAAATAGAATTGCCTCTTACCTGACTTGAAGACTTATTGCAGCCAGCTCAGTACAAGCCAGTGTTGTGCCCAGACAGCCAAGAGAGCAAACCCCATCCTTGGGTGCATCAAACACAGTCAGTAAAAAGAGTTGATTATCCCACTGTATTCAGCATTGGTGTGGCCTCACCTGGAGTTCTGTGTGCAGTTCTGGGCCCCACAGTTTAAGAGGGGTGTTTGGCTACTTGAATGCATCCAGAGGAGGCAGCAAAACTGGTGGAAGGATTGGAAGGTACATCCTATGAGGAGCAGCTAAGACTTTGTGTTTGTCTAGTTTGGAGGAAAGGAGGCTGAGAGGGGACCTCATTGCTCTCTACACCTCCCAGAGGAGGGGGAGGGGAGAGAGGGGTGCTGATCTCTTCTCCTTTATATCCGCTCACAGGGCAGTGGTTGAAAGCTGCTCCAGAGGAGATGTAGACTGGACATTAGGAAGTACTTCTTTATTGAGAAGGAGGTCAAACTCTGCAACAGGCTCCCTAGAGTAGTGGTCGATGCCCCAAGCCTGGCAGTGTTTGAGGCATTTGGGGAGATGTCCTTAACGCCATGCTTTTACTTTCGATGAGCCCTGAATTGGTCAGGCAGTTGGACTAGATGATCGTTGTAGATCCCTTCCAGCTGAACGATACTGTTCTGCTATTTTCTGTCCAGGAAGTTGTTCTACATCCGTATTCCCAAAGGACATCAGCATCTAATTTGGACAGTTACATTCAGTTCTCCTCCAACAAAAGTAAAGGAAAAATGACAGCTTCCGCAAATATGGGGCTGCTATTATTAAACAAACATTCCAGGAAAGGTTGTCAAATTGATAGTTTACAGGAAACTCCAGAGAAAGCCTGCATTTAAGTAGGTCTCAAGGAGGAGACAAATCCACAAATACCAATGTTTTGCCAAAGTTAGCTACAAGGGTGTACCAGTCTCTACAACTGGTAACCATCTTCCCACTACTGTACATTGTCATCAAGTATTTATTTAAACAAAATGTAAACTTACTTCTATTTACATAGCTGTCAAAACAGCAGCCTTCAGTTTCCAGGAATAGTATTCAGTAAAAAGAGGGACTGGTCCATGTTTGGAGTACCTTGTACCCTCTACAGGACCTGCTACAAGTGCACTACAAGTATGGCCTATTAACATCTTAGCTCAAGGGATAAAGGCTTGTGGTGAGGATTCAAGCTTCAGCCTTCTTGATAGCCTATTTCATGTAGAGGCTGTGGTTGCAGGGCACAAAGTCTCCTTTTCTTATTCAGTGAGAATTCTGAGACCTTTGACGTGTAGTAAATTTTTCTACTGTGAATTATACTCGTTGATTACTGGCATGTGAAACAGCTGCATGTGTTCCATTTTGTGGTTTTACGTTACCTGGATCTATTGTTCAGCTCACACAAAAATGGGTGGCAGGCACTGGTGGGTGTTACACTGTAGAAATGCGGGGTAGGTGGGTGGTGTGGTTTGGACTAGGCTTCAAAGGTACTAAGCTGATCCTACGTGACTGTATTCATGAATTTTCCCAATATAAATAATTTCAGAAGACTTGGCTGTTAGCTGCAATCCTAGAGGAACTTCAACTGAAGATTTAATCTCTCATAAGCAAATAAATAATGCACAACCTGGAACAGCTTGCAACAAACGTTGTAATAGGAGTTCTTCCACCTGGAGGCTGAAGTTCAAACATACCATGAAGGTAAGTGAACTAATTTTAAATCATGGGATTTGTATATAGTCTTGGCTTATATAGATAGTGTATATATATAGTGTACATTTATACATATATATACACACATATGTATAATATATATAGTGTGTATATATATATGTGTATAGTCTTGAATCTAAAATGGAACATCAACCTAAGTTGGAGACCCCAAGCAGTACATAACACTTACAGAGCCATTGCACACTCTTTTGGCAAACTCTGAAAATTTTTAAGAATCTTGCGTGGAAAAAAATGCCTATGTGCTAGCTGAGATGGAGCAATAGATCCTTCTGTACTTAAATGAAAAGATGTAGGTAAGACAGAACTATGTGGCTCTGCCATCCAGAGGGCCCTGGGCAAGCTTGAGAAGTGGCCCATGGGAACCTCATGAGGTTTAAGACCAAGTGCAAAATACAGCACCTGGGTTGGGGCAACCTCTGGTGTCAAAACAGGGGATGAACAGAGCAAGAGCAGCCCTGCCAAGAAGGACTTGGGGGTCTTGGTGGATGAGAGGCTGGATATGAGCTGGCAATGTGCACTTGGCAGCCCAGAAAGCCACACATGTCCTGGGCTGCGCCCAAAGCAGCCTGGGCAGCAGGGCAGGGAGGGGATTCTGCCCCTCTGCTCTGCTCTGCTCTGCTGAGACCCCACCTACAGTGCTGCATCCATCTCTGGGGTCCCAGCACAGGAAGGACATGTGCTTGTTGGAGCCAGTCCAGAGAAGGGACATCAGTATGAGTAAAGGGATGGAGCACCTCTCCTATGAGGAAAGGCTGAGAGAATTAGGGTTGTTCAGCCTGGAGAAGAGATGGCTCCAGGAAAAGCTTATTGTGGCCTTTCAGTACCTGAATGTGAGCCTGCAAGAAAGATGGAGAGGGCCCTTTTACAATGGCGGGTAGTGATAACACAAGGGATATAGGCTTCAAACTGTAACAGGGTAGGTTTAGATTAGATATTAGGAAGAAATTCTTTACTGTGAATGTGGTAAGGCTCTGGAACAGTTTGTGGATGCCCCATCCCTGGAAGTGTTCAAGGCTGGGTTGGATGGGGCCCTGGGCAACGTGGTCTGGTGGAAGGTGTCTGTGCCCATGGCAGAGGGGTTGGAACAGGATTATTTATTAGGTCCCTTCCAACCCAAGCTGTTCTATGATTTCTTTGCCCTTGCTTCAACTCAGCTACCCAGGAGAATTTTCTCACCTATTAGCTAGAAATATGTTGACCTGAGATATTTAAGTTATTAAAATACTATTTTTGTGATGCTCAGATGAGATTGGTGATATGTTCCGTCTTGAAGAGCCACAAAGAATGTCCTTCTTTTTATGGGAATGCATACTTGGGCTGCCCTATGTGTAACCTGCCACTCTGACATAGTAAGAGGCCATCCAATCTTACAGACGTCAGTCCTCAGTAAAGATAACCAACAAAGTATGTGGAACTGAGATGCAATGCTCTTCATGAAAATAGAAAAGCCTCACTAAAACTAAACAAAATTTATGTATCAGAACTTTCTGACATGTTCTGCAAACCTTTGTATCTTTTTCTTTGCTGAATTAGTAGAGTCCATGATAAATTCTTCATTTCTATTTACTTTAACGTATTTAGCAAAACCCCTGCTAGTACTCCCCAGCTCCTAATTTGCCAGCTGACATCATTTTAAAGCCAAAAATAATTCACTATATGGGTAGCATTTCTTGGCTGACCTAGTCTGAAGCTGAACAAAATCAGCAAGGAGATCCTCTCTTCTATACCCTATTCAAAGTAGTCTGTTTTAAAGACAAAACTCCCTTGTATTCCTAAAAATGTGTAATTAGCTAAATTACCTGGGAAGTGGGGACTTTCTGAAGATTGTGCTTAAAATGTCCAAGCCTGGGTGTTAGGTAGCAAGCAAATGCATTTACTTTTGGCTGCAACTTACTTAGTTTCCTGGACTTGCTTGGACTAGAATTTGCCTGGTGATGCCAGAAAATACGCGGTGAGGCCCAAAATATGGTTTGGAGAGCTGAAGAGGAAGTCTGCTGCCCTCAGGGTGCTGTTACAAAGTAGTTCATGGAGGGCAACAGGAAAGACAATGTTTTTTCTAAGTGGATGAACCATGATTTTGGTTACTTTATTGGCAAGCCTGATGGGAATAGACAACAAGGATCCTGCTGAGGAATGGGCAGCAAGTAAAACACAGGAAAAGGGTGTGGGAATTCCCCTTCTGCATTGACTGTTTGAAGCAAGAAGAATGCAAAAGACACGACCAGAGGAAGCACCATCTGCCCTTGAATTAAAAAGAGGAAAGGAGATCCTAAAACAGGATGAATAATAGGGAAACCAGCATTATCCCCTTATGTAAATGGAAGGTATGAAATCGTAAAGTGAAAAGTTTATGCATGTAATTTGAATTTGGCCTCCTTGTGTGGACTGAATGAGCATAGCCTCAACCTACATTTTTCCATGGGGCTCTTGCAGCAGCTTGGAAAAAACCAGAGACTGCTGCTTCTTCTAGCAGGATCCATCTTTATTACACACACTCTAGTATTTATATGTTTCTACAATGTGAAAATTTAAAGAAAGTCTTGGGAATGCGCAGAAGAGAAGACAAAACAGCCTACACCTCCAAACACTCGTTAGAGCAGACATTTTTGCCCTTATCAGCCATTCACTCATACATCCACTTCCCAGCATTCTTGGGGGCAAAGGAGGAACATTCACACATGGCGTTTATGGCTGTAGTCATTCCTCTGGTATGCACCTTTCCCAAGAGAACAGGGAGTCTTTATCAAAGTTAAGATGAGTGTAACAAGTGGCTATTCTACGAAGGACTCTCGTTAAAGCCAGGATGGCTGCTGCAGGCTGCTGCTTCTGCAGCTCTCCCACATCTGGTAACTGGACTGCACTCATCTATTTCAATGTTCAAGATGTGGTTTTCAGTGACTTTCACTGCTCTGAGTGTTCTATGTCAGTGTTTCAGAGGCCCATCTCTTCCTGTGTCCCTCTCCTCTCTCCTGAAGAAGAGGAGGGCATGGATATGCAGAGTCTTCAGGAGTTACGCGGGTGCCTGAGGGTAGTGGGTGTTGGGCCTTGGCAGAGGATCAGGAAATGAGTAACCTGCAAGCAGGTTGTAAGAGCTTCCCACCTTTATCTTCTCTTTCTTTAAGGAATATGAATCATCATGGAGTTAGACAATGATTTTACAGTAATGCCAGCATAAACACAGAAGATTTCTTTGCCTGTCAGAAAAGGGCTATTTAACTCATCCTGTCATTTCTTAACCAAGACAACCACTTCTGAAGCAGCAGCTGATGTGGTGACAGGTTAGCTGATTTCTAGTAGGTGTCAAAGCAAGTCACACATGAATTAAAGCTGCATTTTCAAATGAAAAGAATAAACCACCTATTCAGACATGGAGGCAATTAAATTTTACAGTCTTTTACAGTGTTTTATTCTTTTAAAATCAAAACAACCTATCTGAAAAAAAAGTGGTATTTTTCCTTGGGTCATTTTTTTTTCTGAACATTTCCATCAACATTTTAGGGGAACTTAGAAGGAGACAAAATCTGTAAAGCTTTCCTCTGGAAAAAAGTAAAAGGATCATTTAAGATGATTGCATTAAACATGGCAGTTATGTACCACTGATCTGAGCCACAGTGTAAACTACAGAACAGAGCTGTCAAATACCTATTGTGTTTCTTTAGATAAAAAAAGCTGTTTTCATACACCTTATACATTTCAAACCTTTTTTTTCCCCCTCCTAAAGTGGTTGGGGCCAGTTTGGCACATTGCCAGTCCAAACATAGAATTCCAGAGTTTGGCATGTGGCTGTGGCTTGGCTATGCCCATGTTGACCCCTTCCTGCCTTGCTGGGGCCACTTGCCCTTCTGCACCTCCCTTCTCTTTCTGTGGCTGTTGACAGAGACTGAGCCTGTGGCCTAGACACAGCAAAGAAATTATGAAGTGACGCAGACACCTACATGTCTATGAAAATTATAGGTTATTGCTCTGTGTGTGTCAGACCCTGACAATGGTCCTTCATCCACTACAGACATAACCTTCTGCCAGGAACAAAACTGCATTTGCAATAAATTCAGGGAAAACAAGATGTAGTGGTAGGAGATTTTTTTTTTAAGGGAGGATGTTAAACCCTCTGTTTAGCACCTGAAAAGCTGTGTTGTGCCTGCTCATTATTCCAAAAAATCACGCAAGCTCTGGACAGTCTCAGAAGGAACTAAGATTGTTTATTTCTCCTTATCATAGACTTTCCGCTCTGGAGAGGGTCACAACACAGTCACTGTTTTTAAGAAGAAAACCAGAACTTTGTCATTTAGATCTGGGGTTTTTTTTTTTGAAGACTTGCCAGGGGCTAATTGCTCCCATCTGCTCTAAGGCTGCTTGTTGTGTATTGTCAATGTAGGCAGCTTCACTTGTTTCCATGGATTTTGTGACCCGTGAGTGAGTTTGGAATAAATCAAAACTTGCACAAGAGCTGTGTGCCAGATCAGATAACCTAATGAGAGCTCCCGAGTCTTCCTGTGAGCTTTACTTGTCCTTAACCTCAGGGACACTGCCTGAGGCAGCACCATAAAACACTGCTGCCTTTGCTTTTTAACAACCAGAGGCATAAGTTAAGGGGGCCCAAATGCAATGTGGATGGAGGATGAGTATTTTTAGCTTGGCTGATTGCAAAAGTCATCTCTAAATGAATGTTTCTGACTGTCTGCCACCCTTTTTCTTTGGGGATGTGGATGTCTCGGTTTCCCTCACCAATGACTGAAGCTCTGTAAGAAAGAAAAATACTCAAAGGTCAAGATATCCTCTCAGTATGTGCAATTTTCTCCATGGTAACTATAATGGAATGGTTGGTGCAGTAGTGGCATTCAGGTGGTGCTGTGAGTACCTATGATAATACACAATTTTTAGAACTGGTCTATCTGTATTTAAGTAACAGATTAATCTACTAGAAAGTGTATCTACTACTTCAGAATGCCAAAATAAAACAAAAATGATTAAAACTTAAAGAAAATCAAACCCTGTGCAACTAGTAGGCAAAGGTACAGCTTTTTATGAAAAACAGCAGCTAGCAAAAAAATTTTATTTAGAAAAAGAAATGTGAGAATTCTAAGGAGATTAATTTTAGATATCTTGTTAAAAATTCAGGATTGATTTTGAATAGTCTCCCTTCCCCAGATTTGGGCAAATTACAGTTCTCTGGAAGCCTGTAATAGGTCATGTTTGTTTTCTGTTCTTTGGGACATAAGTGATATTTAAGTGCAATAACTGTTTTTTCTGGCTCTGGAAAGCTGTACGTGCTGGGACAGTCCTTCAGGTAAGGCATTTTATAAGGGTCAGAATAGTAAATGCAGTGAGGAAATTTCCACACTGCAGTCCTCCTAAGCTCAGATCCCAGGTGCACACTGTTCGAACACAGGAACTCCTCCCATTCTTGCACTGATCTGCTGGGTGGACCTTGAGTAAGATTCCCTTCATTCCTTGTCTATCCTCCTTCATTTCTGCAATTCATGAAAGAGAGATTATTCTAAATGGCTGAGCTTGTATTCTCCTGACTTCAAGGACATCACTCTTTGACGATTCTTCCAGCAGCCCTGTCTTTAGCTAAGGAAGAAGGGGGGAAGTAGTAGTTCAGGATTTAGTCTTTAGTTTCCCTTTACTCTCTACAGTGATGGATAAGAGTTTCTAATGGTTGTCCTTCAGTGATTTTAACAGAGCTGGTCTCACAGTAAATCATGCCATGGAATTTAACATTCTTTCGCCCACATATTTTAAGGAAGTTGTCCTCTTCCATGATGGAAAGAGGTTAATTCTAGATGCAACAGCCTGCATGGTATGTCTGCTACCCTCAAATGCTCTCTGTTTCGACAAATATGAAACTATGAAAATACTCTTTTCTATTGTATTATTTTTCTTCCCTCTGGCTCATTTACCAAGAGCCCTCAGAAGGTGTTTATTCCAGAAAATTGTTGGGAAAAGCAGAATCAATTTTTTTTCTGCGCAGTAGAAGTGAAACTGGGACTCAACCTCTTGCCACCACTAGCCTTTATACTAATTTCATTTGATATGAAAACTAATGTCAGACCCTGTAGGGGAAGGCAGCACCCTACTTTTCCTTGTTTACCTAGAAATCTGTTATCTTTCTTCAGATGTCACAGGGATCAGAGGACACCTATGATCTGGCCTGAAATTTTTTGTGTACACAAATGTTGGATTTCCTTTTGGTGCCACCTTGATGTTAGGGGGGAAGGCAGCAGCTCTGTTCACCTGCACTGCAGAGCAGTGGGTGTCAGCTCTTGCATGGGGACCTTCCTTGTGTTACCTGCTCATTGCTCTGAGCTCCTGAGATCAGCCCTATAGCTTCAGTTGCTTCCAATCCTCCGTGTTTGGAGGGCTGAGACAGGTATTTCTGCTGTGGTTCATGGTAGCTTTGCTTCCTGCTCAATTTTTGTCCATAGCTGTAGCAGGACACCCACAAATTAACATGGGTTGAGGATCTTCAGTCCTGGATCTAGACCCAAGCGATCTCAGACCCAGCATACAGATCAGGTAAACAGATCTCAGTCTTACACCTGCCTTAATCGATCCAGGTGGATGTTTTTTACAGCAGTTGGAAAGGAGGCTTGCACAAGTGGGAAAATAAGTGTATGACAGCAGATGAAAAGAATTTGTGTTCTTGGTGAAGCTCATAGCAAGGTCACTGGGTCACTCTGTGGATGGGAAGGCTTCCTTCACAATCAAGGAGTGAATCAGCCAATGATGATGATGTGGTGATTCATCCAATGCCCCAGTAGCTCTGATGTGCACAAATTGTGAGATATGGTTCATCTTTCTCCCGCGAGTCCCAAGGGAGCCTCTTGGTGCCTGGCTCAGATGCAACATTCCAAGGTAGTTGTCTGCAATGGGTGGAATGAATCCCACACTAGAGCTGGGCTCCAGGGAGAAGATGACAAGGTCACGTTTAAGAGGCTTGGTTACATCCCATGTGCAAACAACACTTTATTTTATGTTGGATTAGTTGCCTCCTGAAGGAGGAAGAAAATCTGGGGAAAGACAAGCATGTTTTGAAATACTGTATCTGTCAGCAACAAACCTGGCTGGAAGTAAAAAATGCGAAGAAATTAAATTCAAAAGAAACACGTTATTTTAAGAAAATCTAAAGAAGTCAATTAGTTTAACAGTTAATTTGGGACAGCCAAGTAGAAGCAAGCCCTGCAGATAAGGCAGCCCATTAGCAGGTTGCAGGGAGGGATTGGGACCTCTGGCAGTTGGAGAGTCACCAAACCAAAGATGGTCAGCTCCCTGCCTTGGCTTCATGTGGCCAGGCACATCCAAGGCTCAAGGCAGGGATGGGGCAGTGGGCAACTTTCATCCTTGTAGGGAATTCCTCTGGGTCCATAACAACAGGAGGTGACAGAGTTATTGTAAGAATCTTGTTCTGTTTCTGTTTGGAATATAACTTTTTGGATGATAAGGCTTTTGACTGACACCACAGTAATGAAAAAGCGTAAGCTTAGAGAAAAGACTCTAAAGACTCATAAAAATGGATAAATATAGTAAAATGGTTTTGGTGTTCCTTAGTTAAGCAAAGGAGAGTTGTTCTGACTAAAAATGCAAATAAAAACTATACCTCGGTTGGTAGTGCTGTAAACTGCTCAGAGTAAAGCTGTTTAGCCCTGAAATTTCAACAGTTTTGTGGGATTTTCTCTGTGGACACATAACACTGCAACAAAAACAGCAAAAGGGTGAGCAATTAAGGATAAAATTTAAGTCTTTGTGAGGGCTTTGGCTTCTTTTTAATCAATGAAAATCACTTTCAGCTGTCTTACTCTTCTCTTAGAGAAGCACCTGCTCTTCCCTAAAGTGAACAGGCCCTGTTCATACATCACCACCATGCCACAGTTCAGTGGCATCTCAAAACAGGTGCCATGACTTCTTCCAGTGCAGCAAGACAACAAAGCCATACCAAAGATCACCCAAAACATCACCTAAAAATAAAAAGAGGAAATTAGTTTGAGGGCTGTTGAGTGTAGAGGGGTTGTGCCTGTGCTCTGATGCACTCAAGTGAAGTTAGGAGGACGTTCTGCAGGCTTGGCTCCAGCTGGGGGCTGAGGGGAACCTGAGGGGTCCCTCTCACAGGGAAGAAAGGCACAGCTGGTGCTCAATCTTTGCCATTTCTTGCTATCTAGTGGCCTGCCAAAGCACCAGTCCTAGGCCCCACAGCTCACGGCTTTGAAACCCTCGTCAGAAGGGAGGGAGGGTGCTGTGTGCCTAGAGAAAAGAACACTGAGAGGTGGGTTCTGCCCCTCCACAGCCAAGTCACCTCCATCCTCCCTACCCGCTCTCCTCTACCCGTTCTTCTTTCTTCCCTTCGGAGGATGGCCAGGTGGCAGAGGCCTTGGTCACTCATTGTGACCTTGTCTAGGCTGGAGAGGGCTTTAAAGTTTTACCTTTGGTGTTTCCTGAATAACTAAGTTGAGGTTTGGCCAGCACTGAAGTGGAGGATGGTGGAATCACAGCACGGAGTTTTCTGGCTTGAACACCTTGATGTGGTCAGCCTGGCCACGGGTGTGCTACCAGCCCTTCCCCCATGGTAACAGACAGATAAAATTCTGGCATACACTGGGGAAAAATTTCCTGGTGTAGGCAACACCCCCGTGTGGCCTTCCTTGGTATTTGACATCTATCTGTTCTGCAGCATCTGCTCTTTCAGTGAGATTTTACCATCACTTAACTGTTTGGGAATAACTATCAGATTAAGACGGTGAACTTGGATGTTGACATCTGTTACAAGAGCAAATGCATTGGTCCCTCCTGTGGGAACGGTGCAAGTCGTTCTCTCTGTACACTTTTGGTACATTGAATATATTTCAAGTGTAAGCTTCAGAGTATCTTTTTTCTGCGAGCAGATTCAGGTTATCAGGGGTTTTTCAGTTAAAACATTTCCCAGAGGAAGTGGGATGCTTTGACACATTAGTCCAAAAATTCCCTGCAAGTAGAAAATGAAAGGCAATAGTCTGCTTTGAAGGTCTGGTACTTTCCACCTTACCTTCCACAGTAATTAGATAAAGTAAAAACAGGAGAATGCTTTGTCTTTTTCATTTAGATCCTTTCCCATCCCCCACCCAGAGGAATTGGAGTGTGTCTAACAGCGGTGGAGTAGGATGACAGGTGATTTCTCTCTCTGTGTCAGGGTGCAGTAGGGCCAGGGTTAGCCTGGAGCAGCAGAGTGGGTCTGGCAGCTAGGACTTGTCCTACCTCTCAGCCTGGAGCAGGGCAGGCAGGAGACACTGGGGCCACCTCTCTGGGGATGGGGATAAAACGTCAGCCCTCAAGTAGGGTCTGCTATCTATCTGTTCAAGCCGCAGGTGATTGATGCACTCCTGGGGACATGGAGAAGTTGTTCATTATTATGGACAGAATGAGGGCTTGCTGGCTATGACCCCAGCAGCAGGTAGTCGTGATGGGTTAGGTGCTATGCTCCTCACCTGGTTTTTTGTGAAGAAGTGCTCTCTCTATTGACAGTGGTTGTTTTGGACCAAGGGGACAAGAGCCGTCTCCCTTTCATCTACCAAGTGGCCGAGGTGGCTGTGACTGCTGTAGTGTCCAGCCAGGCAGTGCAGACTCCCCAGCATTCATGAGCCTCTCCTAACTATGCTTCTGCACCCTGTATATGTAGGAGCGTGTTTGCAGATAGCTTTTACAGATTTTAGATAAGGTTTCAAAAGTTCTAAGCACAATTTCCCTGTAGTCTGTCTTCAGGATCTGTGTCAAAGCACGTGACTCAATCACCTTTGTTGGGATGGAGTTTGCAAAGAATTCTTTTGGTCCCAAACCACAGAGCTTGTAGCAGAAGTATTTGCGAGCCACGTCACCACTGAAAGAGCTCAGTTATATGTTTGACCTAATCAATATGCATTTCTCTGGTTTTTAAGGTGAAAGTATATTATGTCATCTCTGTAGGGGAAGGAAGGAAGGAATAAGTTATGTTCCTAGCTCCTCTTTCCACAGTCTTTGAAGTAGGTGTTGGCAGGTGTGTCCAGGCCCAGGATTGTCATAACTTCTGGCAAAATAAATGCATATAATTTGAAAATTCATTTCTAGCTGTATAAAGCATTTTCACAATCCATGTTTCCCTTGACATTATGGCCTTAAAATTGCTTTCATAATATTAGGGTGATCATCATAACATAGCACCTATATGTTTTCTGAGACAATCATGGTGTTTACAGAATTATGACTTCACGGTCTTTTGCCTAGCACGAGACACTGCTAGATTTTCTTCTTCCCTGAAAAGAAATGAAGGAATTATTTGATAACTATATTTGCTGATTTAGAGAAATAGGATCTTAGAAGGTAGTGAGTCCAATTTTTCAGGCATTGTGCTTCAAGAAAGATGTCAACCAATTTGAAAGAGCAGAGAGAACAGCAGGTAAGACTGCTAGTCAGAGGAAGGACTGAAAGACTTGAGGTCATTAGGCTACAGTGAGATGTGAGGTCTTCAAATATAAATGCAAACCTGTAAAGAGGATGAGAATAAATGTTCTCTGCCTCTACTTCAAACAGAGTAAGCAGTAACGGCTCTAAGTCTGTGGGAAGATTTTCAGGATAAACAAGTAGGAGAAATCTCTGTTGGTAGTGATTCTAAGATTCTGGCTATATATGGTTTTGAATGACCAAAACCATCACTAAAGATCTTTAGAAGTAAGTTAGTGAAAGGCCTAAGGTGGCTTCAGTCTTGTCCTGAATGATCTTGTCCTGGATCATTTTCCTGGATCATTTTGTCCTTCACAGCATTCATTCTCTTGCCTTTTACTCTGCAGTCATGATGTCACTCCATTCATTCTGCAGGTAGGAAAGGTGGAATGATAAAAAGTATCCAGCCCTGAGCAACCCAGTGTACCTTCAAAGCTGACCCTAGTTAAAATGCCAGCTGAACAAGGGGGTCACCAGAGTGTTCCATCCAAGTGAGATCTCCTATGATGTTAAACATAGCCCATGGTGGGCTGCTCTTTACCAAGAGCAAATGCATATTTAGTCAAAAATGTGTGCATGTGGCTTTTGGGAAGGCAGTACCCTTTCATTATTGGGACTGTTAGCCAGGAATTGTCTCATTTCCAAGCAGTTAGCATTCACATTTCCTAGATCTGAAATGGGTACTATTTTTGCAAAAAAAAATGAGAAATGAGAAATGTGTTGCAAAGACTACTTCAGGGAAGTCTTATGTTTCTTCATGTTTTTGCTAGGGAAAGAAATTTCCAGGGCCTGCTGTGCTGGTGACAACACTGCTGCTGCAATGCTAATTCTGATACCAGATATCCTTTTGGCACCAGGCAGGTGCTGCAAACCTTCAGAAGATGAGGAAGGGAAGCCTTGCACATCCCCCTGACCCAATTAACATCTCTCTCTGAGTACTGGTCAGCTTGCATTCATCAGTGGAAATCTGCACTTCAGCCAGGGCTACGCCCTTGGAAGACTGTTGCAAAAAACATGAAGTTCTTCTGGGTCTTGGGGAGAGTTTTTCTCTTGTTTTGTTCACTTATATTCTGCACTTGCTTCCTGACAACACTTCTGTAATTTGAGGTCAGCCAGAGTACTTTAACACTTCTGATTTATCTCTGGTTTGTGTTTCATTTCTCTTTTGTAGGCTTAGAGCTCTGTAACCCCTCTAAGAAAGAAAAGAAACCACACCAGAGAAGGAGAGCCTTGCATGGGTGTTGGAAGCCATTTCTGCTCGACCTTTGTTTCATTATGACAAGTCAGTGTCCAAAATCAAAGCATGCTTATTAATTCCCATCACTTGCATATAATGCAGGACCCTTGTTTTAGTAAACTTGGTTCTCAGTCTGCAGCGAAGAGGAAGCTGGTAGGTCACAGCGGTCTTCAGCCTCTGACCAAGGTAGTTGGCCATCATGTGCATCTGTGAGCTCCCCAGCTGGGAGCTGGTAGTCATACGATAACCACAAATTACATGAGTTTTTGTGCCTTGTTTTCCCACCCTGAAGTCAGCCTTCAAAATGTGACTTTCTTGAGAAAATGGAGGGTCTACCAAAGCTACCACTTCTCCAGAAAACTATGACTGTCAATGAATAAGGCATGGACAAAGGAAGCTGCAAGCTACTAAATTTTTTTTACATTATTAAATGCATTTGAAATGGCATTTTCCTAAAGTTCTCAGCCTCTGTAGAATTTGTAAAAATGCAGTCTAAAGTCCTGATGTAAAATTTACAGAGTAGACTTCTGTGCATTAGCAACTTAAATAGCTTTACTATCCTTCCTGGGATCCAGAAACACTGGAAAGTAGGCAAGTTTCTTATTACATACCAAAATTCAATAATCTTATCTCTTTTACTGAGACAGGTATTGTTTTGGAAAAGGTTGCATAAGAGAAAATTATTGTAATCTCTCAGACCAGAAATCTGTGATGTGTTTTACTGTCTAGGAGCTCACTCATTTCATCTTATCTTTTAAGAGGTTTGTATATTGTGTGGGTTGCTTTGGTGGGAGTAACCAGTCTTGCCTCTCCCTTGCAAGAAGAGATTGCAGTGAAGAGCAATGTGCTTTGCTGGCATTAACAGACCTTTAGTTCCACGGATTTCACTATTTTCCTTCTATGTTGGTTTGTGGGTTTGAGAGCTGTACAGCTTTGTTTCTGTTCTTTGGGCTTCCTGTGTGATTGACTATACCTGTACAGAATATTTGATGCAAAAATAGCAAAAGAAAGACAAGTCATAGGAAATTATGTAATATAAATTGGAGCCCCTGGACCATGTTTTAGGGAGGCTGTGGAAGTGCTGTACATCTCCCACAGAATGGGTCCTGAGCTTATTTTTTTTCCTTTGGGGCACTGTTGTGATTGTATGGTTTCACTGTGATTTAACCTAGTACTGGCTCTTTTGAGTCATATATTGAGTGCACAAGGTGAATCAGGAGACTTCTCCCACTGGTGTTCTGCTCCTTAGTAGGATGCTGCTACGTGAATATATAAAGTCTGGAGACCATCCACTGAGCCTTAACGCAACTGTTGTTGGGTGTGATGTCAAATGTCAGTGTTACCCAGAGGCACACGAGATGTTTGGGACGAATACGTAGCACCTAAAGTGACACAGTATAGTCCTTCCATTCATTGTCCAGTTTTAAAGCCAGTGGATGGTGGTGGAAGACTGATTGATGTCTTGAGACATTTTGAGATGCCTGTGCTTTCCCACACCTCCCTGTGCCTAGATGCCCTGTCCCACACCTCCCACCCCTAGAGCCTGTGTCCCATGACGCAGTGGTGCCCATCACGGGTACAGCAGAGGTGATGCTCCCCACCCGCCTCTGGAGCCCCTAACCCAGCTCCTGAGTGGCCAAATGACCAGAAGTCCCACCTGGGGCAAGGGCCCAGGAAGGCCAACGGGTACCGAAGGCTGAACATGAGGTAATCACATTGTTTGGACCCTACCTCTCCTTGGAGTTTCTATCACCATTGAAATGCAGGAACTGGTAGACGTATGTGTCCTTTTCTGTATATTTTCTGTCTTTCTCCTTCTTCTTTCTTTTCCCTCTTCTTGGAATTCTTGAGTAACAACTTGGAATTGAATGCACCTAAAGTTTGCTAAACAGAATGGGCCAAGCTAATGCTTTGAGAGGTGTTTCATGTTGGTTGAATGTTGCACTGAATCTTTTGCAAAAGTTCTTTGATTTTTCTAAAGTTGCCAGTAAAGTCTTTTGTGTTGTTTTGACCTCTTGAGAATATCTTGTCCTTATTTCTCCCATGCATCTAACTCAGAGTTCATGAACAATTGTGAGACCTTTTAAAACTCATTGAGTGAGTTGCTTGGGGCCTTACCGTAGTGAAAATAACATTTTAATTTCTTCCAAAAAGTTGTGAAAACTGAGCAATGCTGATCTTCATGTGAAGAGATTATCTGCACCTTAAAAGGCATATGCTTTCAGACATCACCTTTTGTTTCCCCGCTTCAAAAGGCACAGTCTTTGTTTGCTTACCAAAATGAAGCTAGCAAAGGCTCCTGTGCTTTGCTTCTCTAGGCTCATATGTTGGTACGGTGATGAGGTACTTTCCTGTTTATCTACAAAAATCTCATCTTCCCAATCAAACTTGGCTCCCAGGGGATCTGATTAAGTCAAGGCTCAGCCTTGCTATACAGGTGAAACAAACCATGTTTAGATTTCACTAGCCTTCAAACCTCTTGATGGTGAGACACGTCTTCCTCGTGTGTTCAGTCTCATTCTAGGCCCCAGATGTCAGTTGTGGTTCTGGGGCTGCTCTGAACAGACCTGGCAGTGCTTTTCAGCGCGCTGACAGAGTGAAAGCTCTACAGGCCCAGACAAATGTTCCCACTGTAGGAAACTCAAACAAGTAACCAGAAACCATCCTCAGCCTCCTGAACGTCTCTGGACTCTTTCCTATAGGTATTATAGTATGGGCAGAGTACTGCAAAGTATCTTCAAGAACAATATTTTTTCATGTGTACGTATTCTCTGTAAGGATGGCCTTTTCCTCTTTCCTGCAAGGCCTGTACCCAGGTCCTGCGAAGCCACTAGGGAAGGTTCATGCTTTTTGTTCAAATGCATTTAGGCTCTTCATTGAATGGCTGTTCTTGTTGTTCAGTTTAAGACCAATGAAGTGCAATCTGGATCAGAGAAACAAAGTGAAATGAAAAGAAAGCAAAATAAATATAATGAAGTGGAATGAAGGAAAATTAAGTGGAATGTAATGAAATGAAATTGAATGAAGTGCAGTGAAATGAACTGAAACTTAAGGAAATTATATTAATTGAAAACTTGAGATTTCATTTCCTTTCATGAGAGGAAATTAAATGCGAAATCAAGGAATGAAGTGAAATGAAAAGAAAGGAAAGTAAATATAATGAAATTAAATGAATGAAATTAAGTGAAATAAAGGAAATTAAGTGCAGTGAAATGAATCGAAACTTAATGAAATTATACTAATTAAAATCTTGAGATTTCATTTCCTTTTGTGAAATGAAGAAGTTACATTTCATGAAAGGAAACAAAATGAGAAATCAAGGAATGAAATAAAAGAAGGAAAAGGAAATATAATTAAATGTTTTATAATGTTGTCTTGACTAATTCTGTGTCTGTTGTGATGCTCTTATATGTTATAAACAAAAGCTTTCCAGAGCTTTCTCTCTTTAGGGCTTCCATCCTTGGATCCAGTGCACTGTACATGTAAGTATTACAGCACTTGCACATATATATGCAAGTATAACTGTTGCATGCAATAATAAATAATGCTTAGCCCTCAGATACGTATTTCTTGTTTTCACGTTTTAAAAACTATTCTTTTCACAAAGAAATACTAGCTCAATTCTATAGATACAGAAATCAAAGCAAAGAGAGCCTGTTGAGCATTTCTGACATTACAGTGCAGCCTGAGGGAGACGGGGCATGCACCACCACAGAGCCTGAACTATTTACTTCATGTTCCGTAACACGTAAGTAGTGTTGTGAGTAGGAATCCATTTTCCCATTTCTCAGACAAATTGCTAAGCCTACACTTGTGTTTGCTGGGTTGAAACCTAAATTTTAGCCACTGGCTAGTCTTATTGTAGTCTGATAAGATTAGTGACCTGGGTGGTGGCAGGAACTGAGTTTTATTAGAGACTTGTATAAATATATATACAAGATGTACTATGCAGAACTAGCACTGAAGTACTTCCTGTACTTCAGCTTTCAGTCAACATTAAAACTTCCAGTGTATAATTCCTTCTCTCTGTAGCTATGCTGGGTTTAAATGAGTACTTTGAATCAGTGATGCTCCTTTTGATGTAGTATCAGGCACTTTTACAGGTCCAAGGCACAACCAGCAAGTTTGTTTCTGTCAGAAGGAAATGGTGTCCTTCTGAACAGAAAGGTGAAGCAAGGGTCTTTTCCGTGCTGGGTCCTGCACTTGGGTCAGCACAACCCAGTGCAGTGCTCCAGGCTGGGGCAGAGTGGCTGGAAAGCTGCCAGTCAGGAAAGGCCCTGGAGGTGCAGGTCAAGAGCGGCTGCCTATGAGCCAGGTGTGCCCAGGTGAGCAAGAAGGCCAAGGGCACCCAGCCTGTACCAGCAGTGGTGTGTCCAGCAGGACCAGGGCACTGATTGTCCCTCTGTGCTGGACACTACCGAGGCATCTCCAATCCTGGGGGCAGTTTTGGGCCTCTCACTACAAGGGCATTGAGGTGTCTAGAGAAGGGAACAGAGCTGGGGAAGGGTCTGGAGCACCAGGAGCAGCTGAAGGAGCTGGCGGAGCTCAGTCAGGAGAAAAGGAGGCTCAGGGGCACCTTCTCACTCTCCACAACTCCCTGACAGGAGGGTGGAGCCAGGTGGGGGTCAGGCTCTGCTCCCAAGGAACAAGGGACAGGATGAGAGAAAACAGCCTCAACCAGGGGAGGTTTAGATTAGGTATTACGAAAAAAGGGTTGTCAAGCTTTGGAACAGGCTTCTCAGGGAAGTGGCCGAGTCACTATTCCTGGAAGTACTCAAAACCCACATGGATAGAGCACTTGAGGACACTGGTTAATAGTGAACATGGAAGTGGTGCTGGCTTGATGATTGGACTTGAGGATCTTTAAAGGTCTTTTCCAACTTTAACAATTTCATGATTCAAGGCATGATATTACTGTACTGAAATCTGCTGGGCAGTACTGTGGTGATTGTACTCCCTTTTATTTCATTTTACAAGGAGGATACTACTAATCTAGATGAAGAGTACTCATCCATGAAAAGGTATTAAAGTATCTGCCTTCAGATCAGTCACTGACCTTGCAAAGAAGTAATTTAGAATAACCGAAGTAGTGAAACTGAGGCAATGCTGGAGTTTTAGCATCAGCAACTGAAACAATACAGGTTGTTCCCCACTCTGTCTTTTCAGTTAGACTTTTTCAATACCAGTTTTAAATCCTTTCCATTCTCTCCTACTCAAAACAAAAGGTCAAGGAATTTCTCCTCTGGAAGCCCAGCATTACCTGTTAAAAATATAGACTTCAGTTATCAACAGCTAAAAATCTAAAAAAATAGCTGTTGAGGCACAGCCAACTGACCACACTACAAACTCAGCATCTGAAAATTTATACTATTAATTTCTAAAAGTTTATCATGCACAGGAACAGACAGCAATCCAGAGACTACAGAGATTGATAAAATTTATTTATTTATTCCCCACTTTTATTGACTTTTCAGAGAAACCCACCACAAATACCACCAAAGTTGGAATATAATAGTATGCTACCACTGTTAAAAAAAAAAGGCATGAAAAAAAGTATAGTTGAAGGCTATTAAATTCTGATACATCTGCATGTTCACTTAAGAGTCCTTATTATTCTAGGACAGTGGAAGTACAGTGGACATTCAGTGACAGCTAATTTGCCAGCTCATGAAGACAAACAAGGATTGATCAGTGTGTCAGCGTTCTCTTTAAAAGCCAATCAGCAATAAATAGATGCTGTCATTCATTGTCATGCAGGAATGATTGTTGTCTCTCTACTCAGTTGGGCTTCTGGGTTTCCATGATTTTAGGCTACTGGATGGCTGAGGAGTTTTGGGAAAAAGAAACTTTGAAGGTAAAAGTTCCGTTTATTAGAACAGGCTATGTTTAAATTTTATGCTTTAACAGATTATCATCATAGTTTCATGCCTTAATGTCTAACAGCAACATTCTTTTTTCCCCCAAAAAGGGACTATTACGAATGCATTATAAACAAAAATCAAATCCTTATACCACCTATGTTATATTCAGCTGTCATATTAAGAGGTATCTTCTGGGTTAATTACATAACACCATGTTAGAATATGCCTAAAATAAGAGGTTTTAATCAACTATGCTGTGGCTCAAACACCACTTTTCAGACAGAACTCTGCATTATTTCTGAAATTTTTAATATATCTTAAAAATATACCAATTAAAATAAATTATTGTTATATATTTCTTTATATCAAAGAAGAATCTTCAAATTTACAAAAAGACAGTCCAGAGGTAAATATGTGTCATATTCCCCTAGTGAAGAATTTGAAGTAACTGACATTATTTCCAAATAGTTAACTTCTTTCAACATACGGTTTATTGCCTGCTCTTTATTTGTTATTTAGCTCACAGAAAGAAGAAAGAACATTTTGTTTCACAAAAACGTCTCTCGACAGAGTGGACAGGTGGATTTGTTGCTGGATGAGAACCACTTGTACTGAAAAAGAGAAATACACCTGTTTAATATATGAAGGCAAGCTGAGTATCAGAAAGACCAGAACATCATCAGTAATAACCATTATTGCCAGGGATCTGTGTTGTTAAGCTGCACCAGGAAAGGTTTACACTGGACAATAGGAAGAAGTACTTCACAGAAGGAGTGACTGGGCATTGGATTGGGCTGCCCAGGGAGGTGGTGGAGTCACTGTCCCTGGAGATATTTAAGAAAAGACTGGATGTGGCACTTAGTGCCACAGTCCAGCTGACAAAATGTGTGTTAGGTCATAGGTTGGACTCGATGATCTCAAAGGTCTTTTCTAACCTAGTTAATCCTGTGATTCTGTGAATGTAACTATCAAAACATTAACTATACTTAAACAACAACAGTAAAAAAAGCCTTTTCACTCATGCATGTATGCATGTGTATTTATACATATGTATTTGTATGTACACATACTAGACACACACTGTGTAGCAGCTCATCTCTCATTACCTGCCCTTACATCTTAGTACAAAATCCACAGAAATAATTTATGAGTTCAGGTAATCCCAGCTATTCCAATGACAAAGCAGAAAATTGTTGATACTACAGTAGAACTTTCTGGTTTAAACTATATGGATAGCCAGGTTGGGTGGGGCTTGGAGCAAGCTGGTCTAGTAGAAGGTGTACCCCCCACCCATGGCAGATGAGCTTTAAGGTCCCTTCCAACACAAACTGCTCTATGATTCTGTGATATTTTGCCTATTTAAAAATATTTACTCCAGGTACTTACCAAGCAAGCTGAATGAAACTTCTTCTTGCATGTTCTGCAAGCTTTTTTGGGAAGAGAATAGTTTGAACCATGAATGACTGAAAAACAGATCATGCAATCTTCAACGCCTTCAAAACGTTTATCCACGTTATTTTTCCACAAAGACAAGCCTTCCATAATACTTCCATTCTAACAGAGGGAAAAGAGCTGTTAATACTGTACAATTCCTTTGGACTATTCCGGTTGTAGTCATAACAACATGAAGGAAACAAAGCCTGAACGATTTATAATCTGAAATTACATGCAATACATGCAGTGCATAATTTATAATACTCTGATCCACAGAAATATGAGTATTCATCAGAGCAGGAAGTCTGTATTCAGGAGCACTTAAAAAGAGATTTTGAAATTTTCAATCACTGCTTTGTTTTGTCCTAACCACAGATGATGCAATTTCAGCAACCATCAGTCTTTTAGAGAATTCCATGGACTGGGTTTTTGGTTTTCATTTTTGTTATTGCTGTTCGTTTGTTTGGTTGGGTTTTTTTCAATTTATAGTTGAGATGGTACTGCCACACAGGACAAACACTGGCCCACATCTTAAGAGATCTAAATTTTCAACTTGGGCTCTGGATTTAACAGGACCTAGTAGGCTGATCATTTTACTTCTGTTTATGTATCTGGAGAAGAGCAGGTGGTAAGAGTGACCCAATTCTATGAAGGCCTTTGCGATCTACTGATGAGATCTGTTACACAGACCTATACAATACTGCATTACTAGGAATATTTTTCTGCTACAAGGACTTCTTAAGTTTTCAAAACGAGGAGCTTTCTTTAAGTTCACCTGATGTGTAAGATACGTGCTTAACTGTAGCATCCAATTGCGCCACTGCTGTACAGCCACACCAACCCTCTTTCCACTCTCAACTGTTATGGATCCCAGTGGATAATTTGATGGAAGCTGTATTATTAGTTCAATAAAGATATCATCAACGGAATAGGTTGCAATGACTTCTCGTGCTGCAGACCGAGCTTTTACCTTTGAAAAAAATACACATATTAAAAAATGCCGAAGAGAGATACTCAGCATCTCTAGTCTTTGTGTATATATATATAGATATAGATACAGATATATAAATACATTACTATACATATTAAATTATTTTCTTAGATCAAGTAAACACTCTTTTCAAAGAAAACAAAAATCTACTCATATCTTGGCAAACTAAAAAGAAATTACCAGCCAGTTTTCAATCTGCTGATTGATTACGTTTTTTAATAAACAAAAAAGTAGTATATTGATAGCAGTACCTTCCACTTACTTCCTCAACTTCTCCAACATCCTAAAAAGCCATTCTTTCATTTTTTCAAGAAGAATATTAAATAAACATCAATTTAATATATTGATACCAAGCAAAATTATGTTTAATCAGTCATTTAGAACAACAAAATTGCAATTATATAAAACACTCCGAACCACAGTCTGGTTCTGAGAAGTGAAATTTCTTGAAATGTTTGCAAAAAATTCAAGTAAATAAAAAAAAAAGGACAAAAAGTCTTACTGTCATGCCATTAAATAACTGTGTGCTAGTTTGAACAGAAGATATTTCCTGGGAGGAGAGGACACTGCTGACATATTTGCTCGTGAATTTATCCACAACACTGAAGACACGCTTCTCACAGCTATTCCACCACAGCCTCACCATGGCTGGCAGGTCTTTCAGCGTTATGTGGTACACAGAGCAGGCCAAGTGTGGGATCTGGGATGACAGCACCCCTGTCCCTGGGAGGGAAAGAAAAGGTGTTGAAATACTCTTTAATATATTAGTCACAGATGTTGGTGCCTCCACACCACATACAAAAGTTCTGATTCCAATATAATTGTGGTAACTGGAATTTCATGCACATGTTCCTATTACTGCTATTCTAAGGGCTTGTTGGACTCAGCCCTTCTTCACCAGGCTGGTGTCTTTGTTCCTTAGCCTGACACTCCACACCTCGGAATTCACCTTCTAATTTAGAGATTGAACTCCAAGTGGACAGCAGGAATCAACAATAATTTTATACTGTAGAAATCACAGAACACTCACTTTGGAGCGAACAAACAATAAGGTGTTTGGAGGACAGCTGAGCTTTGCGGGCATGTATAGAAACGGCCTCAAGTTCCACCAACAGAGGTTCAGGTTGGATATTAGGAAAAAATTCTTTGCTGAAGGAGTGGATAAGTATTGGAACAGGCTGCACAGGGAAGTGGTGGAATCACCATCCCTGGAGGTGTTCAAAAAACAAGCAGACGGGGCACTTTGTGATATGGTTTTAGAGGGCATGGTGGTGTTCAAAGGGTGAACTCTGATGATTCCAGAGGTCTATTCCACCTTAATGATTCTATGATGAGAAAAGGGAAGTCTTTTCCTTGGGATGTCATGTTAGTAGTTCTTTCTTACTGTCATCCAGATAAATTGTTCTGCAACATACAGTGATGAAGTCCAAGCAAAAAATTAGGAAATGGAAACTCCATTTCCTTGCTTATACAGGCATAGATACATTTAAAAAAATCAATGAAAGGACTTTAAAAACTAATTCTCTTTTTCATGTTTCTAAACTAAAAAAAGCAGCATATCTTCTCTTATCATTACTGATTAACTGGGTCTTCTGAACAGCATGACAAAAACAATACACAATTTAACATCTCAAACACTTAAAAAATGCATATTAAAATATTTTTAATCTTTTGAATTTATATATTGAATACAACAAAATACAGAAATTTTATTTAGTATTAAAAAAATATATCTAGAAGCAATTGTCCCAATATAGATCACACATTTTTACTGTTTAGGAAACTTTACATTCAGGATTCAATAGTAGCAATGTATTATTCCTAGATTTTGTTTTTCTTGGTTTCTCTGATAAACATACCAACTCTGGTTAAGTTTCAAATGGGGAGTGTTAGCCAAAGATTTTTAAACATCTGTATGCATTTGTCGCTCTGTGTATTTATTTTATTGGTAAGATTTTCTAAATAGGCATTTTTAAGCAAAAAAGCATATTTAAATATAACAACTCTCTCAAATGCACAAACACAATTTTTACTAACCTTTGACATCTAAATGAAGCTCTTCAGTAAAGAAGGTTTTTGTGTCCTTACTTGGAACTTCTGAAGTTGGCCCAGAAAAGACAGGGTTTTCAGGCATAAGCCTGAACAAGTGATAAAGCAGTTTATTCAAGCTTTTAGTTTTTCTGAGGTATTGTGAGTAGAGAACTCGCAGCTGGTAGCATTAAAAAAAAACCACAAAAAAACCCAAAACACAGTAAATACAGCTCACTCTGTAAATAATACAAATAATACTCAGCAAATAATACAAGTATGTCCTTGCAGGGAGGAAGAGCAACACTGTGATTCAGAACTAGTGTTTAGAAGAGAAGTTTAGTTCTCTGCACCATTTTGAATGATTAGAAGATTATAGTATGTACCAAGCTTGTTTGAAAATGCAAGAGTCATCTTTTAATGAATCTTAATTCTTCATTGCTCTAATTTTACCATCCTCAACTACAGCGGTGCAGAAATCTAAGTCTATTAGCGCTCTCAGAATTTCATTAATTTCACAAAAAACAAGGGATAAGAAGTTACATAATTAAAAGAAAAAGGCTGGATGAAACTTAGAGATTGAAACTAAATAAGTAGGTTAAGAAATGCAGTTAAAAAGAAAAGACTCTGAATACATACCTGAGAAGAAGCTGCTTTAAAGAAAGCTAATGTTAACTTCCAAGTGAGGAGATATCCTAGAACAAGGCAGAACTCATCGCTCAGGGGTCGAATAACTGCAAATTCTCCAACCGGAATGCATTCCAGGATGTTTTCTAGCAAGAGTTCTTGAGTGGCCAGGATAGACATAAGAGCTGCTGGAGGTGATCTATGGAAAAACGTTATCTGGAATAGTAAACTCAAATCTTGAGCACAGCATGAACTGAATTTATGTTCATAGCCTTCCTAGAAAGTCATGAAAGTAAAGCCATGCATGCAGAACATAAAAAGACCCTTTTAGTACAGGAAAATTTACTCTTTTTCTTTTTTTTTTTTTCCCTGAAAGGGATAGTTGGTGTTTTTACCTTCTTAGAAGACAACTTTAAACTGAATGCTGATCACTTCATCTGGAAGTGGTCTATGGCTGAGCTGATTTAACCTACACCATGGATAGCTGCTTTGCTTGCTTTCTCTGGAGTCACACCAACAAAGGAGCAACTGAACAATGATCTCCTAATCACTGCTAGCTCTGGGTTGAAAAGCTTTTTGCAGCTCTGCAGTTAGGAAACGTATTAATCATTGGGCTGAGGTTAAAAAGGAATTTTAACCAGTTACTCCATTCCTTCTTCAAACCACAGACTTCACTGGATTCAAGCTGTATAAAACACACAGGTTGATTTTGTTCCATTTCAAGTAACTGAAATTACCTGTGCAGATAGACACATTCTGAATACAAGTAAAAATTTGCCAAGATTTTCTAATATAAAGCATATATATGGCATTTAGTCCAGTAACTGCACCTAAAACCAACTGCAAATACTGTCCCCGGTTTTAGTGCAAAGGCAGACAGGACCAAAATTTTTAAAATTTTAAATATTTATAACCTTATTATCATAGCCATGCAATTTTTTCAACATCTCCTGGCTGACAGCTACTCTGCTGCAAATTTCAATCTTATAACACCTTTTAAAAATATGGAAAACAGTCTTAAAAAAAGTGAGGGAAAGAATACACACAATGCCAATTCCTCCTCTTCGTCACCATAGGACTTGAGATCTTCGTCATCAAATTTAGGCAATTCAGGCATTAATCTATAGAAATATGGAAAGGAAATCAGGTTTAATTCTTAAATATTTTTTAATAAACTATTTTCATATATGTGGTGTATAGTTCTTTGCTGATCAGTGCCAACATTACTGACAGGCAATAAAATAATGGCAACTATTCCTTAACAATAACACAGAATCTTTAAGACATGTCAGCATTGCAAAGATGGCTCATGAGTGACAGCCAATGAACATGTATCCTTGCTCACTTCTCTTTCCAGACCTCTTACTTTTCCTGAGTCATGCTAAAATAAAATTCTCTATCAGAATAAAGCTATTGCAACTTTATGCCTCAGTATAAGTGAAAGACAATGGCTTAAGCCATCTGCCTTGCAATCTGCATTTTGGAGAGTCAAATTAACGTACTATTTTTCAAATTCTGTATTGTCTCTTTGGGTATTAGAAATATCCAAGAAGTTCACAAGAGTACTACCTATTTATATTCACTGTCTTACCTATACTAGTGAAAATAAAAATGTCATACTATTTAATGGTAGTGTCAGGCCCAGATCAAACCTGGAATATTTCAGTTTACATTTTAGGATTCTATGAGTGCTAAAATAAGGGCTAAAAATAAACACCTTTATTAAGTCTACTAATACAATTAACTTTAGCATTCATAGTTTTATTTAATGTCCTCCAAAAAAGAAAACAAATTGCCCAGTTAAGGATTTTCTCCCATAACGGAACATGATTTTGCTACAAGTGCATATTCTATAGCATATTAAAAAAAAAAAAAAAGGGGCAGGAGGGTTGAGGGGTGATGGGAGTGAGAAATTTCTTGCTTCTTACTTATGCAGCATATGGTAGACAGAAACCTGTACAGGTCGAGCCCGGAAAAGCAACAATGGAGAGAGTGTGTTCAGTAGAGTCTGGAGTTTATCTGGAAGATTTGTCTTCTGGCCTGCAACAAACTTCGGTGGCAACTTATGGTTTAACAACTGGTCCTTTGAGATGTAAGTTAGAGCTTCACCCAAAGATGTTAACACAGAGTTCTGAAAAGAGCCTTCTGATGCATTTTTGGTTCCTCCTGTTTAAAAGAAGACAAGCTGTGATGCAGAATGTATGGATGATACCATAAACAAGCTCTGCTGGAAACAACTCAAGACTGCACTCGGCAGATACCATCTAATCTTAACAATCTCTATGTTACATGCAATTACATTACTAATTAGCATGTAAGTGTTAAAAAAACTGAGTTGTTACAAACTATTTACATAATATTCCCGTAAATTCAAACATGTGTCCTGTTCAGTTCTATTTCAGAACAGCCTGGCTGTTATCCACTTGTCATATACTTGCCTGTGATTTTCACCAACAAAGGTAACAGCAAATTGTGAATTCCATCAGAAAAGAATTCTTTCCATTCACTGACCAAGTTCTTAGGAAGATTTGCAGTAGTGTCAGGAGCCGCAGCCTCAAAGTAAGCGCTAAGGGCAGATGCCAAGTCACAACTGACACAAGCAAAAATCTGCACAAGCGGGATATGGTAAAGCAAATGGCTTTCACTTGTTGTCTAGGAGGAAATAAACAAAGAGGAAGATTGCTTAACCATAAATTTGCTTTAAAATATGTTTCACATTTCCTGTCTACAACAGAAAGTATAATTTCAAAGATGATTCAATTGCAAGAACCATTTGAAAATCATTTGGAGCAGGGAGGTGCATTTAAAAATAGAATTTGTACATTAATAAGACTTCCTGAAATGAATTTCCAAGTCTCACCAACATTTAGAACCATGGATTGTTTCCATTACATAACCTTCTTTATAATGACAAAAAGAAAATCGAATTGACAGCATGCTACTAAAAACTGGAAATTATTGAAGTGGCTACCAGGAGAATATTTCCTCTCCCTCAACACAGCTGCTTTCTTTTTATTTTTGTTCTTACTAGTTCCCTCAGAAAGGAGTATCATTATCAATTAAAAATATTCCCTACTTAGTCTACACAACAAGATTTTCTTAAAAGTTTGTTGTTTGTTTGTTTTTAAATGAAATACATAGTTCTGAAGCACATACCATTTGGTAAGATTAATCCTGAGACCAAGAAAGGTCACATGAAATTTCCAGCCTGCCCTTCTAAGTGCGTGGGTGACAGAGAGTGAGAGATTCTTTATTTGATTAATCAGGAAGTAGTCAGCTGACTACTGACACTACTGACCTATTTCCTAACAGCATTAGAATATAACTTTGATGTTTCATGTGATCAGTTAGATACTGAAATGCAGACACTGCTTTTTATTCAGTTAATTTTGATGTATCATGTTAGACTGTGTCTTAAAGGAATATTATTTTTCAACACAGACACCTACAGCACACATATTTCAAAATTATACTCCAACTACCAATGCCATTATTAAATATCATACTACTTGAAGAGTGAGCTGATTTTATCTCCATACACAAAAAGAAACAAGACAGTATTATTGCTTGTGCTTTTAAACCACATATGACCTTTGTCCAGAGTCCAACAGAAACAGGATTTTGTGCAATTCTTTCTAACATTGTGTCAAGTATTTGGTAGGCTGAGATTACAGTGTCCATGCCATATGCAGGGAATAATCAAAAAGGTGAGTACATTAAAAGTGAAGATGCTTCCATATTACCTCTAACCAAGCCAGCATGGAGCACATCAAAAAGTCCCACTCATTATCAGCCAAAGGAGCTGTGGAATATTTCAGCAACAAGGGAAGGTAACGCATCATCTCAATGTTGAAACCAAGCAATTGAGCACTTGTTTCTTTCAGATTGCTGTAATAAAAATACAACCAAAGCTTATATAGATTCATGTTGTAGACTTGAGTATTTACATTCTTGCCTTCACTCCTCCTCACAGGACATGTGCTTTTGATGCCCTATGTGCTTTTGATATTCTGTCTTTCAAAGGTAAAGTGCTACATTAGCTGCCAAGTCTAAATAAGATTCCTAAATTACAGATTCATAAATTTCTACAATTTACACATTTGCTCGAGCAATATACTTTCATAAACTATGAAATTAGCAATTTTAATTAAATCAATGCAAGAAAAATAATCATTTTAAGTTACTGATTTAGGAAAAAATATTAGCCCTCAAGTGTCCAAATATTATATATTATAGGTTTAGATTACCGGGAAGAAATTCTTCCCTGTGAGGGAGGTGAGGCCCTGGCACAGGCTGCCAGAGGAGCTCTGGCTCCCATTTCTGGAAGTGTTGAAGGCCAAGTTGGATGGATCTTGGAGCAATTTGGTCTTGTGGAAGGTGTCCCTGCCCATGGCAGGGGGTAGAACTGGATGAGCTTTAAGGTCCCTTCCAACCCAGACA
This sequence comes from Melanocharis versteri, assembly GCA_013397845.1. Taxonomy (NCBI): domain Eukaryota; kingdom Metazoa; phylum Chordata; class Aves; order Passeriformes; family Melanocharitidae; genus Melanocharis; species Melanocharis versteri. The sequence continues at coordinate 467,838 of VZTG01004152.1, forward strand.
ACTCTATGGTTTTATGATTATTTTGAAATTTTGTTGCCTGGATTTTTTTCCCTATAGTCAAGACAAATAAATCTCAGTATATTTTCACTCCTTGCTGGAAGGTTTTCAAGTTGCATTTTTGGGTCCAGAATTTTAAAAGACAGACATCTAAGCTTGGTATGCAACTTTTCTTCCTGCTACCAAAAGAAGCAATCAGAACTTGGAATTGAATATCCAGCAATACCTACAAAAGTTGGTTGGTTCTGAATGCATTTGGAAACAGTTGACATCTTTCAAAAGCATTTACAAAGCTCCTTTGTTTCCCAGCCTTCAACCATCCAGGTAATTTTCTACAGCATGAGTTAGTAAATACTTAATAACAGATATATTAAACCAAGGTTTCTACAAAAGCTTAAATATGTAATATTAGAGCAGTAGATGGCAGTTGTACAGCTTGACTTTGTTTGAATTAATAACTAGTCTGTATTTTTAAACTCTTGTCTTATAAAAAAGTCAAATCTCAAAGTTGCACCCACCAGCTAAAGAGAAAGCTGTCCTCATTATCACTTTTCCAAGATATTATGATTTTCAGTATTGCAGGTAGTAGATTATCACAATCAATACTTCTATCCTTCAAGCAGGAGTTCAAAATGGAAAGACACCCAAATGCTCCTATGACATAATAAAAATGTATACTCAATGGTCTTAATTATCAAGACTAAACAAACAATGTTTTGACATTTGAATGTGTGTCAATAGAACTTAACTTTAATATTGTAAGACAGTTTGGATAATACCTAAGCTTTCTTCTTTGAACACTTAATCCACGGATGTCATTGTTAAATCAAAATACAATATCCAATCCAAACTTTAAAAAAAAACACCTCTTATAAGACTAAGTGATAGTTTATAAAATTTTTAAAAAGGAAAAATACCTGCTAAGATTGAAATTTCTTTGTGCTACTAAAAATATAATATGCTAAGCAATAATTTGGACAGATAATTAAGACAGTGCAACTGGAAGTTGTGAATTCTCATATTATGGGAATGTTAATTGGAGTTCTAGTTGGAATGTTAATTTTTACTTTAAGAGTGAAGTACAACTGTTGCATTAATACTGTTTTCCATTTTTAAGAAGAACTGTATTTATCTAGATTTCTTGGAGAAAATGAACATTTCCAACAAGCATGATGACAAAGAAATAAGGTAAAGTATCACATATGCATAGCAAAAGCAACCAACCAAACCCCTGCTTCACTTGAACAACTTTAGCAGCATTTTCCTGACCTGAAAAGAAAGAGACCATTGGAATGGTAAGCCTACAAGCTACATCCCATTTAATGTGAATTTGGACATATATGTTCTGCTCAGGAATCCCTAGAAAATTGAGAAGTAGTAGAAAGGAAATGACGATTACAAATAAAAGGCCTCCACAACAGAGGACAAGTGAGGATTCTTCCATTTTCTTCTGTTTAAAGTTTCACAGACACATTTGTTTGCCTCACTGGTTCACTTAGAAAGCCAGGAAGTCTCAACTATGTTGAAAGAGTAGGAAACTACCACAGTAGAGATTTTTAAGATTCCTCTCAATTGCTGCATGACACTAACACTGACAATTTTCACACCTGAAGAAAATCCATTTGAAGAACTCATCTGAAATCCCGAGAACACTGCCAAGGAACAGAGGTCCACAGTTTAAAGTAACTGAAGATAGGGTTTTTTTCAATTTCAGTAAGCACAGTTCTGTTACAAAATACAAAACCTACATTTCAGTTTTCATATAGACTGATCAATAAGCGTGTGTACAAGAACACACAAAAGCAGTAAGGGACAAAACCAGAAAAGACTCTCCTCTTAAATGACATCTACTTCATATAGATAGAAGGACTGCGTCTGAGCATTTCCAAATAATTTTTTTGAAAAGCAGCAAGTTTGTGAAAACATAGACCCAAATTAAGTGGCTATATTCAAAGCAATATTATAATACATCTCAATCACCTCTTATGTAATTTTTCACAGCTGCAGACAGTTAATGTAGTGCAGTTTTCAGCTGGAGGAGCTACTCCAAAATTATATGTAAACTGTGAAGGAGTTCTTGGCAAAGCATCTAAAGACAATCATGACCAGTTGACAATAGTAGTATTTTTGTATGCTGTGTAAAGCCTAAATGGTTCACTGAAAACTTTGATATTTACAGACATGCTTATATAAGATAGATCAAACTGGAAGTACAGCACCATCAAGATGCTTTTAATAATATCAGCCTAAATCTTTTAGCTCTAATTTTGTACCTGGCAGTAGAGCTTGTACTTTCTGAATGAGGCAGAAAACTACTATGCCAAACAGTCTAGAAGAAATAGGCAAACTGAGAAAGCATTTCTTTCTAGGAAAAGCAATATTATAGTAAATATGTTTCATCCAAAAGCAAACATTATTACAAAATAATGTTCCTAAATTCTAATGAACTGGACTGAGGTAAGAACATACTCACCGTTAGTGCTGGAAAGCTCTGTCTGTGTACATGTCATAAGTTTGGCCACACAATGGAAGACAAGTTCTCTCTTTTCTTCCTCAACTAAGAAAGGTGATAAACACTGAAGTGTATGCAATCTGCCCTCTGTTAATGGAAGGAACCTATTCATACAGGCAAAACATCAAGAATTAAACGAACCCAAAAGCTGAACTAGGAAACAAAGTATCAGTTAGTTCACAATGATGTTATATCCTCTGACATAACTAATCCCACATGCTAAACTGAGTCTGACTTTCACATGCCATACACATGTATCACTTCATTTTCAGCCTTCAGTTGTCATTGGTCAGAATCAGGATCATTTCACACTATCAACATTCGCAACAAACTGCAAGTTTATAGGCAGCAGTATTAAGATACCCTTCTGTTGTCTTGAAAAGTTCTTTCCTCTCCCAGGATACAGCATTCTCAGCATACATCACTTTGGCCATGGTTAAGGACCAGAGTCTTCCATGTTCCTCTGATCTTCAAGGAAGAAGAAAGACCCTGGTTAATATATACAGATGCTCAGGGTTCACTACAAAAGCAATTTGGATGCATTCTGAATCAACACACAGATGGAAATATAGTGGCACTCTATATAATACAAACTGTGAAGACAGAGCTAAGAGTTGTTTCACTTGTTCTCACGTACCTGTCAAATATAGTTTGCTGCAGGCTAGCTGTACTACTCAGAGTACTGAACTCCTCATATGTGATATGCATCTCTTCTAACATGTGAAGATATTCCAGAAGCAGATAAGGAGGATTCTCCAATTCTTCAATCCATTGTAATGAGTACAACAGTTCTGCAACTAATTACACAACAGCTGTTGTTTATAAATTACTACTGACTTGCATAAGCAAGAAGTTTCAGGTCAAGCTTTTATTGTTTCTTTTTAGTATGCTTTTAATGCATTAAAGATATTATTTTTACATGCAATCTCAGGTGCTTCAGAGAATGAACTGGATATTTGCCACTGTATAATAACATACAAGAGAAAAAACAGTACAGTAATCCATTCTAGATATTCAAGAAATTTTAAAGCAAATTAAGCACGACATGACTCCTCTCTGTTCTCCCCCTTTTTTTAATATATATTTCTTGCAGACAAGGCAATCAATGTCTAAGTCCAGAAGAAAACCAAGCAAATTTGATAAGAGCTAGCATGTGGTTCCTTCATTAGCTTACAAAGACCCACACTAAACAATTACACTTCTCATCATGGTGAGATTTTTGGAGATAGAATTGTTAATTTTATAATGCTACATTTAATTTGAGCATTCTAAAAATAAAAGGAAACTAGATTCGACCTCGTGGAATTAAGAAAAATTGTTGTTTCAAACTATCTTTACATTATGGTTAAACCCTCAAGGGAGGGATATGGTTCTTATTGCCCACTCATGCCAGTGCATGGTGTGTTTTGGCAATGAACAAATCTGAAGTTCATTGAAAATTCATACTTCTCCCAGTTCAAAGTTCTGTTGAGATAGGATGCATATAAGCAAAAGAGGTCCCAAGAATATAAACACTGTATTTGTGCATACTTTTAAAGGAGACCTGAACAAAAAAAAAAAAAGCAAGCAACAAAAGGTAAAAGGATAATTTCTTATACATGTATGCCAAACTTTAACTATGCATTTCTAATTGTTAATTCAGGTTACAACTACTATAAAGTAAAATTCCTTAAAGTTTCACCATTGTAACTTACTTATATTATCAATTTTCTTTCTTTCAGCATCATCATTTCCATGGACTACACTATTTTTCAGTTGAAGTAGTACCATTTTACTTAATAAGGCTGAAGCACACAGATGGCCTGGAAGTTTAGTTGTGCCACACAGCTTGACACTTGATCGAAGAGGTTCACAATTCATACTAAGCCTTCCTTCCAAAAGAGGCTTGTGCATCCACTGTTATATGTGTATAAAAAAAGTACGAAAAAATACTTTGATCTGTATAACCTCGAAAATTCAGAATTATTAAGAAATAACCATGAAACATATACATTGATATCAAAAGCACAATGGTGAGGACAACCCACTCCAGTGTATTAAAAACCTAATTGCACAGCAGTAATATAGAACTGCATTGCTGCCTCACAAACAAAAACATTTCTTTAGAACTCTATGTATTTTACAAGAAATTCTAGGGTTATTGAAGACTGGTGGCTGCACAGGAAATGTATGTCCTTCCCCACTCTCTACTCTATGTATGTCAGCATTTTGTTGATAGATAGCACACCATGTTCCTCTGCAGATATTGGTGTCTTTCACAAAATTAATCTTCATGAAGAATTAACTTGGAGATAAAAACATCTTCACAATGTATACTCTGTCAGATAAAATTCCTGAATTATAAACCAAGTTGCTGGTATTCCATGCAGAAAAGGGTAATTTCATGGATTTTGATTTTTCTCCAGTAGTACTGGATGGGTCCATAAACATACAGATTTTGTCCTCTTCATGGACAGAGGCTGAAAAGAACCTCTGAACAAACATATGGTATTCATAAGTGCAGTGCCATGTCAAAAGAAAGAATGCTTACCACCCTAGGGGACAGAGGCTTGAGGAAAGATTGACCACCCTGTGCAATCCATTATCATTTCCATACCTCAGAGCACAGAGAATCGTGCAATTTCCCCCACTCAGTTTTGTTTGGCGCGACGTGCTCAACAAAAGCTCTCACAAGATATCCAGACTGTCCATCAGCTTCCATGAGCTTCAACAACAAATCACTGACTGCAGAGATCAAAACCTGAAGACTGAGTGAGAAAAGGAGAAAACGCTGCAAACAAGTTTGGCACTATTCATTAAGAGCCACATGCATATTTTCCACTGATACAATGCTCCATACATGCTGTAACGGGTGGTTTATGTTCTGCTCTACCCACTGCCTCCAACAGGCTGAAAAGTCTCTCAGTAACATAGATGTCAATTAAATAAAGGCTAGTATAGCACTAATCCTGATTTGTTTTGGAGAACGACACATTATGGAACAGACATGTGCATCCCAATTACCTTTTAACGTCCAAAGAGGAAGACTGAACTTGGTTCTTGACCCACAGTGCAGCTTTAAGCAAAAAGGTGCTCTGTTTCTGAGTGCTCTGAAGCTGATGCACAAGTGAATTTACACCAGACATCCAAGTGTGTTTTAATTTGCATACAAGTACATCTATTGTAGGGAAAAGAAAAGAAAAAAGAAAATAAAAAAACAACAAATGGACAAGCAAAACCACCACAAACAGGTAAACTCTAATTACAACCTAGAGCATACAGCAACAATCACATGTCTAAAGGTCCTACAGTAGGAAAACAATTTTCTTTTCTGTGGTTACATGCAAAAACTATCAAGGGCACGTACACAGCTTTCTTGTTGCAGAGCAATTTTAAACTAACTCAGACTCATAGGTAAGATTTAATCTAATTGAGAATAGGAGTGATGTTCCTGTTGTCTGCTACCATATGTCCATACAGTCTCCAAAACCACAGACCCTTCTACCAAAATACTGAACATTCACAACATCAGTAGTCATTTATAAAGCAGCAGTGGTTTCCAAGCTAGTACTGTCCTACTTCACTTCTATGACAACACTGAAACATTGTATTTACTTGTATTAATGCCAGTAAACGCATGTACCAATTTAACACTCTCAAATTCCGCATTCAAAGAATATAAATCAGGATCTCAGTCTGAACATGAGACACTGGTAGAGAGGCATGGATCACAATTTGTCTGGGCAACTTGGCCAATATAAATGGTTTCAGAATAAACACGTGTTATCTGTAAAGAAGCGATTGTACCCATTTTTTCGTAGACTCCCCAGATTGCAAAATGAACAAAAAACGTTCATTTGTTATATTTCATAGACTTTAAATAACTTCTGTAACACTCCAAAAAGTGTGCAATATCACAGCCTCCAAGTTAGCTGATACTAACATCAAAAAAGCTTCAAAATCCTTGTAAAGATGTTCAGGACTTGATGTTTAGTAGTAACTATGGGCACTGTAAATTAAAGCACAGATTTTCATGTCAGTTACAGCTACAAATGCTCAATGTATGTGAACTCAGTATTCTACCACATTCTTGATTCTATTTCACGAAAAGGAAGAATTTAGATGTAGTCATCACCTATGAAAAAGCTCGGCTGCAGTTCTTTTTCCAGATTACCTGTCAAGTGTGTTGCATCCTGCCTCTGAGCACACAGCTGGAAGATGGTAAAGAGCAAGTCTTCTGAGGATGGCATCAGCAAACACCCTTTCACTGAGCTGAAAAAGCTCGAGGCCACATCACAGATGAAAGATACTGATGGTTCAGTATTTCCAGCTTCAGAAAGATCCTTTGCTTTAGACAGAGCTGCTTGAAGTTTATCAATAATCCTTTCAACAAAAGTTTCACCAATCAATGATTCTATTGGGCAGAGGAAAAAGACAGTATGCTTTGATTACTGGACAAACATGACCATGCAAAGATGTCATATTAATGTGGACCAATTTGATTTCTATTTACTAATTTTGAATGCAAAATAAAGTGCAAAGCAGTTTCAGTCTAATGGACACGTAAACTCTCTTATTTCACAGACATCAGCCAACATCTCACACTGCCAAGTATCTTTTCTCTAAACCAACTGAAGCAGCTTTGAAAAAAGTATAGAGAATAGAGCAAGTGCAGAGTGATCCCTCCCCCTTTTATGCCTTCCTAGCTTCTGGCAACCAACTATGAGCCCAAGATTTCACCAGACTATTGCATATAGCCATGAATATGCTTAGTTCCTTTTTCATGGGATACAAGCAAAACAACCCCATTTATCCTCAAACTCCACGGTATCCTGCGGCAATGAGTTCCATTATTCAATCATAAACTGTATGAAGAAGCGTACTTTTCTTGTCCCTCAAGACTGCTATCTAAGCATGTGTTAGAAACTCATGTTCTTCCACTGAAAGAAACAATGATAAATTTCTCACTATTTGCATTTGCATACAAATTATGATTTTATGGCTCTGAAGTACAACCCCATCCCTAATCACTTCCACTACAAGCTGACAAGTTCTAGTCTGTTTTCTTGCCTCTACAAGCAGAAGCCACTGCTTGTCTAACCATCCCTGCCAGACTTCTTTGGGCATATTCTAATTCTATTATATGTTTCTCAAAAGCATATAGGTAAACAAGAATACTGCAGCAACCAAAACTACATGCAGTATTCCAGATATTGACTACATATTCAGTGTATTGACTACATGCTATAATAACTTTCATTTGTCCTCTGTTCTTTTCACAGCAGCTCCTAATAACCTGCATTCCTTTTTTACTGCTTTTTTACAACCTGTCACTTACAGGGAAACACCGCAAAGACTGAAGATCTCTTTTTGAGTTTTAACAGGTCAGAGCCTACTGTATCATTGAATTGATACAGTTAAAATTGTGTTCTTCCTATGTATATTTGTAATATTTATTGGCTTTGGATTTCTTTTGTAATCTTTTGTATCAGTTAAGCACTCCGTATCACAACACAACACTACGGGTCTGTGAAGTTTCAGTTCTGATTACTATGAATAATTTATCAGAAACAATTATATTCCTTTCCATATTTATCCTTTTTCCCCTTTAATTCCTATCATCATAGGCTACTGATCCATGAAAGGCTCTTCTATTTCCTCCATGACAATTTACCTTAAGAAACTTAAATAAGAGATCCCATTAAAAAAATCCTTTTGAAAGTCCACATACTCTATTTTGGCTGGAATGACTAAGTCAAGAACTACTATAGCTCCTCAAAATCTCTTAGGCTTCATCCAATATGAATTAAAAACAGGTCATCCAGCACCCAGCGGAAAGTGAGCTCAGGAGTGCCTCCAGCTCTAGAGTCAAAAAGCAAAGTCACTGGACAATCAGCCCTAGAACATCACTGACTCACAAGCGCATTTGTTGAACTCTCTGTGGAGAGAGGAAACAGGATTTCCTGATGGTCCTTTACATCAAAGTTCCAGTAACAGAAAAAACAACCTCAGGACACCTTCAGGATGCCTTGTCTAAAAACATCCACCACAGTGAGCTGCCTGTGTGCATCTTTGAAACTTGAAAGCACCATGAATGTGCACAGCATCCACTGACACTGAAATATGTCACCTCAGGGATCAAAGCAAATGCTGAGTTTACATGGAAAACATGAAGAAAGTTGAACTCCCCTGGAAGTCTATATCAGATACTAAAAATGCAAGGAATAAATTAAATAGGATGCTATTAATAAAAATCCGATTACATATACAGCGTAAGAGCACACACAGAGTTTTTAAAAGACGTGAAAATAAATGGAAATGGCTCGAAACAATTCAAAGGTCCTGTAACAAGGCAGTACTAAAACACATATGGGTCCATAACAATTGACTTGGTATTCTAGTTTTGAAGGTAAATTTCACATGGTATGGTTTAAAAAATTCATATCACACAGCACATCAGCTGACAGATCAAGCTTACTTAAATTTTCCTCAAATTTTCGAAACTTGCAAATCTGAATCTTCTGTTTAAACACTACCCTTGTTTAGCAGTGTGGACCAAAAAAATGGCAGCTGCTGCTGCAAGCTAGTGTTTTTACAAAATTAAATTGGATGTAGTAAACTGGCTCAGGTATAAAAAAAGCCCAAAACTAAGAAACAAAAATCCCAACAAAAACCAACCAATCAACAAAAAACTACCAGGAGAAAGCCTAAATGCTCTACATGAAGTATTCTGGAAGATCCCAAATTCAACCTTTCAACCTTATGCAAAGCGTAAGTGCAGCATTTACACTTCATCAACTCCAAGGATTACATATGCTCACCACTTTTAACGTGCTGCGACAACACCAAGCTCAGCAGGGTCCATCTTTCTGAAGATGCTGATTCTGATGAGGCTGCTCTAGGTTTTAAACCCAGGTGACACAGATCATCTGCCAACATTACCAGTCTTTCTCCAAGCATGTCTCCTTTCAGCCAGTCGGAGACTAAGGAAAGTTTCGTTGTGTTTCTGCATGCCTGGATCACAAGAAACAAATTCCAAGAATCTTTTGAGGGTATAGAATAACAGAATGGTTTGGGCTGGAAGGGACCTTAAAGATCATCTTCCAAGTTCCAATTTCAGTATCAACCCCCTGCCATGGGCAGGGACACCTTCCACTAGACCAGGTTGCTCCAAGCCCTGTCCAACCTGGCCTTGAACACTTCCAAGGATGGGGCAGCCACAGCTTCTCAGGGTAACCTGTTATTAACTATTAACTTTTATTACTAAGCATAAGATTAATTAGTCAAATTTGCACACACAGAGTGGGAATTACATCATCTGCCACAAACAGTCTTTAGATTTTGCATCTGCAACAACACCTCCAACTTTCTTTTTGTCAGAGATAGCAACTTATTATGGCTGGGTCAGATCACTACTGCAGAGTGAAACAAGTCACCTTCTGAAAATACTTCCTTTACCTTTCTCCTCCAACCATAGAGCCCAGGAAACTCCTACACTGGAATTAGAAAAATAACTCCTGGATAACCAAATCGGCTGAAATAAAATCTATTTACAACACAAAAACTGTTTACAGCACCTGAATTTCTATAAGAAGAAATAAAAGGTCACAAATTAAAAACATTATTTTGCTGATGAGCCACTCTAAGTTACAAAATCACAAAAACTGAGTATTCCTAAAATACACAGCATATGTGAGGGAAGATCCTGTGGTCTATGCACTGGACTGTAAGACAAGTGCTGAGTTCTTGTCCAAAAATTTGTCATACACTTCCTATTTCATCCCATACACTCACTTAAATGCCAGTTTGTCAATATTCAGTGTGAAAAAACGGAATACTACCTTTTCCTTATAAGCACCTTTTAAGTATGATGATATAAATAATAATTTAAATTACTTGTCTAATCCCCAGCTCCATTCTCTCTATCTTAGAAGAGATGATCAACAAATCAGGATGATCAACAAATCTGGCTCAAAAAGCAAACTGACCAAAAACAGAAGGGACAAAGATTCTTTTCTTTTGGCATCATAATTTCATTTTTAAGACTGTCTCCAGATTTAAATGCATTTAAAACAAACACTACTCTGAAACTGTAAGATTTTCAAACTATGGTAATTATCATGACAAACGTATGTGAGTCTCAAAGCTAACATCAGAGGATTATTGAAAATTATGCATAACGAGAACAAAAAAGTTCTTAAGAGGTACCTTTTGAATTATCTGGAGAAAAATAGCCCATTTCAGATCCATCTGAAAAGAAAAACAAAATTCCCCAATATTTAATAAAAATCTTTGCTGAATAGGAAGCAATAACGCCATTTTAACCATTCTGTAGGGCATAAGTAGAAGCTGCTAAAATTCAGTAACAAAGTTATTGATTATATATCATTTTTGTCTTCCAAATCCTTCTCTACCACAAAAATCAGTAAGGGACTGTATTTATACAAAAGGCTACCAATGACTACTATAAAAGTACACTGTGTAAAGAAGCAAGAGCAGAGAAATTCTGATGTTACTTTTTTTTTAAAGATTTATACCATATAGAAAGGGACAGAACCTTTCACCCCAACACTATCATGTCCAACTTTCCTAAAATTACCTTCCTTATGCTGAATTTAACCCAAATTCATGTAGAATTATCTTCCATTTGACAGTGCCAAAATAAGATTATTAATGAACCACAGCCCATAAAAACAGTAATTACTTTGATAAAAATAACATAATATACAAGTCATACCTTTGCTAAATCATCAAGAATGACTTTCCTTTCATCATTATTGTTGCAACAATGAAGTACACTGTATAAAATATCAACCAGGAAATGGGTGTCTTTTCTCCAGTCTTCTTTCAGCCAAGTTATTAAATTCATATACAGAAATTGTACAGATGCACTTCGGTTATGAGCTTTCATTTCATTTTGAGCAGAGCTTACATCATTTTCCTGCTCTAAAAGTACTTGGAAAACTCTATTTGAGGAAAAAGAGTTGAGCAGGGCAGAGAGAAATTTCAAATGCTGTTCTGACTTCTGTTCATTGACAAACACAATGCTTAGCTCAGCAAGGTTGCAGACTAAGTTCTCTAGAGGTTCTTTCCTTAGACGTGAAGTTTGCTGCAAGTCAGCCTGAATTTCAGAGTCATCATTTCTCACTTTCGTGAGCTTTTGATCCTCTATGTTCCTTTCAGATTCATCCTCATCTGTAAATCTGATTTTCAGAGATTTTCTATTGCTTGGTTTCGTAGCACTCTTTGGATTCTGAAGAATTTCTAGCATACCAGATATGGCAAACAATGATTTCTCATCAGCATCCAACCTATCAACATGAAGTATACACATTTTTAAAAGCTGGTCCCAAAAATCTGACAACAGTTTCTGGAAAACTTCATCTGTGCCATCATCATTGGAGAGTTCTGCTTTAGCTTCCCAGGAACTCAGCATTTCTGCTATTTGATAAAATAATGGTCCACTCTGTAACTTGGGCTCCTTAAGCACAGCATTGGTAAAAGGAATTAGCTATAAAGACAAAAAAAAGTATTAAAGAACAGTGATCCAATTTATCAAATCGTTTTATTCTTTATAATGCCAAGAAATCATGTAATTCCTAAAAACATTCTGGAAGCAATTCTGCAAGTATCAGATTCATGCTTGAACACTTTATAAAAATATACAGGATGGAAGGCACTTTTTTTTCCCTTAAATACAACTTAAATTGCACAGCAAAAAGGATGATTTCATAGGAAGAAAAAGAAGACCGAAATTCAGTACTTTTACTTTTGTTACACATTGCTCTCTACAACTCCCTGAAATGAGGTGGGGGTGGGTCTCCTCTGCCATGTCTCAAGTGAAAGGATGAGAAGGAATGGCCTTAAATTGCAGCAGGGGAAATTCAGACCAGGTATTAGAAAAAAAAAAAAATCACTGGAAGTGTGGTCAGGCATTGGAATAAGCTGCCCAGGGAGCTGGTGGAGTCACCATCTCTGGAAGTGCCTAAGATACACCTGGAGGAGGCACTTGGGGACATGGTCTGGGGGCAATTTTGGTGGTGCTAGGCTGACGGTGGGACTGGATGGTCTCGAAGGTCTTTTCCAGCCTTGACAATTCTGTGTGGGCTTTTTCTTATAAAATCTAGGGAAACTCTAAACAGAGAAGTAAATCCTCACTTAAAATTCACATTTTTCTTTAATTTTGACTTGCTAAATGTCCACACAACAATAATCAGTATTTCTGATTAATACCTGGTCATATATAAGCATTTGATGAATTCGGCTTTGGTCTTCTTCTTCTCTTTTCTGCAGTACAGCAAAGCACAGACACTCCATAAATGCGGTTATAATTGCTGAACTTTCTGAAGGGCTGGCTATTGTCCTCTCACTTGACAACCTGTGAGAGGAGACACAGTCAGCTGTGCTTCCAAGAAACCCACTAAGAATGTCATCAATGTACCCTCAGTTTTGTTGTTCTGATCCCGACAACACCAGTATGAGAATACAGGACCAGAGAACAATTTACAGGAGTCATATCAAAATAAACTCAATTTAAAAAGTTGATAAACCAAGGCATTTAATAGAACATATATCAAAATAACTTCTTCAACCATTCAGAAAAAAAAGATCTATGTAAACCGAGAAACCATATAAACCCAAGCACACTGTCTCATGTTTCAGATGGCTGTCAAAACTCCTTTGCAATTTTCCACACACACTACAGAGGTTCAAAAAATGACACTTTCTGTCATTACAGATGAAAAAAGAAAAAAATAAGGAAAAAAAAGAGAAAAAAAAGAATAGAAAGCCACCTAAAGACAGTCTCACCAGTTTTGAGTCTGAAAAAATGCAATTTGTTTGCTTTTTAATGACCACACAAATTATCATTACAATCATTTTACTACTTGTAATAAAATTCTATATACTTTTCAAACAAACTCCTACATAACTCTCTTCTCCAAGACCTCCGCTAATTGCCACACCAACATCAGTCGAGAACTGATTTTTGTTTAAATAATCAAAATTTCAGTATTTCATAAAATAATTTCTATATGCTTTTGAGTACACAATGCACAGGTGCACATTTAAATTACATTTGACAGAAAGGTGGGTTTGGGTATTTTAAAGACACAAAGTAAAAGCAGTTCCAATCCTTTAAAAGTCAGTATCATGAGAATTACAGTTCCTGCATAAAGGAAATGTCCCTATCAAAAGGCTAATCCCCTCTGTAAGAACTACACACTGGTGAGAAGAGCCTGATTCTTAAGAGTCACCCTTAATTATGACCAATTTTCCATATTCAAACTTGTCATGGAATAAACACAAAGCTTTGACAAGGAAAGATAAGAATGCTTCATGTAAGGAAGATGTAATAAAATCAAAAGGAAAGATGAAGGTTTAAGATGACAGGATCAGCCACAAAGGACTGACTCAAGTTTTGGATATTGCAAAGAATTTTAAAAATATTATTTTCATTCATCTTTAAATGCTTAAAGATTAGTTTCTTTATTTCCAAATGTAAAAAAGACTGACTCCAAATAAATTTGTGGTCCATACCCTTGAATTATAGAGCTGAAAAAAACTCTGAAGTATTCCAGCTTCGGTTCCACAACGTCAGGAGGCACCTTGCTAAAGAAGGGCAGGAGGTTTGGGTAGATAACAGTAGCTAATCCTCGCCCACCTTCTCGAAGCACTGTCCAGAGCTTTGGCAGAACTCCTTTTTTGGCATTTACATGACTCCAGCAGTCCTACAGAAAGAAATCCACTTACTACAAATTAAACAACAGTATGTTGCCTCAGAAGAACACCCAAGGTAGCCATTTAACCTCCCTCTCTGTATTACAGCTGAAACAAGTTATTGTGAAATCTAAATTCTGTTAAGTTACTCACTTGCCAGTATTCTTTAAAATCACTCTCTCCCTATTTTGGCTTGTGAATTTAAGAAGTTAACATGATAAAACTATTTCTGCACTGTTTAAAATCAACTGACCTTCCCTGTTAGCCAACTGCAATTAAAGGTTTCTCTTTAATAATGTTTTCATGATGCTTCACAGAAATCACTATTGTAATTAGTCCTGTATTTAATTTTAAGTTCTCATTATCAAGACCAACCAATGACTGACTTTAGAAATACCACTAACCTCAAAACTCTCTTCAAAAATTTTCTGGTAGTTAGAAAACGCTTTGGCATTTCCCCCTCCCTAAAATTTTTCGTCATCTATTTTGTGATCTATTTGATTTACTATAATATTTATTATAGTTCAAGGTACCTATATTTATAAAAAGATGAACAAAGACTGTTTAGGGGTTTTTCTTCACGAAAACTTGTTCATTCCAGCAGTTGCAAAATCTGCAGCGTTAAACACTCAAAGCATCCCAATCTATGGCAACACCTCATCCTGCTAATAAATTCAAAGCTGGTGCTTCACTCAAAATAAAGGAAAAAAAAAACCAAGTAAAAGCTATAGAACCCTTACATTTGAAGGGGAAACAAACTAACCAAAAATGCCCTGCAGGTCATTTTTGTAACTGTCTTTAACAAAGAAAAAGGTTTTAAGCATTATTTGACTTACTAGTAACTACATTTAATGAAAGGGTTTCAGGTTAATTAAATTAAATTCATAAACCAACTCTAATTTTCAGATATGCCGGACATGATACATTTGAAAGTTACGCTGAAAGAAGGAGGATGTAGCCTTAAGGAGTTCCTGTTATTAATCATAAAGAAAACCCAGTCAAGCTTGTCTTCCTAAGTCTACACAGAGAACAGCAACACCTGGTGAAAAGTTAAATTTGATGAAAATACCTGCCCCTTAGGCTTCCCACATTACCTCAATAGTGGTTATAGTATAAAGCACTGCTTCCCAAAGAGCAGGACACACCACTGCATCACTGTCATCAATGCTGAGAAGAACAGCAGGACAAACTCTTGGTGCTTCAGCTTTCAGCACCTCAGGCAAGTGCTGGCAAAAAGCAGAAATCAGCTCAAAGAAAGCTGAGCGAACCTGACAGAGGCCACAGAAGGAAAAACAGAATTTGTCACTACATGTAGTTTATAAGATTACTTTTAAAGTCAACAAAACCTTACAACACACCATCTCCATATTTTATCATATTAACAAAGGTTAAAATATTATTAAAAATTAAGGAAAACAAAGCAGTTATTAAACAGTCTTATCAAATATTTTAATGTTATTTGTTTAGTGATAAAATGCTTATCAAAAGTTGTATTTTTATATACTTCTCAAATTTTTTCCCAAAAGCAACTTAAATTTTTTTTAAACAAAATACTATTGCATGAATTCATCACTCCATGCACTGCTGATCTTGGCAGACTAAAGACCAGTAAAATGGTTTAAAAAATGAAAATCCCAAAGCACTAGGAACACATGCTGTAAGTTGACAGAGTTTGTATCTTCTACATGAATTTTAAATTACGGCAGATTGCCAAGAAGTAGATCATGATGATATGGAAATAAAATTTTAGCCTGCTGGACAAATTTTCAAACAATATTGTCTATATTGAGTTTGGGGTTTTTTTTAACATTAAGTCTGGTCAGATATTAGTCCCAGATCAAAAAGATTTATAATTACGTTAACTGAACAGTCTCTTTAGCCTTTCTGGAATCTACCTAGAAACCTGAAGGCTGTTTCAAACCTAAGCAAAGTACAAAGTTCATCCTTGTAGAATATAAGTAACTAATACTTCCTTAGGTTAAGTGTATTACCTTTAACAAAAACCAAGTAAAATAAAGAAGAAATTAAAAAGTCACCTGTGATACGTTGTGCTTGCTATACTTCCAAAATTTGTTTTGGGACAGAAGTGACACTAGCTTTTCCTCCAATGAATGCATCTCTTTCTTTGGCAACATGCTGAGCAACTTTTTTAAAGCTAACAAGGAACAGGTCAGAATCCGGAAAAATTTGGCTTCCCTTTCTTCTTCTGGTACAGTTCTGAGAAAGCAAAACAAACAAAAAAGTTAAAGTGAACTGCAAATAAACCAGCAGGGATCCCAAGTTTTTATAAACTAAACTGCCTCCACTTTTTTTGTTTTCTTCTTTTGATTTCAGGTGCCAGCAATGTAAATACATAAACTTTACACAGGTTCTAAATTACATTATAAAGTGTTAGAAAAAAAAGAGTTTCAAGTCACCTCATCTTCCACCTACTCACAAATGTTATTCTTAAAAGAGCTGAAACAAGAATTAGATAACCAGTAACACTTTCAAAACCATTTATACTTAAGTCCCACACAAAGTTGCTGGGATCTGGACTCAAATAATTATTCTGTCTCTTGAAACAAAACTAAATTCACTACCTCCAGGGACAGAGAACCCAATAAAGACCAAGATTTAAAGACTTAAATATGCATTAAAGCAGGCAGACATACTGAGGGTCACTGAGTGTATCAGCTGTTTCCTTCAGAAGGTGATCTTGAAGCACCTATGGGGTAAAAAACAATACATATAAACACAAAGAAATCTAATACTTATATGTGAACAGTATAGCCCATATAATATTCAGAGACAGCCCTACAATAAAATTTCACAACCTCAGAGTTGTCTTTCTAATATTTTTAGACATGCTATTAACGTGCTAGAAAAGAATTTGACTCATACTTTGACTCATAGTAGCTGTGGTACAGTCTGTATTAAGTCTTCATAATACTTAGTAAATTGCAGCCCTATGCCAATGTGCTCCTGCTAAAAAGAAGCCAAACTGAGGCAAATCAAAATAGTTAGGTTTGCATATGATGGGCTGGCAATGCAATCTTCTACCTTTTTTTAATTCAGTCAATTCAGTATCATATCTGACTGGCAGAAGAGCATAAACCTGGGTCAGAACTAAACTTGTAGATGCTGAAACACTGCTCAGCATTCTTCATTCCTTTTTCACTGCAGCTAAACTACTCCAGCATCATTATTCCCTCTGTCAGCAACATTATGTGTTGACTGAGCATCATTAAACAGGAATGCACAAAAGGAAATTCAGTATTCATTCCTCTGGTTCCAGTCATTCTCATCTCAAGTCCAAAAAAACAGATGTATGATGTATTTTTTTTCTCTGAATTCTTTATTCTTCTTCTTTTTTATATTTCCTTACAGAAGAAATTCTTCCCTGTGATGGTGATGAGGCCCTGGCACAGGTTGCCCAGAGAAGCTGTGGCTGTCCCGTTCCTGGAAGTGTTCAAGGCCAGGTTGGATGGGGCTTAGAGCAACCTGGTCTAGTGGAAAGTGTCCCTGCCCATGGCCGGGGAATGGAACATGAAGACCTTTTAGAAATCCCTTCCAACCCAAACCATTCCATGATTCTCTTCACAGGAGCAAAGTTTCAGGTGAGACAGAAATTTAACCATGAATAATAGATGGGGGAAGGATGAGTTTTAAACTTATAATAAAAGTTGATATATACAAAGCTTTGAAGAAAAACAAAAGTATAAACTCACATTAAGAATTTCATCCTTACAGAATAATAAGGCTTCGGGTTGTTTGCTCGAAGGAAAAGCTTTTTCAAAAGCTACTTTTGCAGCAGAAGCAGCAGGAGAGTAAGTGTCACACTGAGCAATCAGCCAGTAACCCATGATACTTTTTAAGTAAGGAGCTAAGTGTTTTTTTACTTTAAGAATCAGTTGCTCGAAAGATTGCTGAGTTGCTTCTCGAACACGGCGATCATGATCCTGTTAAACAAAAAAAAAGGAAGAAAAAAAGAGAAAGGTTTATTGGTTTAAGAAATGTACCTTTGATTTCAGGTACTTCAAAGCAAAAGTGGTGATTCAAAAGCTATGTTTGCAATTAACTGGATCTGAAATATGGATTTGAAAATACACACCAACGACAAAAAAGTTTTGGTATCCCAAGGTATAGAGAGAGTCCTCATTTAGTAGCATCATATTCCCAAAAGTGTTGTACACTCAGAATTGTAACCTTCTCCTGATATCCTTAACTACAGTTTTTGTTTCCAATTTATACAAACATTTTACAGACAGACAAGAAGCAGGAGAAACAGGAAGCCTTGAAGACATCTTTTGAATTAGAACTACCATAAAGCTGTGCATCATTATCCTTTATTTGCATACGAATTATGAATTTACAACATCATGATTTTCTACACTCTTGACTCCAGAAAGAAACATTAGGAATTACTCTAATGGGTAAGAATAGTGATTCATTTTTCCTGTATCATGTTTTCAACATGACAGCCATTCCAGAAAGCTTGGAAATACAGCAAATATATCAAAAAACTTACTGCTAATCTGGCTACACATGGTCTTTTCATATTTGGGTTTGGGGCTTTTTTTTAGTGTTAAGTCTGGTAAGCTATTAGTCCACGATCAAGAAGATTTATAATTATGTTAACTGAACAGACTCTCTAGCCTCTCTGGAACCCACATAAAAGAACTTTTCCTAAGAAATATAGTACCGTCTTTTAAACATAAAGGTCTAACAGACCTATCAAGGAAGTACAGCCCAGACATCAACAGTTGAAGATTCCACCCACTGCCAATACTGAAATAGGTCCACAAAAAAAACCTGATGTCCCTCCTAGAACAAGTCAGTAATTCCAACAAAGGTAGACAGGTCAACAAAGACCACCTTAGAGGTAGACACAGGAAGTATATAGCTACATTTTTAATTTAAATACTTCAATACTTACTAGTGAAATTTTACAATAAATTCTCGGCCAGTAAGGAAGAACACCTTTAACAACTTCTGCTTCTCTTTCCTTGCACATCGTCCCAAACTCTTGCATAGCCTAAAATCAAAATATCAAGAGCATGACTTAAGAAGCCAGGTAGATATATTCTGTAACTTACCAGTTTGTATCTGAAACTGCAACTCCCTTTTCCAAAAATCAATTCATTTCCTGTAATTGAGCATCTATAGAGATAACTGCATGATGAACCTTCCTATAGGTTATCCAAGATATCTTCTGGATTGCAGTTCTAGCAAATCTACCAAAGTGAAATTAGTGTTAGTTACTTCCTTTTCCTCTTCCACCCTTTAGAAAATGGTATTATTCTCCAATTTAAAAAGAATAAATTATGGGGGGCAAAGGAT
This sequence comes from Melanocharis versteri, assembly GCA_013397845.1. Taxonomy (NCBI): domain Eukaryota; kingdom Metazoa; phylum Chordata; class Aves; order Passeriformes; family Melanocharitidae; genus Melanocharis; species Melanocharis versteri. The sequence goes on from VZTG01004152.1 coordinate 487,366, forward strand.
ACACCTACTTTTAACTTGGTTGTGATATCCCTTTTAGAAAGTTTCCGCAACACCATTCGGAAATCTGCATCCACAAGGCTGTCTATTTCCTCTGCTCCTTGAATTGCAGGAACATATCCTAGGTCGCTCTGAGATGTTCCAAAGCCGATAAACCCAGGCACTGTCCCACGTTCTTTGGCAAGGAGCTCTGCAGCTCGGCCACTGCTAGAAGGCTGACAAAAAACAGGCACAGGAGTCAATTATCTATTTAAATTTATTTTGCACACATCATGCATTTGAAAATATAATCCTATTTATATTGTAAAATTAATCTTCTAATTAAAACGAAGTCTCACAGAGAAAAGTCCACCTCTGCTTTAAACATAGAAGTTTGACCTAGAAAATTATTCTTCTCTTTGGGATCAGGCTGAGAAAGTTGGGGCTGTTCAGCCTGGAAAAGAAAAGCTCCAGGGAGCCCTCATAACATCCTTCCAGTATCAGCAGGGAGCCTACAAGGCTGGAGAGAACAACTCTTCATCAGGAACTGTAGTAATAGGACAAGGAGGAATGACTTCAAACTGAAACAAAGTAGGTTTAGATTAAATGTGAAATTCTTGCCTGTAAGGGTGGTAAAGCCCTGGAACAGGTTGCCCAGAAAAGCAGGGGCTGCCCCATCCCTGGAAGTGTTCAAGGCCAGGCTGGACAGGGCTTGGAGCAGCCTGATCTAGTGGAAGGTGTCCCTGCCCATGGCAGGGGATGGGACTGGATGAGCTTCAAGGTCCCTTCCAACCCAAACCTTTCTGTGAGTCTGTTCTATGACTCTGTGAATCAGCACTCTCTTTTCTCATAACGCATGAATACTCACGGGAAATTTTATTGCTTTTTCTTGCTTTTTTGCAATACAAAAAAGCCTAACAGAAAATTCCTTCTGCAAAAAAACAATTTATTAAGAGACTATAAACCACTTATTAAGAAACTATTTTTCCTCCTTCACTCCTTCACTACTTCCTAGTTTCCTAGTTCTTATCATGGGTCAATAGAGCTCCCAGGGAATGCTCCTTGTATCTCTGAACAAATAAAAACACAAAGACAAAACAAAGGATTCTCCCAGCAACCAAGTGGCCCAAAATGATTTAGAGCAATGGAGCAAAAGCATGCATATGTAACACGTATAATAAATACCATCATGCAGCGTGTGTTCTGTAGTTTAGCATCTCTTCTAGTTTACCCCATTTGCTCATCGTATAATTGGCTCAGATTTGTTTCAATCACATTCTTTCGAAAAGACTGCCCCAAAACTGACTGATGCCTTAATGTCCTCTGGGACACCTCATAATCCAAATACTTTTTATTTCATAATGACAACAGCAGTTTGTGTGCTTGTGGGGTTAAAATCACCTTTTCTGCATGAGAGCCGTTAAGGACATGCTGCTTTGCGTTCCCTAGTCTCCCCTAAATCCAGGGAGGAATTAGGGAACCTGAACACGACGCTTCTCCCACATCCTGATAGGACAGATGTCACATCACCTCTGGCCTTGTGGCAAGAGCACCGAAAGTACCCCTTGCTGAATCTACACCCGCGGTGACTTCGCTGCCCCTCTCCGTACAAATACCACAACACCAGCAGCAGTCACACTCCGCTAAACCACGACCCAGGCCAAGAGGCGGCCCCGGGCCCGGCCCCAACTACCGCAGCCGGGCCCGAAGATCGCGCTGCCNCGGCCCCGCGGGCCGCGCTCACCCGCAGGTTGCCCTTGGTTCGCTGCTTGTTCTTGCCCCCCATGGCGGCGGCAGCACCGGGGCCCGGCCGGAGCCACCGCGGGCAGCGCGACACTTCCGGGGCGGGGCCGGCGGCGCGGGACGGAATCTGCTTGGAGCGGCCTTAAACTCAACAACATCCTTGATGGAAAAAAAAGCGAATCCATCGATCTTAAACTTCCAGCGTCCCGAGGGGCCTTCACGGAGCCGCGGCGTTCTTCTACACCTACAAGGACTTTGGATTTGGGAAAGTTTCACCCACGCTTGTCGAATGACATCGCTGTGAAGTATCCTTACAAAAGGTGTTCCAAGTCCATACGAGAGATCTGAATGTTAACGATTTTACTGGATGTATACAGAAACGTTTAATCAACATTTAATTAAAATTTTTAATCAAAAGACACCAGTGTCTGTTTTTTCTATCATGGGATTTAGATACAGTATCCACAAACTTAGCATTCATTGATACAACTTTGTTGAAACCCGAGTCAAAAAACATATGCAGCATAATGCACTTCATATTACAGGACTGAAAACTTGTGAGTGCAGAAGGCTGAGGATCCTTTCAGAGTTTTGGTGCATGCTATAAGGGAGCCCAGGCCTTGGTAAACTGCTGCTTTTACACAAACCAAAATAACAGATGTAGTGGAGCCACCATGGTATCTCTTACCTGCACACACGTTTACCTACAGGAAATTCTTATGCCTTAGAGTAGGCATCCTAGCTCATCCTGGTAGCATGGGCAAGACTCTTGTAAACTTGCTCCCTCCCTTTGTTCGTTTTTAAATAAAATATTGACCTCATGGCTTACTAAACTTTCAGGTCAAAAGTCAAAGATTGTTACAAAAACGTTTTCACATAGTGTACGTAAACAGTAACAATTAATGTAAACATCATGCTCTCACTCCTGAGATACTCACACTGCATTTTTGTCTTTTCTTATTTGTATATTCATTCACCACATTCCATCTGTTCATCCATCTATAGTTCTGTAACTGTCCAGTAGGTTATCAAACACATTTTCTTTCATTTTAAGTAGGTATGTACCCTAAATCTCCTTAACACCAGAAAGTGTATAAAGCATTCATATAATCATTTTCATTATTCAGGATTTCACTGGATATTTGTTTTCACTGAAAACTGAAATCATCACATAAAACATGAATTATGAATTCCCTCTCTGATCAACTGTTGCAGAAAAGGTAAGGAATCTGTTACGAGGATTAAATCAGAAATGTAGGTGCTGGGGCCTGTGCTTATCTTCAACCCCTTCAATGCCCTTCAACCCCAAAGTACATTTGAAATATGTCAGCACATCCTTTTTCTTCTAAAAAATGATACAGTTGCCCCAAATCCATATGATTTCCCCTAGCACCATGTGCATCAAAACATTTTTCTTCCAAAGTGGGGAATTTTCGTTGCTTCTGGATCTCAGCATGTCCTCCACTTTCCAAAGAAACATCTTCTCTGTGCCGAATAAGAATTCTTTTCCATGTTAATCTTCTTACCCTGAAAGCAATTGGAGAAATAATAATCTACCTATAAAATAAAGACTGTTTTAGGAAATACTATGGAATAACTACTATCACGAAAGTCAATAAATTCTATTTGTGTATATATACTGACAGAGATAATGGTTCATGAACTGGTAATAGAAATACTACTCACATGCAAACACTCTCATAAGCAGGAACTTGTTTTTTTGTATCTCCTTAGGACTGAAAAACTTTAATGTTACTCCTCACGAAATAATTAACGAAGATGTGGTTTCTGTTTCAGGGCTCCCTTCTGCCTCCCCTGCGCTAAGAATTCTCACACAGTCTTAGCTGATACAGTCAAATTACAATGCTTATTTAGTCTGCACTACCCAAAAGGATAAATGATGGGAGCAGAATAAAACACGAATGTGAAGTGATATAACAGCACAAATATCTAACACAACTGAGGTACAGCAGTCCATCTCTATAAAAGTGAAACACAGAGGAAAATACAACAGAAATAAATGTGCACCAGTTCAGCAGTACTGGTTGCTTTGACTGTTGCAACCAACAGAACAGTGGACATTCAGAGCTGTACATGCATTTTTATAAACACAAATACTTTGCAGATCTTCACAAGATGGCAAGTGGTTGGATTTCCCACCTTCTGGCCACGTGTATAAACATGACAAAATGCAATATTCTAACTACTAATGGCATTTAACTACAAAGAAAAACTAACCTTGACCAGAACTCTTCACAACTGCTTTGTAAACCTTCAACACAAACAACACCTGGTTTCCCTGGCATGCAAAACCCTGACAGACAGAGCTCCTTGGCCCAGTCAATAATATTCTTTCTTTTTTGTTTGTTGTAAATGTGATGACTGTAGATCCACAATCGAGTGAATGTGGTGACCTCTGCCTCCGTGGCATCTGAGGCTGTCATCGAGGAAGATGAAAAATCTTTGTCAATGTAAGCAGCTGCGTGGTCTTTAACCCATTCCCTCGCACTCAGCATGCAGGGCTCGCCACTGAAGTTTTGCATCAAATATGTTTTTAGGTCAGAATTCAGCAGAATCTGCTGAGAGCGGCTTAATAATGATGACCTAAAGAAAAAGAAAAATAAAAATGTATATAAATATATATGTGTTTATAATTTAGCATGTTTTTAAAAACACAGAATAATAGAATCCCTAGGGTTGGAAAAGACCTCCAAGATCAAGTCCAACCTTTGACCGATGATCACCGTGTCAACCAGACCAGTGCACTGAGTGATACATCCAGTCGTGCACTGAGCACCTCCAGGGAGGGGACTCCAGCACCTCCCTGGGCAGCTCCTTCCAATGACTGACCACCCTTTCCATGAAGAAATTCTCCCTGATGTCCAACCTGAACCTCCCCTGGCACAGCTTGAGGCCATTTCCTCTCGTCCTGTCGCTGGCTCCCTGGGAGAGGAGGTCAATCTCCACCTGGCTAAAACCTCCTTTCAGGTACTTCTGGAGAGTGATAAGGTCTCCCCCAGTCTCCTTTTCTCCAGGCTAAACAACCCCAGCTCCCTCAGCTGCTTCTCATAGAACTTGTGCTCCAGACCCTTCCACAGCTTCTTAACTTTTCAAAAGTTTTGCCTCAAGCTGCCAAGAAAATCAGGCGTAGTTAGATAATATGCACTTGCTATTGATATTTAAGCCATATTAGCTATGAAAAAATATTAATTAGTATTTAATTGGTGTGCTAACTCTTGAATTTTCAAACAGCCCTACCAATCTGTAAAACAAAATCAAGAAAAAGGTACTAGAAAAGTAAGTACGGTGGCTGATCTAATTTCCTGTAATACACAAGTCTGTTTCTTTAAACAGAAATAAAAAATACCAGAAGGCTGGAAGAAACAGCATTGTGACAAGGGAAGAATAAGACCTTTGACTATCTTTTCACCCCTTTAGTTAGTGTTAAGCTTTATCAGAACAGACAAGTCTCTCTTCTTAAAACATTAGACCTTTGAGCAGCATCTACATGTAACCCTTCTGTACAGGTGATGGCTCCTTCACACTTTTTCCCTTTTCCTCACTTATTTGCTGAGCACACCAGAGCAATCATAAGCTTGTATATTTGTTGTTCAGCACTGTTGTCCACCTGGCTTAATTCGGCAGTCAACCACCAAAAAAACAAAGGACTGCTTTCTCTGATCATAACCATATTTGTGCAACACACTGTAATTTAAAAATGTTTTTATTAGCAGCCATACCTCACAGTAATTTCTGGGAGAACAGCTGGATATTTAAGTGGGAAAGCACAGGCCATAGAGAATTCCATCTAAAACCAAATGAACAAATGTTAGTTTGAGTAAGCTGTAAAATCCCACAAAGTAATATTTTTTTTTAAAAGGTGTTTACAGTACCATAGAGGCATTAGGCACCTCTGCCTTTACGTTCAGTATAAACTGAACTTTTGAAGATGGCACCTCTGCAGACTCATTTTCAACACAGTGTTTCAGTTCAGCTAGAGCCAGTTGGTCCGTCACAGCAAACTCTTCCTCATAAGGAAACATGCTAGACAGTAAGTCTAACTCTGAAATTTGTATCTCTGCTTTTTCTTGGTTGGCCATTTCTGTTGTTCCCTGAGCAAAGAAAAAAAACAGGGAAGAAAAACACGGCTTGAATATGGGACAAAGTTCATTAACTACTCCTATGCAAATCATGTTACAAAATCACAGAATATGCTGAGTTGGAAGGGACTCACAAGGACCACCGTGTCCGACTCCTGGCCCTGCACAGGACAATCGCAAGAGTCACACCTTGTGCCTGAAAAGCGTTGTCCAAATGCTTCTTGAGCTCTGTCAGGCCGGTGCTGTGACCACTTTCCCGGGGAGGCTGTTTCAGTGCCCAACCACCCTCCGGGAGGAAGAATCTTTTTTTTTAATATCCAACCTAAACCTCCCCTGACACAGCTTCATGTCCTGCCCTCGGGTCCTGTCACTGGTCGCCAGAGAGTGCCTGCCCCTCCGCTTCCCCTCACGAGGAAGTTGCAGACTTAATGTATATTAATAGTTATGAACAAGCCCATCATAACCGGCTCGTGTCTGCCGCGCAGTCTGGGTCACGCACACACACTGACAGCCCGCACGGTTTCCACCGCCCTGAGCTGGGACAGGACGCGCTGGTGTGTCACCAAGCCAACGTCTCCCACACAGGGCGGCTGTGGCGGCCGCTCCCAGGTGTGCTGAGCGCTGGGGAGCCTCCCCTGCCCCTCCGGCACAGCGCACCGCTCCCCCGGCACCGCGCTCCCCCGCGGCCCTGAGGGTACAGGGGAGGGGGAAGGGAGGCGGCGTGGCGCCCGCGCATGCGCATACACGTCCCGCTGCCCACCCGTCACGGTCCCACAATGCAGCGCGCCGGAAGCGCGCATGGCAGCCGGTGACCGCCGCCCCGCCACCGGTGATTGAGGTAAGAGGTTGCCGCCAGCCCCGCCTGGTGGAGTCATGCGCCACCAAGTTGTTCGCCCCGCCGCACCGGCAGGTGAGGGACGGGAGCCCCCCGAGGCCGCCGCCGCGCTCCTACCGCCGCGGCCGCTCTCCTTCCAGTCCGGGGCTCGCTCCGCCGGCGCGCTGCAGGAGCCGCTCCGGCCGGGACACGCGGGGTTCCCGATTGGCTGCGGCAGCTGTCAGTCGTGGCGCGGGCCAATCGGAAGCGGGCGCGGCCGGGGGACCGGAGCGGCCCAACCGCGGGACGGGGAGAGCGGGCCGGGCCGGGCCGGGCCGGGCTCGGCTCGGGGCTCACCTGCTGCCCGCGGGACGGAAGTGCCCGCTGGCGACAGGGTCCGGCCTGCTGCCTGCCGCGCCCTGGGGGTTCCCCAGTCGAGCCTCTGACAGCGTTTATCCAGGGTGTCTGTCAAACGCAGGTGCACATTTGTTCGTTTACAGACCGCTGTATCTTACCTTAAAAAACATCAAATGTTTCAGTAGTTTAGGCTGTGCATTTCCTCGTGAGGGCTGTGCCGTGGAAAGGCTGGTGCAGAGCCTGTCGGACAGGTCTGCCCAGGGGCAGCCTGGGTTAAATTAACAGCCCCACGCGTCGATGCTGTCTTCCCTTTTCGGCAGGAGCAAGGACAGTTTGGAGAGGATTTTATCGATTAAAAGTTGTTCATACAAGATCGAGTGTTGTAGCTTTTTGCAGAAAAATGTGCTGTAGAGGAAGGTTGTTGGATGAGCAGTTATTTCTTTTTCTGAATAAATCGAATGCTAAGTTGCAAAAGTTGATAATTCTGCTCTCGATGAAGTGGCTGCCAGTCAGCCATCAACAATTGCGTCATCTGCCCTAAAAGTGTGCTCATACAAACATGCTCGTATTTCTAAATGGCTTTTCATAAAAAAGGTCCTCTGTGAGTATCATGCCTAGGCTCTCCCCAGCTTAATTTTGCTCTGATTGTCTTGGTCTGGCTTAATTTTTGGCTGTGACAGCTCCAGGCAGGCAGCTGTGCTCTGGGGCTGGTGTGCTGCCGAGTACAAGCAAAGAGATGGATTTGGAAAGGTGGATTGATACAGGTCAGATTTAGTGATGGTTGTGTTTACATGAAGGCTGGACAGCAGGGTTAAGCTAGCCTGCTAAGATTGCAGAGACTTGGTTTTGAACCCTTTTAGCTTCCTTGTTTTCGTTGTATAACGTATGTTGAGTTTTAAGTTTACCTGAGTTTTCTGGGTGATCTTTTGTCAGGTAAGATACAGGGGCTACAGACTAGAAACTAAGAATGTTCTGTCAATGTGCAGTAGCCACCTCTCTGAAGCCAAGCACATGGCTTAGGACTCTGTAGTGGTAGATCACTCTTGTCAAGAAGGGTCCACAGGTATCGTAAATAAAAGACCCATCTGAATAATTTGCTTGGTATGTGGGGAGGGTGATGATAAATCTTCCCCAGTAAATAAATTAAAAAATCAGAATTCCCATTGTCGGTATATTTTCAGACATATTAAGAATATTCTGCTTGTGTCAGACTTCATCAAAGGCACAGGGAATTTGCAGTAAACAAAACAAAAAGGTTGAAAATGGTTCAAGATTTAATTGGGACAAAACTAATTCTTTTTCATAAAATCCCTGTGGTGTTAGTTAAAGTCCTTAAGTTTTGTAGGATATTTGATACTAAAGTTTCCAGTCTTGTTATTTTGTGCAGTGCTTTTGATTTAGTATTTTAAATCATTTGAGTTTTGTAATTCACACTGTGATCTTTATACGACAGTTACAATTGTTTCATGTTAAAATATAATTAATATTATTTTGTTTTGAAAATGTCAAATTAAAACAAGTTAATTCACCTCAAGGGACAGTTTGGCCATAGAAATAACTTGTGTAGCAATAAACAAGGAAAACCAAACCTACTTTCTAATTTTACTGTTTTTCTTTGTTAGGTCACTGTTTCTTTTAGGAACAATTACAGACTACAACTATGGGAAAGAAACGCATCAAAGGCAAAACATCACAGTCTGATGAGTCTCCGGATATACTGAGTATGTTTCCTTGGAGAAATTTGTGGACCTAGTGTTTCTTTTAACCTCAAAGAAGGCTTGAAAGCTGATTAACATTAGAAGGCCTTTACACTAGTCACTGGCTTTGAAGTCTCATTTACAAAATCTGGAATTTTTTGATTGCAGCTCAAGTCTAGCAAGAAATATTGGTGTTGTGACTTTTATTAGTATGCTAGAAAATAATAATCCTGTGTTCAAAACTGAGATTAGTTTCTGGTTTTCAGGAAACTCAGACACATAGTTCTTTACTGATACAGATTGTGTAAAATTACTCAGAAAATAAAAGGTTTGTGGAGTCAGCTGCTAAGATTAAGTTGCATTTTCCTAGTGAAAATGTTGTTGCAGAAGATTCTTGCTTTAGCAGTAACAGCTGTGGTGAAAATACTTTTTGTGAAGCAATTTGCCTTTATTCTAGCAGCTAATTTGGTACTGACCCTGGACACTTCAGCTCTTATAGTGTATTTTGGTTAAAACCTCTTCTTTCTGCTCTTCTGTTCCTAATAGTTCCTAATCCCAAATACTAAATTTTATTCTCCTAGCTCCATTAGATCTCACCCATGCTAAATTTTTTTTAATCTTGTTTACCCTGGTTATTATAGCTTTTGTTTTTGCTTGTGTTATGTAGCATTCTCTTCTACCATCTTATCTGCCAGGTCACAGATTTGTGTCTTTCCCATCTTTTTTGTTGATCCCAGTTGAGGAAGTGAGTTGAACTACGTTAATTTAGTTGGGAGAGGGAGCACTTAGAGTCTGAGGAGTCTTGGTGGGATGGGGCCTGTTTAAGTCTACTCTGCTTTGGTTTCCTGATTGTCCTGGTCTTCTTGTGTTAGCTTGTCTCTAATAGATGCCTTTTTTAGCTGCTTTTGTCTGATTTGGTTCTTGGGGGTGTTGGAGGCTATTTTGTTTCCTGGAGTCAGGGTCGATGTCTGCTGTAACTGTTCCTCTTTTTCTCCCACAAAGAGTTCAGTTATGTTCTAACTGCTGGTGGCATCTCACTTTTTTGTCTATAGATAGGTTATCTTACAATGACAAAGACCTGTAAAGCCACAAATGAAACTAAGACTGATCGTGGTGAATAATTCCACTGTAACAGTAGGTGTCAATATATAAAATTTTTTGTTTTGTTTTTTAAATGATAGTTTTGAGGTTGTAGATGAAGCTTGTGTTCTTCAGAAAGGCTAAAAGAATGCTTCTGAATATCTCTGTCTCTTGTTGGCTAGCATTTGTACTTTGATAAAACCCTGTAATCTTGGACAGGAACAGAACTGTAGGTACAAAGATTTGCACCAGTTTCAGCTTATGCCGATAGGAGTTTGCAATCTTGAGGCTGTAATCTTGCCTCAACAAAGATGGATTTAGAGCTGTCACACTATCTGAGCAATAAAAACACATCAAAGTAAAGTTTAGGATGCAGCAATGGTATAGCCAGATTGTGGATGGTGGTAACAAAAGGTTTCTTTCTGATACTCTGATAAATTGTCAGTGTTTCTTTGGCTCTAGAGAGACTATCCTAGCTTCTGGATTGCTGCCTGTGTCTTCAATACTTGCATTTGTTATGCTACCTACATCCTTCTTGTGCTTTTTCATTTGTAGAACCTGTGTGCAATCATATTCGTAAAGGACTGGACCAAGGGCATCTGAGAAAGGCACTGCAGAATGTGGAATGGCATGTTTGTCAGGACTGCAAGGCAGACAGTAAGACACAAGAGAAGGCTGAGGAGGAGGAGACTGATGAAGGCACTTCGATATGGTTATGCCTAAAATGTGGCCATAGGGTATCTCTTTTGTTGTTAATTTGTCTTAATACCTTTCAGTGTCTCATAATATAGTGGAACAAGAGAGTTTTTAATTAAATTCTTATATTCTCTCTTTTTTTATTGTAAAGGTGGTACTACCTAGATGACTTTATATATTGTAGAGTGTGATTTAAAAATGCGTGCTCTGAATGTCAAATGAAGTACTTGGAAGTTGGCCCAAAGGCATTTAGCAGGCTTAATGCTAAAACACCATCTTGAGAACTTGTTTTCCTAGAAAGTTTGAATTATTTTGCTGAGAAAATAAAAATGCTTCTAATCTGTGATTTTTTTACAAGATCTTAATGCTCACATTAGTTCATGAAGCTTAGAACTTTGCATGATGAAGAGGTTTTTGTTCTATTTCATTCTTTCAGGTGTTCAAACTGGAATTCGTTCATTAAATGTGCAGTCCCAGAGCAGCTTTATTCTGCACCCAGTAAATTATCTATCTACAGAAATAAGTATTTTGAAATAGATAGCCAGCTGTTGATCTCAGTTAGTTGAACATAATTGAACGGTTTTCATTTTAATACTTTGTTTGGACTCTGACTTTATGTATGTCTCATTGACAGTCAAATGGATTTTGTGACACTTGTGGTTATCGATATTGTAGGGCTGTGACAGAAATTCTCCAGGCCAGCATGCTTTAAAGCATTATGAAACACCAAGATCAGATCCCCACTGTCTGGTTCTCAGTTTGGACAACTGGAGTGCGTGGTGAGTTTGTCAGGCAACACAAGACAGAGCTGGAGGGCAACAGAGGCTGGGATATAATTTGTCCTTTCTTTGTGGATTGTGGGATTTCTCTCTAGGCATGTATTAAAGTGTTTCCAAACATGTGATTCCCAGCAGTCTTTGCTGAGATGTGCGGAAGAAGTGTTATTTTCTTGTAAAATTTATGATTAGAAAATTTCCATTATTAAGGTTGAACTTGACCAACTAGTAAATCTGGTTGACTTAGTATTTTACTGCTTTTACTTGGTCAGAATACTGATACGTGGAAACAAATGTTGATCTGTAGCCCTAAATCTTAAGTTTCAGCCTTGGGAGAAGGTTCTTTCTGAAGTGCCGTTAGTGACAACCTTACTTTTATCTTCTCAGTAAACACGATTTTTTAATACAACATGTAGACAGGAAGTGCAGCTAGAATTACAGGGTGCTACTGGATGCAGCAATACAAAATCCATGTCCCTGGTAGTTTTTGCTTCTCTCAAAAGTAATTATATACTTCTATATATAATGGGGAATCCTAGTTTTCTAAACCATGTTATATAGAAATACTGTACTTGACATAAAGAGTTTTTGTTTTGCTTAGTAATGTGGTTTTGCCACTTAGTATCTGTCATTATGTTCATTTTATATAATGTTACCTATTCTCTTGATCATACTTAGGACTTATGAGTAACAATCACTAGTTTTAATGAATTCTAGAATGGAAATGGACATTATTAATAACATTATTACTAATGAACTAGTGAACTTCTCGTTGTGAATTTAAATTAGTATTAAAATTGTAGGTTTGAAGTGCTTTATTTTCCATTTTTAAATCAAAATATTTTCAAATGAGAGGAAGTTGTTAAAGATATTTTGGCTTCCTTCTAGAATTTCTTGGTTGTACAAACTTGCCCAAGAAATAATTCAAAGATTGATATATTGGCTATAAATTAGTTATAAATCAAACCCATAGGCAAGAACTGTATTTGACAGTGGGTCTAGTACAAAAATTCTGATCAAAACTGCTTTTGCTTTTATTGATGATATGAATGCGTGACTAAATCTCTCTGTGGTGTGCATGCACGTGTGGTTCAAATTGGATAGAAATAATAACTGTAAACAGTTTAAAGACATGTTTTGGAGAGGAAACAGAGAGTTCTAGGAATTCACTAAGTTCTGCTCTTTTGGGTTTACAAGTGCTGTTGTACACATTTTCAGTGCTGGTCAAACAGCCATCACTAACGAAACTTTTTCCAATCCTTTGATTCTTTCAAGGTTGTCTACAATTTTTTTTGACAGGTGGAAGGTTATGGTGTTAAAACACACCATGGAAGTAACTATCCTTTGTTATTCCGGGAGTGAAAATGCCTATTTTTATGATTAACCAGATAGACAATAGATAAACAACCAGGGATCCAAAAGCTGAGCCAATTTTTCTAATATGATGTGAAGAAATGTGATGATTAAAGCTAATGCCAGGGATGCTAGAGATTTGGGGCAACACTTTGCTGCAGACTTCTGCTTTTAATATCAGAAAATTGAGTCTGACTTACAGTAATCCTGAAGTCTGCCTAAGAACTGTAATTGGTGTTTTCCAAAATGCAGAAGTATCAGTACCTTTTGCCACTTCTTCAAAGAGTTGATTAGGTGGAGCTACAAAATTGGTACGTGTAAAACTCCTGCTATGCATGTTCTGTCAGGGTTTTACCCTTCTTGAGCCTTTATGACTGCAGCTTCTCCCACAATTTTGTCTCAAGCAGACAAAATTGGCATAACCATACTGGCATAACCATACACTTCTTTGCTCATAAAGAGACTAATAGGGTTTGTATCAGCAATAGCAGACAGAGTAAATAAAAGTCTGCAGGTTTAATCGTGGACCCTTGAATTATTTTTTATCCAACTTAAATACAATTAAGTATTTGCTAGAATATTAAGTTTTTGGCTGGAATATTCAAAATATTTTTCCATGCCATAATACTCTTAAGTAATTTCTTTTAGGGCCTGATATCTTAGTTTCTTGATTTTCAGAAAAATTTTTCCAGGTTTTATTTTTCTTGAAGCAAGGTTTCTAACCACATATCTTAAGAGTCTAATCTATATTTGTAAATTGCTACTGCCAATCACCAAAATAATTTAATAAAGATAATTTTTAAGTGTTTTATTTTTGTGACAAGTAGATTGAATTCTTCTCTAAGACTTCTAAATCTTACACTAAACCTTGTAATTTTATAACTTTGTATAATGAATTGCATCAAATAAGTAAATAGTTTAGGATTTTTAAATAATAGGAAAAAAATAGGATTAATTGTTTTCTTTTGGGGGCGGCGGAGACAGGTGCTACCTATGTGATAATGAAGTTCCATATAAAACTTCAACCCTTTTGGGCCAGACTGTGGATTTTGTTAGAAAACAAGTTGGTATTGACTCATCACATGCAGGTAAGTAATTACAGTATAGATACAGTAAATCAGAAGGTCTCATAAGTGTTGGAGACAGGACTATAAATTCAGAATTTACTCTAAATTAGATTTAGCACCTTATGGTAAAGGGAGAAACTAATTTCTCCCATTTTTTTATCTTCTTTGTCACAATTCTGATAGCATAAGTAACGTCGTAGCTCGTAGACCTAATTAGGTCACGATTTTGCTCAGCATCCCCTAAACTTTTACAGACAAGACGTACAAGAATAGAAGCAAAAAACAGTTTTACTGTGACTTTTTAAAAAATATGACATTCCGTTTTTCTGCAAATAGGCAGTTGACTTTCAGTACTTAGGGTGCAGTGTTTATTCATCAGTGTTGCTCAGTCTGTCTTGAGATCTAAAGAAAAATTGTCATTGCTTAAGGATAATTAGATTTGATTTTTTTAAAGTATTTTTGTGGGTATTTGTGAATGTATCAAGAATGACTAAGTCTCCAGCTGTTGCAGCACATTTCCTAATGGAAAGAGTAGTATACAGAGGTTTTGTCACTGGGTCTGTACATTTAGTATAGGCAGCTGCAGTGCTTCTAGAGCTCTAAAATATTGTGCTCAGCCTGCAGTCTATCTGTAAAATATGATTGCTTAAAAGAAAACAAACCCAGCAAAACCCCCTAGTTTCCACAATGGCAAAACTGGTTTTGTACAAGGCATTTCCACTAGAAAAATTGGAAGAATTTGCATATGAAAATAAATGTTATAACAAATGACTGTCAGAAATTCCAACACTTGGGTGAAACCACAGGCCCTGTGGGAAATGGAACACAAACATCCAGCAATGCCATGTGGCTGTCTCTGAATTCAATTTGTTCAGAAAGCAGCTGAGGTTTTCCCACAGGGAGCAGAGTTTTTTGAGTGGTCAGTCTTTCCCAGACACACAGTTACTCTACATCTAATATCTGAACTTCGTTATCAGTTGCCAAAATTTTCTTCTTGGGTTTGAAGTGGAAAACCAGTGAATACCTGGGTGCAGTTGTTGCCTGTTTCATGCGTTCTGTGTGTTGTCCATCCATCTGTGTCTTGTCCAAAGATTGTATTGTCTGTTTTCCTTGCTTTCTCTGAACTGGTGTTGCATGATTTTAAAGTTAATATTAGCTCACAGCCAGAAACCTAATCAATAGCTGACTGCCAAACTGGCAGAACCAGTGTGGGTGTTATTTTGAAAACTGCCTGGAACTCCCTTATGGCTTTATTAAACAGGCCATTGAAATTTTCAGCAATCCACCAAAGTAATTTGGGGGAAAATATTTTTAACTCGTCTTAATGACTGTAAACCTTTCGGTATCATCTGTTTAGGTACATGAAATGAATATGAGAATGCTTTGACAGTGGCAGCCTGTTGGATGTTGTAGAAAGCCCTCACATAGGTGATTTTGACACAGGAATAAAATTTGAGATAACACTTGAAGAATTTTAGACAATGTTGGCATGAATGGCTTGTAGGCCAAGTGATGTTTAATTTGCATGCTAATTTGAAATGGATTTCAGGGGGTTCTTGATTTGTTGTTGTTGTTGTTTTGTTGTTTATTTTTTAACTTCTGTTACCTAGACAATTTAAGAACCTAAACCAGTAGTTTTATATTTAAAAATTAAAGAATTAATTATCATATGTATAAGCTCTAAACATCATAGACTGCTGCTGGCTGTAATAATCTTTACTAGCCTATACCCTGTTACTATGTTAACATGTGGTATGTTTTTATTATTTCAGTAGAAAAACAAGAGAACAAAGAAGTTGAAAATAAAAAAGTAGAAAAAGACAGCAAAAATGAGCAAGAAAAAGAAGTTTCACTTAAAGAAGAAAATTCTCATTCAACTGCTAATGGAGAAATCACTGTGAAAGGACTGAGTAACTTGGGGAATACATGTTTCTTTAATGCAGTGATGCAGGTACAGGACTTGCTGTTTATTTAGAAGAACTTTGAATAGGAAAAAAGGCCACAAACAAAATGAAAAACAGCCCACAAGAACCCTGCTCCCAGCATTTTACAGTGACACAATTAGAATGTGATTTTTTTTATCTGCCAGGAGTGATGGCTTCTTTCTAAAAATAGTATGTTGGCCCAGAGAAATACGAAGAAATGGAGCTGCAAGTTCAGACTTGCTCTGAGGGGAAATACAAGAAACTGCCTTGTCCTTGAGGGACAGCATTTTTCACTGACATAAATTAAGCATGCCAACTTCTGGTTATTTTTTAAAAGTATGAAATAGTCTGACACATCATCCTTGTGACCTCTTAGACTATAAGAGATTAGTACTCAAAGACCATGGGTGTTTATTGTAATAAAAATGTCTCTTCACACCAACAGGAAATCAAAAGTAAATACTGGATGAAAGAAACAGGATGAGCATGTTGCAGGCATTGCCATCTTGTGTGACTTGTTCAGCTGAGAAGTGTAGAATAAACTTGCTCTTTCATGTGTATTGAAACTGACATGATCTTGTGCTCTTTGGCTCTTGATACTGAAGTTTTACTTAAACAAAATTCCCACTGTACTTGCAGATTTTAGTAAACTGCTTTTGATTTACTTTTAAACACTTTTTAAACGAAGCAAATACACACACTGCATTTTATCTTTCAATTTTTTAGAAACAGACACTAGTAAATACACTTGTCAAAAGATCAGTCTATAGAAGAATAATACATTTAGGGTTGCTGCAATCTGAACTAATATTTATAGAGGGCATTGGAAGTCCAATTAGCTGTATGGAATGTACCTTTAAGTCTTAAACACAGATGGAGATTCTAGAGTGGTAGTTAACCACTTTAGGTCTGTGTTGGGGAAAATAAGTTGCGGCTAAACTGGTTGCTACAAATTCCATGACTAGCAGAATTCAGCTGCCCTTCCTGTTGTCCCCATTTTCCAATCTCTTTCTGTCTCTTATGTTCTACAGAATTTATCACAAACTCCAGTCCTGAGGGAGCTGCTTAAAGAAGCTAAAATGCCTGGCACAACAGTTAAAATAGAGTCACCTGAGCTATGCATGGTAATATGCTTTGACTGTAGTGTTTATCCTCGCCTTCCCGTCTGTTAAGGAAACAAGCAATACTTATATCTCGATTTTAAAGCTGTTACAGCTGAATACTAACAAGATTAAGATGTAAAGTCAGCAGGAACTTCACTGATTTCCATAAAGCTAGTTCTGAAGACAGTGGAAGTATTTTGTTCACAGTGTAAGAGCAGTGATTCAATACTCTGTTGTAGAAGGCGTGCTTGCATTATGGTGATGTTATTTGAAGGATGAAAATGTGTAACTCTTGCTATAGTGCCACTTGTCTAAATGCAAAATAGGAAATTAGAGGATGCCTGTAGTACTTAACACACCTGTCATTGCAGTTAGAGATTTGGATGGCAAAGAAAATGCACAACCTTTTTTAAGAAATTGGGGTTTTTCCTAGTAAAGGCAAGAAATCCAGACTTTGAACTAAGCAATAAATAACTGAGTTTTGCTATCTTTTCATGATAAACCACACGCTGTTTTTGTCAGGTTAACTTATTGCCGTTTTGGAATTTTGTGTATTCTATTTGACAATTATGTTTTAAGGAACTGAAAAGGAAAAACTTACTGCAGAAGAATCTGTCTCCGAATTAAGGCAAAACAGCTCTGTTGCTTTTCTTTCAAAACAGGAACCTCAGCTAATAAAACTAGATCAGCCAGGTCCTTTAACACTAGCCATGCATCAGTTCGTGACAGAAATGCAAGAGACAAAAAAAGGGGTAGTGACTCCTAAGGAACTTTTTGCTCAGGTTTGTAAAAAGTGAGTATCTGTACAATTGCATGTCATAGTGAGTATGAAAAAGTTCGTCATTTAAGACTATCAGTTTTGCCTCTTTTTTTTATCTCTAGCTCAGAACTCAGCATATAAAATTTGTAAAATACTTAACGATTTTTGAAAGAAGGGCAAAATATAAATGAATAGCAGTAGAATGAAAGATACTCAGTGACATACTGATTAGCTGGCTTCATATTTTTAGAAAATACAATATGGAGACACTTGCTCCTCTTATATATATACACTCTGGAGACTTTGTCCTTGTGTGTTTGGCATGAATTGTTTTTGCTTTGTTTGTCTCTGAGTTCAATTATACTTTACAATTTCATTTAACAGAGCAATACGATTTAAAGGTTATCAGCAGCAAGACAGTCATGAATTGCTTCGTTACTTACTTGATGGAATGAGAGCAGAAGAAATCCAGGTGAGTGCTAAAGTCATAGTTGTGCATACCTTTCTTCTTCATACCCCAGACCTAGACTCTTTCTTCTGCTGAGGGGAGAAAGAACACACTTTCTGAGATACGTCAGCCTCTGTAGAGTGGTTGTGCTGTCCATAGCACTGACTTGAAGCATATTAGCAAAGAGAATCCACAGAAAAAGTGGGTTTGGAGTATGTGTAGTCACCCTAAAGAATGTCCTTATGTCTTCATTTCTGAAATGCACTTGTGCAGTTTCCATTGGGGTTTTTTGCCTGTTTTAATTTGGGCAAGTATTTCATCCTTAGACTGATTTTCTTACATGCTGATTGGAACATTATAATTGCAACTTGTTTCTCAGTTTTGTTTTTTTTTTTGATACGTACAAGAACTATTGTGTGGTTCTAGAGGTATTTGTATTGTTCGTATTGCTTCTCTTAATTCGTGAAGATTATACTTTTTCCTCCATCTGAAACACATCATAAAATGAAGTAATTAACTGAATTTGTTTAGGAATTTTTACAGAGTGTATTTGTTTTGAAAATTTCAGCAAATAAGTGTTGGAATACTAAAGGCGCTGAGTGACTCTAACAAACAAAATGAAGAAGAACTTAAAAAGAAAATTAAAGGTAAAATAAATCATCACAGCATCAGTAACTTGTAAAATCTCTTTTGTTGAAGTATATAAAGTAACATTAATAGTATCAGCTAAAAGATACATGTTTAATTGTACAACTTTATTCCACCTCTTGAATATGTGTGTATCTAGAATAAGAGGCTCAATAGTGTTAGTCTATATTTAAATGTCTTGCTGAAGTTGGTGGTGTCGCAATGATGGACACGGCCCGGGGAGGAAGGAGAGAACCGAACTCAGGAGTAACTAGATAGAAATGCCTTTATTTATTTATATACAGAAGGGTTTTATACTCTAGGTTATAGAAAGCCATTGGATCTTAGCTGACCACCCACCAGGGCTATTGGCTAGATCCTAAAAACACACATTTCCTAAACAGTCCTTCAGTCCTACAATAACAAAGTCCAAAAACATCTCATAGGTGCAAGATATAGAAGGATTATTTACAAAAGCTTGCTAGCGTGAGAAAGTGAGAATGCTCACGGACACAGGCAGACACTGAAAAATCTCTCTGCCACCAAGCTTTCAGCGTCCACATTGGTGGTATTTCCTTCTTAACAGGATAAGAGAGAGTTGATTCTGTAGACATAATACATTAAAATATGTTTGGGCAGTGATTAATCATTCAAACATGTAAGAAATTAAAATACTAGCATGTGGGTATAATTTATGCAGCCACTAACAGTCCATTGTTACTTAACAGTAGTATAAAAAAATCCAAACAATGAACAGAAGAATTTTTAAACTTTTCAACATGACTTAGGAGATGAGCTGCCAATTTAAATTCAGACTATGTGTTACTCTGAAGTTACAACATGAGGAAGATGGTTTTGTTTGTCAGACGAAAGTTGGTGCTTGTTTTTTAAGTTCAGATAGTTGTTTCAGTCCTGAGAGAAAACAGGAATTCTTACTGAGATGCAGTACTTCTAAGAAAATAGGGAAGTGCATTTGAGCAGATAATGTGGTAGAGGTATGGCTTAACCAAGCTGTGTTCTGCAAATGTGTTTTCACCCCCATTCTTTTGATACACAAAAGATTCTTAATTTAAGATCTTACTGTACTTGCTATCCCGAGGAAGCCAGAACAGGCCAACATGTTCCATCATACACCTTGCGTATTATATTCTCCTTTTTTTATGTGGTATGCCATAACAAAATTGATTGGTAGTATATTGTATGTAATATTATTAACTTTACTATATACTTTTTGAATTCTCAGAATATGAAAGGAAAAAGGGAATACAAAGTTTTGTAGATCGAATCTTTGGTGGAGAATTAACCAGCACAATTATGTGTGAGGAATGCAGAACTGTAAGTAAACTGCCTGCTCTGAATAACCTTGAGTGTAATGTCCTGTAATCTGCAGGAGAACCCCAAAGTGACTGTCTGTAGAAATAGGACTTGGCTAGCTGCATGCTTTTCAAAAACGAGCATGATTTGGCTGTAATCTTTCTTCCTTTGTGTTACAAAGTTAATATTCCAGTTCCTTTCAAAAGGCTTCCAAAAAGAGAGGTCAGCAACAGCAAGCTGCCTCTGTGAGAATTCCCTTCTAGATTCTCAGTGAACACCCTCCAGTGGTACAGATCGTAGAGCAAATTAAATGTTATGGGGCCCTTTCCTTTTTCATTCAGGGGATTATGTCTTCCCCTTTCCCACAATGAAAAGACTGTGGGATTGCCAGGAGTACAGTTGAGAAGGCACTAATGGGATAATATATCCTGAAAATGAAGTAATTGAGTGTATTAGCAAGTGGGATAGTTGAATATGATGATAGATTACAGCTGTGAGTCTCTTCAGCCCTAAGGTGCAGTCTCACTAGATAACTGAAATCCATAAAAATATGTCCTGCTCATTTCTGTGGTAATGTGACTGCTGGATTCTGGTCATTGGAAGCTATTTGTGGAGGTAAATGAGCTGTGTTTTACAGTTGTGTGCACAAGTGAAAGCAGGCCTTGAATGCCAACATGCAAGTACGCCTATTGACAGCAAGTCAGCTGCTTCCAAACAAAATTAAATTGGACTCTTGATTATTCATTTAAAGGTATCCTTGGTCCATGAGTCTTTCCTTGATTTGTCACTTCCCGTACTAGATGTTCAGGTAAGAAATAGTACATAGGTGCTTTTTGTCTTATGGTTTTTTTTCATTTATATGAAAACACTTATTATACGGTCATTAGGAAGAGCATTTAAGCATCTTTCTAAAAGAATCTTTTGCAAGTTAAAATTGCACAGAAAGATAGAGAATAAGATTTTTCATGAGAGTCATTCCTGTAAGTTGTGGCTCATAAATTGTCTCTGGAAAATCACAGAGATTGTTTAAGTTCTTTGGGGGTTTTTTTCCACTTGGTTCATCCATTTCCCTGCACTGAGTCCAAGAACACTTCTCCTAATATTCAGGTTATGGAATAAAGTTAAGAAATGTTGATAGGATAGTATGTGAATACTTATTTGATCAATCTCCAGACACTCCTACACAAAAGTACTAGATTTGCTTTGTGTTCTGTATTGATAATCTGTATGTGTAATATTTCAGATTTGTTGTGTAGCACTGCTTACTCATAAATATTGGAATGGAGCCCCCACAGCCAAAGGGATCATTTCTTTTGCCACAAATAAGTTTCATTTTAGCAGAAGCAAACAAATTCTGTGGCAGGCAGTTCAACTGAAAATGTCTCTGCTTGTGTAAAACATTACTCTTCAATGCATTTAATGAGATCTGTTAAAGGTGATACTGCCCCTTTACAGGTTCAGAATTTGGCCCTCGATAGCCTTACTTTTACATACTGTTTCATTCTACAAGTCCTTGTTTCATATGGACTTTCTGGAGTGAGACACTCCTTCCATTAACATCAGGGTGTGAGTTAGTTGTGTTACATCATTAAAATGTTATATTTGAGCTGAAAACTCAGATAACATCTCTGTTTCTGTGGTTGTTCTGTGTCTTTTTGGGTTTTGTAGAAAGTGAAAATTACAAAGAGAGAAAACATTAAAAAAAACAAAGAAAAGGAATCTGAAGATGAAGAGAATAAAATCAATGACCATTACCTTAAGCAGGAAGATGAGCCCCCTGGTACAAGTAAGCACCTTCAGAAAAAAGTGAAGAAACAGGCCAGAAAACAAGCCAAGGTTGGTTTGGATAGGTATTTCACTTTGTGCTTGCTATTTTTATTAAAAGAAATTGGTTTTGTTTCCTTAGTTTACATGAAGGAGGAGACAGCTTAGAATTTCTCCTCCTTCAAACGCACAACTGAAAAGACCAATGATACCCATGTCTTTGCTGTTAAGATGTTCTGTTGAGCGTTGCTGTGAAGGAATAATATAATAATATCCAGTAGAATTTGTTGCCTGTCTGAAGTAGCCTTTATTTGTATCAGACTGTTTTCCAGTCATTGATTGCTAGAATAGTCACAAAACTTTTAGAATACAGGCCTAAGAAAGGATCAGGAAGATAGCAAGGGAATTAGCTGTATTTTGATGATACTGTCTAACAAGGGGCAGTGGGAACTATGTCTGAGTGAGGATAAATTCAATATTAGTGGAACTGATCACCTCTGATGATTAAATCATAGATTATTCTTCCCCCTCCTGCCTTGTGCATCTATGTCATGCAACAAACATTCTGATAAAAAAGTGGTAAGAAGTGCTAAATATAATTTATACTTACTTTGGTTTTTGTACTCTTGTTTATTATGTATTCAAATGTGCAGAGCCAGCGCCGGCAGCAAAAACTTCAAGGAAAGATGCTTCACTTGACAGATCTCTGCACAACTGAGCAGCCAGAGATAGATGTCGAGTACAACCAAGAATCAGAGGCTGAAATGAGCTCTAAAACTCTTGATAAGAAACAAGAAGAGGAATCATCACACGATTGCAAAGATCACTGCTTAACTCAGAAAGATTTGAGTATACAGGGAAATAGTACAGAAATTCAAAGCAGGCATGAAAATAGAGGAAAACCAGAACAAGAGTGTGAGGAAAACGAGTCTCTCACTGATCTCTCTATGGAAGGCTTAGATTCTCCTATGAAGTTTGTCAATGGCCTTGTCAACCTGTCTTTGAAAGAGGAGGATGATGACAATGAAGATGAGGAAGAGATTGCTACAGACTTTTCAAAACTCCACTTGGATGCCAGTGAATCTGACACGAGTACCTTGGACGGCCTTCAGCCTGTTCCTAACAAGACCTGCGAAGTATCTACGGATGACCCCGAAACAGCATTTTGTACTCTGGCAAACAGGGAAGAGCTGAACCCAGAGGAAGGTTCAATCCATCACTGCTTGTATCAATTTACTCGTAATGAAACACTTACCGAGACGAATAAACTACTGTGTGATGTGTGTACACAAAGGCGTTGTAGACCAAAGAACAACATAAAAAGTATGACAAACTTTTTTTAAAGAAAACTTTAAATATGTCCCTATCTGCTTCTTGAGTCCGTAAAGGGTGAGGGGATTATCCCTAAAGTGTTACTTATGTAACTTTGTCTACTTTCATTCATCATATTAAAGGGGGATGCTCAGCTTCTCAGTTCTTGTAGTAGATGACATTGTAACAGTTTAAATAGTGAAAATAAATTCCTACTGTAACATTTGTTTTTATATAAAACACTTGTTTTAATCTTTGGTGATTTTTCCTTTCTGCAGGTGAAAAGAAGTATGTTTATACTAATGCCAAAAAGCAGATGTTAATCTCTCTAGCTCCTCCAATTTTAACCCTTCACTTGAAGAGGTTTCAGCACGTAAGTAGCAGGCTGATACTTCTATATAGCCTCAGGTTAATATGTATATATGTGTACATATGCATGTAGTACTAGCTTAACTTGAAAACATGCTGACGTTACTTTTATTTTCTATAAAACTGGTTTGGTTTTTTTTTCCCCAAAGTTTGGAAGGCATTAGTGTGCAGCGTTGTGTTTTGTGGTCTTTGAGGCATTGAGGTGTGTTTTCCTGAAAGAATATTCCCTTAATTAACTGGAAAACACTGTTTTGTGAGCATATTCACAACGTATTCCCTCACTATCCTTACTGCTTACTGTATTAAGCAGAATCTTAGCATTAATGGTTTCGTACTATTACAGCTGTTCATGGACTCATACATTTCAGTAGGTATAGGTAAATAGGATCCCTTACTAGTAACAAATAAGTAACAAGTTGGCAGAAGTGGAAAAGAGGATTCTGAGCCTTGTGGGGGAGAAGGAAGGATGACCAGAAAGCAAAGTAACTTAAGTTTTATTTACAGACACTTAAGTAAAGTCACTTACCTCTTTATTCCCAAGTTGGAGAAAAATTTTTAACTCAGGGCTTTAGCTTTTCGAGAGAGAAGGAGGAAAGGAAAGGGAGAGAGTACTGCCTCTTCTAAATTTAAACCCGTTTGGTGTTTTGGTCAAGATACTTGAAAAATAAGGGAGGCAACTTTAATTAGATGAAAACCAATTTCATATAGAAAATGGAAATGTGTAGCCTACTCCAAGAGACTGTAATATGAAGAAAATAACATTTATCATCATCTCCTTTTGTTTTTCCAGTTTGATACTGGACGATTATTTGATTAAGGTGGGAGCACCATTTGCATCAGTTTGGATGCTCTAAGATCAGATCCTCAGGCATGTTACAGTATCTGAGAAGCAAGAGTTGTCCTCATAATTACTGAAGTACATTAGAGCTGATTCTTTTTCCACTTTGGCTACCATTACGTTAATGTATGAGTGAGCTGAAGAGCCATCTTAACTTGTGCTCCAGTAAAGCATGTGGGGGCAAGGCAGTAATGCTGGAATACTGGACATCAGAGAAAGACAAATTTGCTTTTTCCCAGTTTTGTGTAATGTAAAACTAATTTTGTATTGTTGAAACTTTAACCTGAAACATGTAGTAACTAAGCATGGTTTTAATATGGTCCATTTTAACATTATGGGGTTTTCCTCTACTTTGGTTGTTTAAGGCTGGATTTAATCTGCGGAAGGTTAACAGGCATATCAAGTTCCCAGAAGTGATAGACTTGGCTCCTTTCTGTACAGCTAAATGTAAAGTAAGTGGGAAAACAATCAGATTCTCCTTTCCCATGTTCTAACGTGCTTTCACAACAAAGCTGCATAGCAAAATCTTTGTAGAACACTTGTCAAGCCTGTTACTTTGTGTGATAACTTGTACTTCACTGTTCATAACTGTAGTGCTTGCATGAATCTCTAATGACCAGTTTCCGTTTCATCAGCAAACAAATCAAAGAGTTCACATTCTTCAAAATCCAGCACCTGGCTGACATAGCTAAACTTGTGGTTTTCTAGAATGTGGCTGAAGGGAATACGAAGGTCCTGTACTCTCTCTATGGAGTTGTTGAACACAGCGGAACAATGAGGTCTGGGCACTACACTGCTTATGTTAAAATGAGAGCTATGAACAACCACCTCCCTGATCTTGTCCTTCGAGGACAATCTCAAGGTAAATCATTAGAAATATTCTACAAATTATTTCTTACAAAATCACAAAATGGTTTGGGTTGGAAGAGGCCTTTAAGATCATCTAGTTCCAGCCTCCTGCCATGGCCGATAAGTTCTCTGAGAAGGCAGTGAAGCTGGTGAAATCCTGTAAGGAGCAGCTGAGGGAGCTGGGAGGGCTCAGCCTGGAGAAAAGGAGACTCAGGGGAGACCTTGTCACTCTCCAGAACTGCCTGAAAGGAGTGTGTAGCAAGGTGGGGGTCCGGCTCTGCTCCCAGGCAGCCAGTGACAGGACAAGAGGAAATGGCCTCAAACTGTGCCAGGGGAGGTTCAGGTTGGACATCAGGAAGAAATTATGACAAAATGATGGTTAAGCATTGGAAGGGGCTGCCTAAGGGTGTGGTGGCATCTCCATCCCTGGAGGTGTTCAGGGAACAACTAGATGTAGCACTCAGTGCTCTGGTCTGGTTGACAAGGCAGTGATCAGTCACAGGTTGGACTCGATCTTGGAGGTCTTTTCCAACTCAGTGATTCTATGATTGTACTCTATGATTCTTGCTGAAGAACAGTAATAGAACTGATTGCTTCAATTCTTTGTAATAACTTCTACTCCTAAATTTTTCCTTTCACAGCTTTAGAAACTGAGCCAGTCAAAGGTCAGTGGTTCCACATCAGCGATACCCATGTACAACCTGTGTCTGTGTCCCAAGTGCTGAGCTCCCAAGCCTATCTCCTGTTCTATGAGAGGCTGCTGTAACTCATCAGAAGAGCCTTCTTGTGTGTGCAGCCACCTTCTTCAGACGTCTGAGAGAAGGCAGACTTGCAAATCATGTTGTTAACATGTTGGAGCTACTGTATAGCAGGAATTCACTTTATGCGTTTTAGACACACTGACAAGCGGTTAACTTATACTTTTTCCAGTGTTTCCACTTCTTTTCAATAAAAGTTTTTTTCAAAATTACAGCTTTGTGTTTTTGTTGAGTAATTTGGGTGTTGAAATAAACCTTGATCAGCAGCTTTTTCACTTTAAAGCAACCAGCTCTACTTTTGAACTATAGTTAATCTCAGCTATCATGTGTTCCAGTGCGTTTTTTCGACTTGGGTTCCAAGCACAAGAAGCTGTTTCTTCTTACACATCTTAAGAGCCAAGACAATTGCAGCTTCAGCTCTCTTTTCACGATTGATTTATGTCCAATGGAGGAGCCCTCAAGTTTGCAAATGCTCCAGGAATTCTTTTGCTGGTGCTTTGGCAAGGCTGAGTGCTTGGCTCACTCTAACTACAGGCAGTCCCATGTAGCCTTTCTGCACAGCAGGCTTTAGACGAGTAGTCCTGCAGTGGCTTGTAACTCTGAAGTTCTCCACAAGCTTCATGTTGGCTTTCATGTGAATAAAATCTTGGCTCTGCCATGCTAGAGCAGCAGCTGCTTACATTCAGTGCATTTTTCACAACAGCCTTACTAAGAAAATGGACATCTTGTTCTTGTAACCGTTACAGCCATCAGGAGTAGCCCTCGTGCAGCTGACTACAGCAGTATTCCAATCCTTCTGAAAACTCGCAGAGTTTATTTTTCAGCCTCTCCAACAACTGACTATAAAGCCAGCATCAGTAGAGCTGTTGTATGGCAGCCTTATTTAGGCATAAGATAGTTCCAGACTTGATTTAGCCTTCCACTCCCTTCTGGTTGTGAGATAGAGTAGCACTGGCAAGAGTAGTAAAAGGATTAATTATTGAAGTGGCTTGGATTTCAAGTGCAGTTCTCCTTTCAAGCTACTTGGAGACACATAAGCTGTTTACTTCCCAAGATTAATCTTAACAGGGGGCTTCAGTTGAAAGATTCCAGCACTCTGCATCATGCTGGCTAGTGCTGCTCAGCATTTATTTTTAAGGTCATTAGAATGTGATGCAGTTCACTGCTATCAGCCTGCCCTTTTGAGAGCATAGGGACTTAAAAGGGTGAGGAGAGAGATGCACGTAAAAAAAAAAAGGATCAGAATCATAGAATGGTTTGTGTTGGAAAGGACCTTAAAGATCATCTAGTTCCAATCCCCCTGCCATGGGCAGGGACACCTCCCACTAGACCAGGTTTTTCAGAGCTCCATCCAACCTGGCCTTGAACACTTCCAGGCACAGGGCAGCCACAGCTTCTCTGGACAACCTGTGCCAGGGCCTCACCACCCTCATAGGGGAGAATTTCTTCTGTGTATCGACCCTGTATTTCCCCTATTTCAGTTTGAAGGCATTCCCCTTTGTCCTGTCACTGATGCAGAATCCCTCTCCCGCTTCTCTGTAAGGCCCCTTCAGATACTGGAAGCCCCTGTGAGGTCTCCACACAACCTTCTCTTCTCCAGGCTGAAGAGCCCTGAATTTCTCCGCCCATCTCCTTAGGGCAGGTGCTCAGCCCCCTTATCAACTTGGTGACCCTCCTCTGGACTCGCTTTAACAGTTCTGTCGTTCTTATGTCTGGGGCACAACATCTGTACACAGTGCTCCACGTGGGGTCTCAGGAGAGGGGCTACTGAGTGCAGGGACCACGGACCTGCTGCCAACACTTAATTATTTCAACATTCATTTGACTGTTTACACTGAAGTACTGGCCAAGGAGCACAAACAAGAGCACAAAGAGCCACAACAATCGTGGATTATGAGCTCCCTGCAGCAGGCTCACGGTCAGCCTCCCTGCACATTGAGTCTCTTATGCCTGCAACAGGAATTGGTATGTGATCTCCCCTCTTTAACTCAGCCCCCGAGAAGTTCTGCCTCCTTCCTCGCCAGGAGAGAGTGTCAGGCAGCCAGCCAAGGGTCAGCCCATCACACCCACACAAGTGTCATTCACCCTGACACATTCACAGATTGGGAACGACCATGCCATGCTAGCTCCAAATGAAGTAAGTCAACATTTTAACAGTGTTTATTGAGGTGTTTGAAGTTCTGCACTCCATTGGACACTGTTCATAATTTAAAGGCAAGAGCAAAACGTTGTGACAGGCTCCAACTGGGATATTAAAAAACTCACAGTCATGTCACTTAAGAAATACCATTAAATTGTTCAATCATTTTGGTCTTCATCCCAGTCTTTCTTTCCTGATGGAGGTTTTGGGCCCCCAGCTGGTTTTGCCATAATGATCTTGAAGAGAAAAAAGAAGTAGAAAAAAAACAATGTTAAAATCAGGCTCATACCCTACTCCTACAGCCACATGATGCTGACTGCTAGCATTCACTACATTCATGCAGTTTCCCTACTCTGAACCCAAGCCAGTGAATATTATTATCCATCTAAGTGAGATATTAACAACTTACTTTGTTCCTTGAGAATGGTAGAAGCTGAGCCCTGACATAGTAAAAAAAAGGTATTTTACCTCATTTTTGCATGCAAAGTAAGACTTCAGTTAGTCTACAGAAAGTGAGTGTTTAAATAGGCCAACAGCAGACTAGTTTACAGGGTGCACACTACAGAAAGGAGGATTATCAAACCTATCATTCTCAGTTATTGTCTCTAAGTATCACACTTCAAAACCATGAAGTCCATCAGTCCTACCATGTTAAAGCTCATTCTCTGCACTGGCTATATGGACAAGTAAGGTAAAACTGAACCTGCCATTGTCACCGCTTCCGCGAAAATTTGGACTTCGGAGCAGAATTCATTTGCAAAGGCACAAATACAGGATGCCGCAATCAGCACACAGCAGAAGACAGCAGTGTTATGTGTTCTCGAGGAGGATACAATCTGCCATGTGCTTGTCAATGAACTCATGCAGGCACTCACACAGGTACCTCTCTGCTAGAGAAACAGAGCTTACTGCACACTAGTTTTCAGGCTCATCTTTCCAGTCATCCTTATCCCAATGTCCTTGTTGCTTAGGGGCTTTTGGACCGCCTGCTGTTTTTGCCATAATAATCTACAGAAATTTTACATGCAAACTCATTTTTGCTGAAGTTTCACAGAATAGCAAAATATTTTTATCACTAAGACTGTAACCTCTATTTTTCCTAAAAATTGGATTTTCATGTGAAAATATATGAGAGAAGGTTTCTTCTATTAAAGCTTGTTCCTACAGAAGTCAGGGTAACTCTCTGGATACCAGTATCAATTGTCTTTAAAATATCAACAAAATCTTTAAAAAAAAAATCCCAAACCCAACAAACATTAATAGTACTGCTAAAGAAGCAGCCACATTCCAGATTACAAGCTGTTCAACAAATGACTTCCTGGCTTTCAGAAATGAACAAACCACACTCTCAAGTAGCAGTATTTTTACACCTTGCATTTCCAGGAGATTCCACATATTTGCATGAGGGTGCTGCCAGCTTTTAATTCAGCACCCAAATGACATGTCAGCTTACCTGATCAACCCTTAGGACAGTTACTGCTGCATTTGTAGCTAGCTTGATACCCCAGAATTTTCCAAGATACGTGTCTAACACACCAGCTTCCAACATGTCCTTCACTGCAGCAGCTTCGGCCTGTCAGATGGGGGAAAAACATTCAAAACTTTCTCAGGCTTTTATCTAGCAAGGTGGTATCACTTTTCTAACCTCATCTTCTCTCTTGAGAAAACCTTCATTCCTAATCCATTAGCAGGAAGACAAAGTCAGTAATTACTGAAGACTTACTCCCTGTCACCTTAGTTCAGTATCCCCCTCCACCTCTGACATAAGGCCTCTATACTATACTGAATTTAACTGCTTGATGATAAAAAAGAACATTTAAGTATTTCAATTCCAAGAAGCTAGTATTCCAGACTGTGCAACACAGTCTTCCAACAATTTAAAATAATCTATAAATACTTTATATTGATAGAAGTACTACTAAGTATAACCCTGCACTGCAGGGCAACAAGTAACATGTTTACCTCAATATCAAATCCAACATTTTTCTTCCCTTCCTGATGCACAGCATAAAGTTTGGAGATGACCTCATTAGCCTTTACTCCAGAGTTTTCTGCCAGTGCTCGAGGAACGGCTTCAAATGCCTCAGCAAACTTCTTGATGGCATATTGGTCAAGCCCAGGACAAGTCTAAAGTGAAGTTGAAAATCATGTCAGGATTTCAAAAACTGTAAGATAGGGAGGCATTTCCCCCCATACGTGTTATTAATACACATATATATGTTGGTATGAAATAATATTTGTATTTTTCTGTAAGACGTGTGTGTGAAGATGACAAGCCAAGAAGCCTGCTTGCTGTACCTCTCCATAAGATGTGATCTGCTTGGCTAATTCAATCTCTGTCGCACCACCTCCAGGAACAAGACGTTTATCCTATGGAAAGACCACACCAAAACACAACATCTTGCTTAAAGCATCTATTACTTATTTTTTTAGGATTTTTCTAGTCTATCGAGAATGCAACAGAACTTTGTTCCACACAGACTTACAAAGAATCCACTTCAGAACACACATGCATTATAAGGGAAATCTAACAGAATTTACTCATTCATTCCAATGTCTTTGAAGAAAAACAGCTTCTTTCGTAAAAAGCAAAATAATAATGCAGTGCGTTTTGTGTTTGGGATTTTTGGGCTTTTTTTTAACAATTTCAACTCCTGGTTAACTGTAACAGCATTCCTATATTTTCTCATCTTTTCTATTATTTTGGTGGGAAATATCACACAGGAAACCAATCTACTGTACACTAAATTTAATATGTCAACAGGTGTCACAAGGTGTTGGGAGTTTTTGTTTTGTTTTCTTTTATTTTAAATTAAGCATTTTGTACATCTTTTGGCAAACCAGAATTTACTTAGTAACTCTGGTCTTTTAACTCATAAAGCAATCATCATAAATCTTCAAACAGGACAACTCCTGGAGACAATGCACAGCACTTCTGTACTCTAAATCAATGTCCATGTCTTGGTATGTAGAGGAGATTAAGATTCTAACAGTTTTAACAATTTTTGCATGCTATTTTCCAAGTACATACAGGAACATTTCCTTTTGTATAAAAAAAAGAAAAAAGAAATAATAATATTTAAGACCACTTAAGCTGCTAGAAAAAAAAAATCCTGTGTAAAACTGAGTTCTTCCATCCATAAAAACCTATCTGTATTATGTGAAGGAAGCATGAGTTATCACCGATCAACTAGAAATTGAGTCTGCAACCAATCAGTTTCTCCTGATCCCAAGTGACAAAAGCTATCTAGCTATTCTTCTGTGCCTGGTTTCCAAGGAACGTTACAAAACATTTAGGGAGTTTTGAGACAAGGAAGAGCTGACTGCCTTTAGAAAGTGGTAAAGCTACTCCACCTTTTAAGAACTCCTTCATTACTGGAAAATTGAGTGCACCACCTTTTTGTTGAGCACCACCTTTTATGTACCCTATGTTCACCACAGCAATCTTCTCTACACAGCCCTCCACACCTCAGTACTACACAGCCATCCCTCCAACTCCAGAAGGCACCTAAGCAGATTGGTATCTACAGCCTTTGTAGCAAATGAGGACAGAGCAGGCTCAAGTCTTGCCTCAAACTGATCCACTTCTCACTTTTGATAACTCAAGTGTTCTCATTACTTACCCTTGTGAGTACTTTGAAAGTATTGACACCATCATCCACTGCTCTCTCTATGTCATCCATCAGATTGTCTGTAGATCCACGAATGAGGATAGTAGAAATGGCACCATCCTCCTTTTCTGTTCAGAGACATGCATTATTGAATTAATTCATTAATCTTTTAACTAAAACACATACAAACACACTTTAGAACAGCAGTGTCAGCAGTTCTACAGAACATACATACCATGCTTGAATACCACAACCTGTGTATCCCCAACCTCTGATAAATACACACTATTGCAGTGACCCATTTCTTCAAGAGTAGGGGGAGTCTGGAAAGAAAAATATGAGTTAAGAACTGAACCTGCTCATCAGTTCTCACCTTCCTGCACCTCATCTGGGAAGTACATACCAGCCTGGGTAGGGCTGTTGCACCAACAGTTTTGCAGAGTCTTCTCAGGTCCCACTTGGAGTTCAACCTTTAAAAACAAATTTCCATGACAACGTTACCACAAACCAGAGTATTCTCTTAACTTGGCAGCATTTTGTAAACCAATAGCAAGATCAAAATTTACTGCATCAAGTATCAAGTATCCACTCAATTTTTTTTTGAGTTATAAATATCAATTTTCAAGGATGCTGTGCAAAGACTATTTTAAAAACAAGTAAGAGTTTCAAACACCTGGAAATCATCAAATTTCATCCTCTACTGCAAAAGATTTGATTTTACAATGCCTCCGTAATAATAATCCTTCTTTGTTATACAAGATTACAGTATCACACTCCATTTCCAGAAGTGCAGACTTTTTGGACAGCACCAAAGAATTTACAGCTTTCAACAAAGGACCACTTATTTGTGTGAGATGGTGAGAGCTGCTGCTAAGTATATCTGGCTTTACGTGATGCAGGATGTATTCTGAAGATGTACAAACATGATTTATAGGAAAAACAACAAACAAAGCAGAAAAATGACAGGAAAGTGTTAAGAATTGCCATCTATAAATACCTTAGTGATGCACAAAGGCATCTCATCATTGCTAAATCATCACAGGAGGACTGTGATGAAGGGAAACCACTGTGGAATAGTCTCATGTGCTTTTGAGACCATATCCTTCCCTACCAGATCCACATATTCTGATATTCTGGATTTCAACTGTGCTATAGAAACACTTACACCAAAATAGCAGTATACAGTATACTGTAGATATAACCAATATACACAAGTTACTCCCCAGTTAGCTGTCAAACAGAGGTGAAATTCTATCAACTTAAGACATGAAACTTAAGATATGAAATAACTAAATTGTACGTCAGATTTTGACTTACTAGAAAAACAAATAATCTGCAATATTTTGTTGGTAATTTGTTGGTAATTCATTTAAGAGCTAAGAGACAAGATGGCAAGTACATTTCATAAATCTGGTAGACCAAATGTTTTCATGCTCTCCTAGTACTCACCTGACTAACATAAGATTGTATTTGTTGGCATAATGAAGAGCCATATCTGCCACTTTGCCACCTGTTACTACTACGTTTGCACCACTATCAGCAATAGCTTTGACTTGCAAATCCATTAGATTTTCTTCTCCTTTACTGAAATTCATCAGTTCTTCAGCATTCTTTATTAAGACGGTGCCCTAGTAAAACACATACACTGTTACAATTTAGCATTAAACCACATGCCTGCAAGTTTCTGACAAACCATTTTGTCTCCCAACTTATGTATAAACCTTAAGTCATCCTATTTTGTAATACTGACACCCTCCCCAGGCAACAGGGTAAAACAAGAGAGAAAAAGAAAAAAAGGAAACCACCAGGCAATTCTGGACAACTTTGAGGTTCAGAAATTCAAGCTGTAGTTTGGCTGAAACAACCCACCAAAAGCAACACCATTTCCCCTATCTCAAAAACCCTGTGAAGCAATCAAGGTTCAGAACTTTTCTATGAACTTTTTTAAGCTAATAAAATCAATATTCACCAAAATATCTCAATCACCAAGTGTCAAGAATATTTATAGCCAAGAGCACATAATAAGAGCACATAAGCATAAATAGAGATGTAACTTATTTTGAGCTTTAACATACCTTAGTTTCAGTTATCATACCATCAAAAGGGCAGGAATACACAGCTATTTTTGCATCTTTGACAGAAGTAACATCTCCTTCAGTTTCTTTTTTAAAAACCATGCCATGCAGTACTGAGGAAGCAGAAATACCAGCACCCTGAAAGGAAATAAATGGAATCTGAGACTTTTTACAAGGGCAAGTAGTGATGAGACAAGGGAGAATGGTTTCCCACTGAAAATAAGTAAGTCTAGATTAAACATCAGGAAGAAATTCTTCCCTGTGAGGGTGGTGAGGCCCTTGCACAGGTTGCCCAGAGAAGCTGTGGCTGCCCCGTTCCTGGAAGTGTTCAAGGCCAGGCTGGATGAGGCTTGGAGCAACTTGGGATAGCCCATGGCAGGGGGCTGGAACTGGGTGATCTTTAAGACACATTCCAACCCAAAGTATTCTTTGATTCTATGAATGGGGGAACATCATATTATTGACCATTTACTGTCAGAAAGCTGCACTACTCTGCCTGAAAAGCAGACCTTACAATCATTTGGATGTAACACCCTAAGTATAAGACTTCAGCTTATTCAGCAGCAACACACGTTGTCTAACAGGTTCCCATTCTAGATTCCTTTCAATATTAACGATTTTTGTTTCTGAATGCTGCTACTGGGCACCAAACAAGAGAAGTAAAGAGTCATTTCCAAAATTTACTACACATGCCACAACAAAATTAGAAAAGACTCTTTGGAAGTTCAAAGATTAACCTCCATTACACTGTTTACCTTAATAATTACAGTAAAGCCAGCTACTTCAAACTTACCACAATTTTGCACACTCTGATATTATCAACGTTGAAATGACCAGAATCAGGAAGAATAGAAACTGGCAAAAAAAAAAAAAAAGGAAAAGAAAAAGAAAAATAATTAACGTCTTGCCTAATGAATAAAGCAGAACAGTGACACCATAAATAATACCTGGATTTTTTCTGAACTACTAAATATCAGTGGTTTAAGATATCTGCCTAAATCCAAGACAATTATAACCTGCTAATAACTGGCATACAGAGAAACAGAAATTTTGGTTTTATGAAGTAATAATCAGGAAGAAATACTTATTCAGGCCGCTCAGTTAATTATGTTCAAATATGCACTCATATAGGTAGAGTCAAGAGATAAGTCTGACCCAGAGTACTTAGAAAAAACACTGGAACTAAAAATGAAGATTTTTTCCAGGAAATCTAAAGGGAGAACAACTCAACAGAACTACAGTCTTTCTTCCATTGTTCTGTGGCTGTGACTAATAATAGCTTATGTGAAGCTCAATACATCGTCCTAATGATATAAAAAGAGGGAGAAGGATGGGCTTCTGCACTAAAAAGTCTTGAAAGCTCTTTCTAGAAACACCTAGTAGGAAAGGCAAACCTTGTCTCAGCAACAATTCCAATGCAGAGTCCAACATGAGGAAGATCACCCTCGTTTCAGAGCTTAAGTGTTCCGTCCAACCCAACCTGCTAAACTAACCATACCTTCTATCCTACATGAAGATGTAACAACCATAAGCAAACCTATTCAGTTTTTCAGCTGCGCGTCCACACCTATTCCTGCCCACTTACCACAGGCCTGAGCAATAAGCTTTGCCAAGAACCGTTCATTGCCATATTGTTTGCTCATCACCGACGTGTGCAACAAAGATGCCACTTCCTCAACATCTCGAAGGTTCTTTGCAGAACAGCACACCAAGTCTGGAAGAATTTCTAGGGCTTTTTTGCAAGCCTTTTCATATCCCTCAATCACCTGTGCAGCAAACAATAAATATTCACTACCACACTTCATATTGCTTTTATCAGCTTTTCAAATAGCCATAAAACATTAACAGATGCAAAAGTTTACAAGGGAAGCAAGCAATCACAAGCAGCAGAACACATGGTTCTCCTTCAAATATCTTTATCTAAAAAATTAGTTGAGAAGAAAGCAGATGATTCACAGTATTATGACCCAAGAACACTGACTAGTGGCAGTCTGAATTCAAGCTGTGTGAACTGTAATGAGAATATAACTTGCCTCTGAGACAGATAACCCCATCCTCAGAAGGTCTTCTGCTAACTCCAGAAGAACTCCAGCAAAAACAAGGACAAAGTTTGTTCCATCTCCAACTTCTTGTTCTTGCATGTGTGAAGCCATCACAAGCATTTTCGCAGCAGGATGCTGGACCTTTAAAAGAAGTTACACATCTTGGTTACTAACACCCCACCTAAGATGGCAACTTCAGGCTTTTCTACACATCTTTCTAAGCTCTCTTATTTCAAACTGTATCTAGAGATACTAAGAATGCACAACACTGGAAAAGAAAGCAGCACAGATAATCTTATTTGGCTGACTTCCCTAGTAAGAAAACGTACAAACATATATTAAAAAAAACTAACGAAAAAAACCCAGAGAAATGAACATTGCCCCTACAACATGCATTAGACATCCCTGACATTGGTTCTGAGCTACTTTTACAGGATGCAGTGGCTTCACAACTGAGTTCTGCAACAGGAAAACAGTCTGAAGTTTGTATCTTCAAATTGAATTCATGTTTAACATACAAAGTACGCATCTAAATAACAGTTTAATTTTAATCGTGGGTGGAGTTGGGGGGTTCTGCTTAAAGATTGCACTGCTTCACTTTTCTTTCAAATAAATGCAATGAAAGACTATATTCCTGAATATTTACACCAGACATTTTATACCAGAAAGTAACATGCAAAACTTATCAGATTAGGTCACTAGTATGCCATTATATTTTTTTAAAAACAGAACTGAGACTTCCACAATTATTCTACTCATACCGAACACCACCACAATGCATTCAGTAAGGAAATTCTTCATACTTACATTATTTCTATCACTAAGTATAAAATTCAGTAAAATATTATTCATGTTGTGTCACAAATATCAATTTGAAGTCAGAGGAAGAAATAGGAGAGAACAGCCTTTTCATGCCTTTACAGTATTTACAGAAGGATGCTGCTACAGCCTCAGATTCTTAAATTCAATTGATGGAGTCTAAGCAGTCAGGAGAACATGGCAACAAACAACACTGGGAGATTAACTCAACAGCTGTGTCACGCAGACTTTTCCAAACCACTGCACTTCTAGACATATCCTCTTCTAAACCTACTGGTTTTGGGAGAAAGTAGGGAATTATTAAAGCATCTCCTACAACTATTAATGCTGCCTCACAAAAGAATTATATTCTTCACTGTGGACCTCAAATTCAGTGAAAAAAGTAAATGACTTCTAAAGTGACATATGTAAATCATCTGGCAGAGTGACATTTCCTTACAGACAGTCAGAACCATCGCAGGCCATGAGCAGAAACACTGGTTCACAACTGACATCTTCTGAAGCAAGAAAACTTACCTCTAGCTCTCTCAGGATAGTAGCAGCATCATTTGTAACAAAAAGCTTTTCCAGATGATTGATAACCATTTTGTTCATTCCTAAATGGGGAAACAAAACAATTTTTAAAAATCATTCATTATGCAAACAGTATTTTGTACACAGACACTGTTTCACAACTTTCAGGCGTATCTTGCACATTAAAATGTTAGCTCTGTTTAAAATTTAGGAACTTTAAAAGATTTTTGTGAAATAACACTTGAAGTGTGTGACATTAAGGCAAAATCAGTAATTTCTGAGTAAGCAGTTTTCTCTTCAGATATATCAGCACATTATTTAATTAAACAATACAGAAGAATATCTTTTGTTTCCATATTCCTGACTGAACAAGATTACGTTCACTATGACTACCTACCACATTAGCGTGTTTCCTTTAATTTTTGTGTTTTTTCATAAATTCTTTATTATGTTTCAAAGACAACACAGTAACTGCTACAAAAACCTGGCAAAAATAGACACTGAGCATAACTCAAGAGCTATGAAAACAAAATCTGATTTCTACACTCACAAAGAAACAGTCACACATTTACAGTTCTAGAGCAAGTCCAACGTGTTTCCCCCAGAAACAAACAGCTGCTTTTTTGTCAGGGTATGTTTAGCCTCCAAACATAGCATTTGTCTCAAAAATGCAGCAATAATTTTAGGATTTATGTACCATTTGGTCCATAAGCTGTACGGGTGGTCTGAGCAAGTTCTTTGCATGCCTGGATGTTTCTATAGACAGCTTCTTCTAGTCCTGAATAATGCTAAAGAGAAAAATGACTGATCAGAATTAGGCTAACAAAAAAAAAAAAAGTCATGAACTAGTAATTTCTCATCAAAGCAGTATCAATCTAGTGAGTCCCTCAAAGTTTTTTATTAAGATACACCTGGTATTTCACTTGACAGTTTAAACAGACACCAATTCTTACCCAAAGACAGTGAGAACTACTGCATACACCTTCTCAACCAGGCAGCTCAGCAGGCACAAAAAGCTTCTAAACAGAAAATCTGAACAATGACTCTACTTGCAGTACAGTTTGCATCCCCTCAGTCTTCCAAATAAGTTTTGTGACATGTCAAAAAGAAACAGAAAATAGCCAAGACCCAGCTGGAGAGGGGCAAGGGTATTTGTACGTGCTTCTTTACTCGCACTTCAGTATGCTACAAAAATCGTTTAACTCAGTTCTACGTTCAAAACATGTGCGGTTTGAAAATTCAGAAGCAGAATGATTAAGTAAAATATTTGTGCTTGAGAAGGTGATCAGCGTGGCATCAGTCTGGAAACCCTATGATGGGGTCCTCACTAACGACTTGAAGAAAGAAGAAAAAGCAGGATAAAAAGTACTGTGCAGCTCGTAAGACAAGGAATAAAAGTAGTAATAATGTTTACTCTCTAAATACAAACCAAACATCTTAGATTGCCAGCTGCCTCCTTATTTTGCAGAAAACAACTCTTGCTGTTCTGGCCTTGAATTTTTTAACCGTGAGCCAGCAGTGAGGCCACTCTGCTTCCCTGTTCTGCCTCTGCCCTAGATGTATGCCATTATTTGGCTACCAGAAGGATTCTAAAAAGAAACACAGAGGGCTTTCAGAGCTGCTACCTTCACTCCTCTTTTTATTAAGTAGCAACAAACAGAAATTTTCCTATTTTCCTTCTTTCTTGGAAAGGGACTTTGGACAAGAGCCTGGAGAGACAGGACAAGGGGGAATGGCTTCACGTTGAAAGACAGTAGGTTTAGATTAAGTATTAGGAAGAAATGGTTCCCTGTGAGGGTAGTAAGGCTCTGGCACAGATTTCCCAGAAAAACTGTGGATGCACAACCCTGGAAGTGTCCAAGACCAGGTTGGATGGGGCTTGAATCTAAATGATCTTTAGGGTCCCTTCCAATCCAAACCCTTCTGTTGATTCTATGAATAAAAAAGAAAAAAAAACCCACACCTGCTTGCTTTCTGTCCACTTTTCAAAGAAAGCTTCTCCTTTATTAAGGCACGGTCCTCCAATCTACCCAAATCTTTATTATGTTAACCTTAAATACAATGAAGCTGGATTCATGGCAAGCAAATATACAGAAAATACTTAACTGTTCTGCATCGCTAACAAAGGTAACAGAAAAAGTCAAGCCGTGCACACAACGATCCGGACGCTTCTGAACAGCATCAACGACAGGGCCCAGCTGAATGTTGCTGTCCAGCCCCTGTGAGAGCCCTCCGAACAGCGCGGGCACAAGTCGGGCACCGGCGCATCCCCGGGGCGGCGGGATGAAGCAGCAGGGCCGGGCCCGGGGGAAGGGCGGGGAGCGGGATCCCGGCCCCGCAGAGATTTCTGGAAGGCCGCGTGCGCCGGGCGCCGCCCTGCAGGGCCGGGGAGGCACCGATCCCGGCGCAAAGGCCGCGGAGGGGCCCGGGGCCGGGAGCGGGGCAGTGCGCGAACCCCCCGGGCCCCCGCGCCGCGGGACACGTGGTGCCGCCTGGCCCTGCCGGCNGGGCCGCGGGGCTCGCCCCGCTCAGGCCGGGCAGGGTGCGCAGCCGGGGGAGCGTCGGGCAAGGGCGTTGGCTCCCCGGCAGCCTTTCTTTCTCTGTCGACTTCAGCAGACCATCCCCCAGGCGTTCCTCGGCAGGCTTTGCGATGCAAGTTCCAGGCACGGTGCA
>VZTG01004152.1:526977-636850 GCA_013397845.1 Melanocharis versteri
GATGCAAGTTCCAGGAACGGTGCAGAGCTTTCATGGCCGCCGGTGGTAAGTGTCCGTCATGAAACTGAGCAGACTCCAGTCAAGCGTTTCGCTTGGTACGTACTTGTCCAAATGGAAGCACAATGCAGAGATAGGAAAACTAAGTATGATAAAAGCACAGAAAGTTTGATTTGGAAGGGACCTTAAAGCTGATCCATTTCCAGCCCCCTGCCATGGGCAGGGCCACCTTCCTCTAGACCAGGTTGCTCCAAACCCTGTCCAAACTGGCCGGGAAAACTTCCAGGCTTGGGGCAGCCACAACTGCTCTGGACAACCTGTGCCAGGGCCTCACCACCCTCACCGGGAAGAATTTCTTCCCAATAGCCAATCTAAACCTGCTTGCTTTCAGTTTGAAGCCATTTCCCCCTGTCCTGTTACTGTCCACAAAAATCAGATTTGTTACCTGGTGTGCAATATGCCAATAATTAAATACTCAAGAGGGTAATTGATTATTTATTTCAGAGTTGCACAAGCCTTGCTCAGTGGTCTTCCACAAATAACACATGCCAACTATTAAAACTTTTTACTATTAATACATTTTAGCAAACAACGGAGTTAGTGTTCATTGTCTGTAAGTTACATAGTTCTCTTATTCATTAGTATTCTGTCTGCTGTTTTTTAATGATTCTTGCTTCTCGTGCCAATTAGTCTTTTGAATCAGCGGGTTTCTTGAGTTGGTGGTCCATGAGTCAGTGGTAATGATCTCCCCCTGCCAGAATTACCCTTTACCCAGATCAAGCTGATTTCAGCAAAATTGCTGAGTTGGCTTTATTAGGTTTTTTCTGCCAGATAGTCTTGTGGCCCATAAATTCTGCATTCTTTGTGTCAACTATCAGTGGGTATCCTTCTTCCCTTTGTTATCCTTCCCCTACATCTGAAGTTGTTAAAAGATGTCAAGCCCTAAACCTTAACAAGGTAATTCTACCAACAAGTAATTTGTTTTTGTAACACCTGGACATCCCTTAGAACTTGCTTGTTAGCTGCTATCTCTTTCAGGGATTAAATCTCCCTTCTTCTTGATTCAGCTTGAAAGTATACAAAGACCAAACATTAAGGAATACCCTTTCTTACGAGAATTTTATATATTCCACATTTCACAAAGTTGTCACTGCATACCCTTGTAATTAGTCTCTTTCCATCTTCCTTGTAGGCTCCCTTCAAGTGCTGGAAGGCTGCAATTGGGTCACCCCAAAGCCTTTTCTTCTCCAGACTGAATCCCAGTTCTCTCAGCCTTTCCTCACAGCAGAGGTGCTCCATCCCTCTAATCATCCTGGTGGCCTCCTCTGGACTCACTCCAACAGGCCCATGTCCTTCCTGAGCTGGGGACACAAGAGCTGGATGCAGTACAGTCAAGTCGTTGTTATCCAGGGTAATGCCAAGTAATATGCTCACTACAGAACATGCTGAAGAGCAGTTTGGAGGCGCACCTTGACATCTCTACAGGTAGTTGAGGTCCTGCCAGGAGACACTGGATTTGCTCTAAGTTTGACAAGTTTTATTAACTTTGCTTGTGTGCCACACAAAATCAAATACACTGTTTAAAGACAAGAAGTTCAAGGCCTTAGAAATAATACTGCAGTACCTGAGCCTGTAAGCCAGCAGAGGCTGTTACCCCACCTCTATAGCAGTCTGCCTGCAAGGTTAGTTAAATCACTTGATATGTGTTGCTTAAGTAACCACAGGAGAACACAGTTTAATTTTACTGTCCTATAATTCTTAAAATTAAACTAATTTTTACCCTGTAAAACAGGGTAACAGGGCAGCAGTTTTGTATACTGCCCCTGGCAGTATAAAAAAAAAGTAATGATAGAGGAAAACTATGTAATTTGCCCCACAAATGAACTTCAACAATTATGTGTGCAGTTTTGCCAGAAGTATTTGGAGGTAGATGCCACTCGAAGCAGAAGAGGGAACTTACTCAGCCATGTCTATCATGGCCAAGGAGTGTGGGCATTTAAAAAAGAAATTGCTGGGGGTTGGCACAAGTGGCATAACTCCGTTTATCCCTCTCTTCTTTTTTCCATTACCACACTGCAGCAAGGGAAGAAGGAAATATCCATCCTGTTCCAGGGTCAAGGTACTGAAAACTGTACTTTATAAAGCAAATTCTGCAATCTAATGTTAGCCATGGAGAACAGAGGAGGTACTTACTCCTAAGTCAGCACAGAAAACTTTAGATTCTATGAATTGATGGATGTCTGGTAGTGATACAGCTTGAATAACTCTTTGTACTTTCCCCTAATTCTATAAGTCATTATAATCTACAGTCTCTCTGTACCAGTGCTGTCTTCTGCTGTCTCGAGGTATTTGTAAGGAGTTTAACAAAGACAGGTGCCAGATTCTGCACCTGGGATGGGACAGCCTGAGGTTTGGACAGACTGGGGAACGAGATGCTGGAGAGCAGCACTGGGGAAAGGGACCTGGGGATCCTGGCCTACAGAAAGTTGGGTATGAGTCACAGGAAGGCCAGCTGTGTCCTAGGGGGCATCAGGCCCAGCATTGCCAGCCAGGCCAGGAAGGGGATTGTCCTGCTCTGCTCTGCACTGGGGCTGCCTCACATTGAGTGCTGGGGGCAGTTCTGGGCACCCCAATATCAAAAAGGTATAAAGCTATTAGAGAACATCCAAAGGAGAGCTACAAAGACGGTGAAAGGTCTCGAGAAGAAGCCCTATGAGGAGTGGCTGAGGTCACTTGGCTTGTCCAGCCTGGAGGAGAGGTGACTGAGAGGTGTTGTCATTTAGGAATGGTACTCCCCAATTTATTGCTTCCACTGAAACCATGCACTGCTCGTTGTCCTTCCTTCCCACCTTACCCTACCACACAGTGGGCTAGAGAGGAGAACAGGCAGCACAAAAGGTAAAGATCATGGATTGAGGTAAGAACAATTTACTGGAAACAGCAATGAATTTAGAAAACAAACACTAACAGCAACAATGCTTCTGACTGAGGAAATCAGCAATCCACACAGAAACCCCCCAACAGTAGACAATACCTGACTGCTGCCTCTGCAGCACTTACTCGACTGGACTTCAGTGATCTTTTTGGGTCCCTTCCAACTCAGGATACTCTACGATGCTGTGATTTCTGAACTGCCCTCTTGGTACAGTGCTTTTATCAAAGCTTGTGCTGCCTACATTTTTTAAAGCCAGAATACCACTAAAACCAAAATATATATGTATGTTTGTGACCATGGATATAGTCTATATATATGTATTAAGCTGTATTAAATTATGACTAAAACATCTCTTTGTGTTACAACAAGGATTTCTTTGGGACTCACTGTCTAATCACGAGTTTGACTTGGCCTTGATCTTTTTTTAGCTATGCATCTACACCATTTATATTCTGCGCAGACATTGCAGTGCTAAAGGGCCATGCAAAGGTCAGAGGGTTGGCTATTGGCCGTTGGCTCCACTTTCACTGCCCAAAATCTATAACTGTGCACATGGAAATCCCCAGCTTATCTGTAGGCACTTGTTTGTCAAATTCTAGGATGGTAAAATTTTAACAAGATCTTGAGAAGTTCATAAAAAGGACAGAATCTTAGTTTTTGTTTGCTTGTTCAGCTGTGGGAACCTGAGCAACGGAAAAGGAGGGATTGAAAAGCATCTGCTGAAGTGTGAGTAGAATGTGTTTCACCAATAATACTGACACCTGGCCATTGAAAAAAATGTGAGTGGCATCTTGAAGGAAGGCTAAGGGCCATGCTGAGTTTTCAGAGAATCATGCTTAAACCTGAAACAGAAAATTGTGAACCACGTAGTGTTGAACATTCAGAATAATTCTCTTAGTAACAGTAGCGGTATTACTTTAGCTTTCCCCCAGACTCTACTTATGTCACTTGTGACATAATGGGAAGGAACAGACTAATCAATTAGAGTATGTCTAATCAGCTAAGTACTACTTAGGTCATTGCTCTACAGGTCCTGGGTTAAACACTACCCTCATCCTGGACTTCTCTCACTTGTGCAGAGGATTGCAAGCTAAACAGGAAAGCAAGATTTCCTTGCCATTTGTTATTCTTACCTCAGTGTATGCTCTCTCTGCTATAGCTAATCCAGTTAGCTTGAGTCACAGGAAAGCATTTCTGGGGATTTTAGAGAGTATTGCCTTTGCATGGAAGTGTTCAAAAGACTTTTAGATGAGGCACTGAGGGACATGGTTTAGTGGTAGGTTTGGCAGTGCTGGGGGAACAGTTGGACACAATGGTATTAGAGGTCTTTTGAAACCTAAACAATTCTGTGATTCTACCTGCACAAATGACAGGAATTCAGAAAGTCCTCAAAACAAGCAAATTGGAAATTATGATAGTCTCAGAAAGGAATCAATGCTGTTTATATTGAGTTTGTATTGCAGGTACAATCAAGACACGTGTTGTGACGCTCAACAAAATACAATCCAAGAGCCTTTATTTCATGAGAGAAAGCAAAATTGTTGAGATCCTTCTTGTTTTGTTTTCATAAGAGAAATAAGTAATTCGGCAAAAATGACGTGTCTTCTAGATGGTGAGTTCTGTTTTGCTCAAGGAAATGAAATGCAGGATCAGATAAGGGCTAGAGAAACACCTTTCTTCAGTTTTCAGCTTGGTCATATGGGAACGTGTTGGGGTGCGCTCCCCCCCACCTTCTTGTTCCCATAAGCCCCCTGTTCCCGCCATACAGGGATGGTGTCCCCGCCCCTGCTCACCGGTATATATTGTGTTGTTGAGCTCTGCTCGGGGCTCTTCATCCCTCGTTTCCCTGTGTTCCTGGAACCTCCGCTCCCCAGAATAAACCTGCTTGAAGAGCCATTCCTGCCTCTTTTACCTCCTCCTGCGCCTTTACCATCAGACGGTGGACGCGGGCCAACCGATCCGCCGGAGCAGCCCCGCCTCGGCACGAGACATCCGTGCGCTGCCCTAGAGCACCGCCGCCAGAGAGAGCGTGCACACGCTCGGGCCCTGGGGGCTGACGTCTGGGGCCGATCCCCTGAACTCCCTCCTGCAGACTAAAGTGGCGGCCAACCATCTTGCAAGCCACTGCAAAAGATCTTGCCGCTTCTCTCCGGAGGAGAGAATGCAACAAGTGGTGGAGAATGCGGGCAGTGGCTATGTGAGCGTGAGACGGCGCTGCTTTTCCTCCGTCGTC
This sequence comes from Melanocharis versteri, assembly GCA_013397845.1. Taxonomy (NCBI): domain Eukaryota; kingdom Metazoa; phylum Chordata; class Aves; order Passeriformes; family Melanocharitidae; genus Melanocharis; species Melanocharis versteri. The sequence continues at coordinate 532,143 of VZTG01004152.1, forward strand.
AAGCTCCGCGACCCCGGCGAGTGCTCCACGGAGGCGCAGCCGGCAACCCGCCTGGGGACCATGTGAGCCTCCGTGGATCAGCTGCAGACAGAAAGGAGGAGGACTTCCCCCGGTGGTTTTATTTCTGGGTGCCACCCGGCTCCAAGGGTAAGTGGTGAGTGACTGCCCTTGGGGTGTAGAGAGACCCCCGACGTACTGGGGTGGGCGACCCCCAACCCTTTTATTTAAGTTCTTCATTCTGACCTGAGGGGAAGGTAGAGTCTGGGTCGGGATTTATCTCAGACCCTGCAGGAGGCTTTTTCCAAGTTCAGAGTACCTTTTCCTTACCTTTCCCCCTCCCCTCTCTAAGGATCCATTTCCTTTCCCCATGTTCCTACCCCTTTGTCCTCTATAGAGAGAGCGCGAGGTAGTGGGTGTGGGACTGCTGTGGGGGAAGCCTGGGGGCAGTAGACCTCCAAAGTGAGGTGCTGGGTTGCTGCCGTCTCCCTGGCTGTCCTCGGACTCTCTCCTATCGCCCCCCCCAGCTGTCTTCCGACTCTCTCCTGCCCTGCTCGGACCGAGGCCGTGGTCGGCCCGAGCCCTTCTCCTAAACCCTTTTTCCTCTCCCTTTTTCCCAGTTTTATTCTGTGGGCACAGTTGGTTCTCCCCGTGTTTCTTTAGTTTTCTCCTTTCCCTTTACCCGAACCACGTGAAAGCCGCCAAAATGGCGGCAGCCACGTAGCGGCCAGGCCGGATCTGCTTTTTCTCATTACAGAAAAGTTTCTACTGCTGCACTGCACCATCCCCTTCATCCCCTTCCCTATCCCTCAAATCTCCTCCCCCTGCGTCGAGGCAGTCCCTCGCGTCGGGAATTGTATCCGCGTCGGGCCCCTTCCCTGTACGTCGGATCCCTTCCCTTCCGAACACTGCTCCGTCTGCGGTGGGCCCCTCTCCTTTTCCATCTGGATGCAAGACAGCGACAGACCATCTGAGATCCGCGCGAACAACCCTGCTGAGGTGCTTCTGAATTCAACATCATTTATGATCCGGAATTTCCCTTCCCCTTGAATTCTGTATTTCTCTACTGTGTGTCCTGAGTCCAGTTTCTTTTTACTTGGGGGGGGATCACGGGAAGCCAGTCAAGTTAATTTTATTTGCTTTCCTTTGAAACTTTATTTTTTTAAACCCTTCCGCTCCCCTTCTAAAAGAGTAAAAGAGGGGGAGATGTTGGGATGTGCTCCCCCCCACCTTCTTGTTCCCATAACCCCCCTGTTCCCGCCATACAGGGACGGTGTCCCCGCCCCTGCTCACCAGTATATATTGTGTTGTTGAGCCCCGCTCGGGGCTCTTCATCCCCTGTTTCCCTGTGTTCCTGGAACCTCTGTTCCCCAGAATAAACCTGCTTGAAGAGCCATTCCTGCCTCTTTTACCTCCTCCTGCGCCTTTACCATCGGACGGTGGACGCAGGCCAACCGATCCGCCGGAGCAGCCCCGCCTCGGCACAAGACATCCGTGTGCTGCCCTAGAGCATCGCCGCGAGAGAGTGCGTGCACACGCTCGGGCCCTGGGGGCTGACGTCTGGGACCGATCCCCTGAACTCCCTCCTGCAGACTAAAGCGGTGGCCAACCATCTTGTGAGCCACTGCAAAAGATCTTGCTGCTTCTCTCCGGAGGAGAGAACGCAACAGGAACGCCTAGCCAGTGGAGTGCACAGGAGCCTGAAAATACCCGGAAATACAAGCCGACTGCTATTGAAAGTTCAGCTGTTCTTCTTGGGTGGTAAGGACTTACCAGTACCTATGTGGTGGTGGAAACTTGGAGAACACCAAACTGAGGAGTGAGGGAAATAGGAATTTCAAGCTGTAATTGGAAAAGACAGGAAATAGTGGAAGAGGGGGGGCGAACTTGGTATTGAATAAATGAAGACTTCTGCAGAAATAATACCCAAATGAAGTAATAAAGAGTAGAATAAAAAACATCTATCTGCAGCCTCCTGGAAACAAGCTACTACCACACCTGTTTTGCATTTCTTTCAGCTCTGCAAACATGAAGCAGAAAAAAAATGTAGCTAAAAAGGGAGGATTCTGAGATCAAGACCACAGCTTATGCTGGCTAGTTCCTGAGCCACTGAGGTCTGTGGTCTTCTTTCTTCACTCTGTCATATCGTGACTTTGATAACCTATTTGGAATTTTCTAAGAATGGTCTAAACCAGTACTAGATCTTCAGGACAGAGACAGGCTTTTCCAATTTTTAATACTTTGTTTCTCTGTCTAAATAATTTTAAAGACTTTCCCCCGGTAACTACAAATTTTGTTTCTCGTATCGTCCCCATTATTATTTGAGGCTTAATTTTAGGGTTGTTCATCATGTGTCATCTGAATATACCTGTTGAGGAATTAATTCATTCTTTAGAACTCATGTCAGTGGGAGTCTTCTGGCCCAGGGTCTGCAAGGGCACTGTCCTTCCTGCTGCCAGCATGGAGTGTGACCCCCCAGCATGACCTGGGGAACTTCAGTGTGTCCCGTTATTTCCTGGCTACTCTGTCAGCCCCATGTATCTGCCAGCAGCTCAGAAACTGGCCTGAATCTGTGCCTGGTTGTGAATTGAAAGAACTCTAAAGACACTCTTGCAGCCCAGCTGTAACTAAGAGCCATAGTTCATACTATGGAATATGCGTAGTCTTTCCTACCTGTTTCTTGCAGTGTTTAAAGAAATGTTAATGAATAAATGCTGTGCACTTATGCAAATCAGGAGATACTACACCACATTGCACAAATAAGGGAATCATGCCATAATGCAGTATTGGCCAAAAGCCACGGAATGGATTCATACCAAAAAGTTGAGACTATCACATGGGACTTGTTCTCGGTATTGCACACTAAATCTCCAAAGTGTGATCTTCTGTTTGAACAGTAGATACACACCGCATAGAAAACCTGTTATGTTGAAGACTGCACTATTTCTTTTTAAAAATAAAGTGACATATATATATGTGTGTGTGTGTGTGTGTGTATATATATACACATAAATAAATAATATCATTACAGACACTTAACCAAGGTATCGTCAAGGTATCATTTAAGTAGTGCAATACAGTTTACATATAAGGAATGAGCAGAGAACGTTTTCTAATAAACCTTCAGAACAGGTCATTGTGAATATACCCGTGTTGTAATATATACAACAACAACAGCAACAAAAAAAGTAACATCCTGCTGAATGTTAGCCCGAAGCTCACTGATATTAGCTAAAGGATGTCACCAGACATTGAAGTTCCAAGGTGAAGGTGACATGGTGGTGTTCAGTCAAATGTTGGACTCAGTGATCTTGGAGGTCTTTTCCAACCTTAATGATTCCATGAACACCACATCCACGACTCAGTAGTATCAGGCAGATTTCATTTCAAACCCTATATTGGGGTTAAGATTCTTGAAACAGTAATCAAGCCGTAAAGAAATCTCTGCCTTTTTTTCCTTTTGAAGGATAATTGTCCAAACGCTTTTTCATCATCAGTATTGCTTATCTTAGTAAGTCTGCAGGCTAGGTGTTCATTGCTTATCAAAAATAAATTTTATCCGTGATGTATTTGAGGGTTTTGATTTTGGTTTTGTTTTTGTTTGTTTTTTAACATAGTGCAGTAAAGTGAATGTCTAAATGTTTATTATGCATCTTTGTGGTCCAGGTTCTGGGTTCTATTGATTAAAATATGGGCATCAAAGAGGAGACTGATGGGGGACCTCATCACAGTCTATGACTTCCTCAAATCAAGGAGAAATGGAGGGACAGCACCAATCCCTTGACTCTGGTGATTGGTGAGAGGACCTGAGGGAAAAGCATGAAGCTTTGTCAGGGAAGGTTTAGGCTGGATATTAGAAAGTTGTTTTTTCCCTGAAGTTGTGCCTCCATGATTCCAGTCCTCTACAATACAGTGTAACCAGTGATTTATCTTCGATGTTGAATTTCTATTACTGCTGGCATCTACAAAAGAATTACAAAAGAAAATTCTCTGTTCTGATGAGACTTACAAAGGATGATGCATTTGAGAGCTAATAATTGATAGTACATACTAGAGTCACACTCCAAGCTGAAACAGTGAAAGAGTGCCATGTACAATATTTTTACTGTTAAAAATTTTTTATGATTTTACACGCTGATGATGTAGGTTAAGTTACTAATAACAGTGTGGCTTATTCAGTTAATCTATTGTCAGATTTAGGAGTTATGATAAACTATATTATAATATAATATGAACTATATTTATAGTTAAATTAACTAAATTAACTGTAATTTATTAACTAATAAACTAGGGTGAAAATAAGGGAAATCTTAGAACAAGTGGGATTCCCGGTTGTATGACACCATTCTATGATATATGGTTCCAAAAGGTTGAAAATGTCCTGCAGATTATTTTCAGTTGGGCATGTATCTCTCTTTGCCTGTGTTAGAGTATTCCAGATACAAGCTTTCAATGTTTCTCCCTGAAATCTAGAATAAAACAATGAGTCCTCTGCACAACATCTAACAGTCTCATAGAAACTTGCTGCTTTAACTTTTTGTATCTATTTCTTGGTTTAAGGAGGCTTAAGTGAGATTATGGTGAAATTTGTGAATGGTGGTGTGAAGAGGAATACCAAAACCTAATATGTGGGTATACAGAATCTAAAAGAGAGTTTATTAGCAAGGAATTACACAATGTTTCTTAATTTTCACTTTTTTGTAATCATTGATGGCAAATTATGGCTTATAAAAATTTTATAGAAGGAAAAATATTTGAAACTGTTTTCTTATTTTTTTGCATTTTTGAAATTCAAAACAGTTTGTCATGTCTGTTTGCCATGGTTTTTGTAACATTTGAAAATAATGCTTTAAAATTCAAATATCATCAACTGCTAAGCTGTGGTAATACAAACTGTCAGTTTTCTGTGCAAACAGCACTCTTAACTTTTCAAGAATTGTGAGCTTTATTAATAGCTGGCTTAGTTCCTTTTAAACCACTTTGATTTTATTTATGGCTGTAAAACTCTAAGAAATAGGTGAATGGAGTGATTTGGAGTAATTTCTCTTTTAGCTAGTTCAGTAGTAATTTTCTAATTTTGCATTGTGTTTGAAGACTTGAAATTCTCATGTAACAGACAATTTGGTCATCTAATTCATAACCTGGAACATACAATTTTTCCCAAAAAATGTATGTGCACACATTTTTTTTTGAATCAGGGTTTAGGTGCCTCAAGCAGGAGCTACAGCAGCCTGTGTCTAGTTCACGGTGCTAAAACAATTAGCTGATACTGCCAATGGAGCTTATAAAAAAATTATTACAGATTTAGTTTGGAGATTTGATTTTGGTTTTGTATTATTATGGATGATAATATGAAGAAAATCATAAAATCAGAACAAGGTTGTCACTATGGGCTAGCATGAATGTGGAACAAGGCATCAAGGTTCTTTTATGGACAAAAATTATTGTAGCAAAAGCAATTTCTTAAAGCAATTAAGGAGTTTTACATTGATATGCCATGTTGGTGAACAGTCAGTAGCAACAGAGTCAATAGGTTTCAAATGCACAAGAGGGACTTGGACCTGTTGGAGCGAGTCTGGAGGAGGCTACAAAGATGATCAGAGGGGTGGAGCACCTCTGCTGTGAGGAAAGGCTGAGAGAATTGGGAGTGTTCAGCTTGAAAAAACAGAAGGTTCCAGGGTGACCTAATTGCAGCCTTCCAATACCTGAAGGGAGCCTACAGGAAAGATGGAGAGAGACTATTTACAAGGGCCTGGAGTGACAGGACAAGGGGGAATGGCTTCCCACTGACAGAGGGGAGGTGTAGATTGGATAGTAGGAAGAAATTCTTCCCAGTGAGGGTGGTGAGGCCCTGGCACGGGTTGCCCAGAGAAGCTGTGGCTGCCTCATCCCTGGAATTGTTTAAGGTCAGGTTGGATGGGGCTCGGAGAAACCTGGGCTGGTGGAAGGTGTCCCTGCCTGTGGCCTGGTTTGGAACCAGAGGATCTTTAAGGTCCCTTCCAACCCAGGCCAGTCTGTGATACTGTGATTTTCTAGAATGTGCCCTCTGAGGGGCAGCATTGAAGAGCAGGTTTCTGTAAACAGCTATTTGTAGTCATACTATGGATTAGATGTAAGGAAGGGATTAAAAAATTAGAGCTGATTCCCTGTTGTCTGGAATTACTGGTTTTCAAAGGCAAGTCATATGTTTGAGTGTATTAATGCCAATCTGTCAAAAACCCTGTAGCAAACATCTTTCAGTTTAAGTGATAAAACCATCAGAATTCTTTCCTGTGGAGTACTCAAAACCGAACAAGGAAGGTGGGCATTTTGTTAATTTTGGGTTTTGTTTGCTTGGGTTTTGGCGGAAAACTGATGGCAGAGCCAATTGGCATTTCTTTATTCTGAGAAATATCAGTATCATGTCATTTTGAGAAGCAATATGTGATCTTGACTAATTAATTAGATGATGTTGACTCTTCTGTCAATATTGCACTTAGGCAGTATTGTATGGGTGTGATGACCCACCCGTAAGGGGAAGGAAGTACCTGAGATTCATGAATGTTCATTGGTCAGAAGGAATGACAAAAGTCTGTGGGCCTGCAAACAGACAGAAAGTTTTATTAGTGAATTACACGCTTGGCATGGAAACTGGTGTTAGTCCCTGACCTAGTAAATACGCACACAGACGTGGGGTTTGGCTGAAAGAGTACAGGAAGGAAGGAAGGAAGGAAGGAAGGAAGGAAGGAAGGAAGGAAGGAGTCACAGTGAGACACAGCCCGGGGAGAAAACAGGCAGCCGAACTCAGGAAGAACAGGATTGAATGAATGAATTTATTTATTTATATACAGACGGGTTTTATACCCATTGGGGTCATTGGGATGGCATAGGGTCATTGGATCCTTGGCCATCCACCCCCCAGGATGATTGGCCAGATCCTAAAACATCCATTCCCAAACAATCCCTCAGATTAGCAATAACAAGGTGCAAAACTTCTCACAGGTGCAAGATAGCAGAATTATTTACAAAAGCTCTCTAGCTGTTTTTCTGCTAGCTTCCGTGAAAAAGTGAGGATGCACACTGACAAGCAGAAAACTGGGAAATCTCTTTGTCACCAAGTTTTCAGTGTCCATAGGAAGGAAGGAAGGAAGGAAGGAAGGAAGGAAGGAAGGAAGGAAGGAAGGAAGGGAGGAAAAAGAGATCACCAGCCCTGATGCCGGTGTCGATCCAGCAGAGGGGATGCTGATCCTGGATCAGTGGTGATACAGCTGGTAAGGGGTGATCCAGCTGTGTCAGTCTGGACTATGAGATGTCCAGGGTCCTGGGGCACCACCCGGGCTTGAGGGGGTATCTTTCTATGAACACATTCCTCCACCCTGAAGACAGGTTTCTCGCTTTCTATGTAAGTTAGTTATCATGCATAGTCTGTTCTTTTAAACCTTTCTGGAAATGGGTTGGAGGGCTTCAGGGGTCTTCGGTGGTCTTAATTCCACCCATAGTCCATGCCCATTCTTGCTCCTATGCCATACAGTATGTGGTTCTTTCTCGTGGAGAAGTGCTGCCCTAGCTCCACCTCGGCCCCCTTCTCCAGCCACACCTTGTTCTTTTTCATGGCGTGTTAATACCAACAGTCCTTGTTTATTACCAACAGTCTTTGGTTGGCTCAACAGCCATCCAGTTATCTATGTTTGAGACATACACATTAGCTCCTGTTATCTTCTGGGAACAGAGAGCTCAATGGGTCTCACTGTGGACTGCGGTTTATACAGTGTCTTGAATTGCAAGACAGGTGCCTGCTAAGGAAGGCGGGAACCTCCCTTGGAATCGAAAATATGACCCCCTACCCTCCAAATTATTATAACTTCAAAATTATGGGGCTTTCAAGCAAAGACATGGGAAAGGAATAACAGTTCTTTACTAGTATATGTATGTATAACAAGACAAATAGACAAGAACAACAGCAGCAACAACGAACAAAACCAGAAACCCAGTAACAGCCTTCTCTCGGCTGTCGAGCACTTTTCCCTTTGGTGCAGTTACGGTCACAGCCGGCAGGGGCGCTGTTGGCTCCCAGCCAGGCAGGGCAGATGCGGTGATTCCCCCGCGGCTGCAGGGGGCGCTGTGGCACGAGCTCGGCTGCCTCTCTGCACGTGGGTAATGGCGCCTCAGCCGGAGGGGGAGAGAAAAGGGGCTTCCTTTACAAGCTCAGCTTGTCCTGGTGCGCCTCTGGATGGCGAGATGGGCTGAAGCAGGAACCTCGGAGCGGTGGGCTGGAACAGCAGAGGCGAGCACACCCAGGGTGGCAAAACAAAGTGTAGCAAAAACTCTGGAGCTGTGCCAGGAGCCAGGGGGCTCCGGGTGGGCAAGAGATGTCAGGTTGAAGTGTAGCAAAAAGCCCAAAGCAGCGGCAGAAAACAGTGGGGCTGGGCAGTGGCAGCTGGGAGACACTCCCTCTGAAAGGGGTTGGGGCTCGAGGTCCTCGGGTTTTCCCCTGAAGCACCTGGGCAGATGGTGAGGGTCCTTTGCAGTGAGGTCAGGTGTTGAAAAAGTCCCAGTTCAATGGCTGCTCTTATGAGCAAAGGCTCACCCACGGGTGGAGAAGCAGTAANCTTCCTTTACAAGCTCAGCTTGTCCTGGTGCGCCTCTGGATGGCGAGATGGGCTGAAGCAGGAACCTCGGAGCGGTGGGCTGGAACAGCAGAGGCGAGCACACCCAGGGTGGCAAAACAAAGTGTAGCAAAAACTCTGGAGCTGTGCCAGGAGCCAGGGGGCTCCGGGTGGGCAAGAGATGTCAGGTTGAAGTGTAGCAAAAAGCCCAAAGCAGCGGCAGAAAACAGTGGGGCTGGGCAGTGGCAGCTGGGAGACACTCCCTCTGAAAGGGGTTGGGGCTCGAGGTCCTCGGGTTTTCCCCTGAAGCACCTGGGCAGATGGTGAGGGGCCTTTGCAGTGAGGTCAGGTGTTGAAAAAGTCCCAGTTCAATGGCTGCTCTTATGAGCAAAGGCTCACCCACGGGTGGAGAAGCAGTAAAGGGCTGAACTCCATGGTGGCAGTGAATTCTGCCCTGCAGTGGCACCAGGCTGACCATTCCCCTCCAGTCCTGAGAGCAAGAGAGAGAAAAGAGCCGAGCCCAGCCCCTCACCCACCAGCCAAAATTTCCCGGTATCTCTGCACCTTCCAAGAGAAAGTCCCCCAGCCAAGAGACAGCAGCAAACCGCACCCTTCCCTCTCTTCCTCCTCCTGGCCACATCTTTTGTCTCCCAAGTATCATCCTTATCATCTCTTAGGCAACAAATGGGAGGAAGTTCTCTGAAAGAAAGAAAAAAAAAACAGCAATCAAACAGGGAAAATCCTAACTTCCAACATGGAATCAATAGAGAGTGGGCTTCAGTATGCATTAGCATCTTATAATTGAGAGCTCCAAGCGGCTCACTTTGAACCACTGTTTATAGAGTTGAGAGACAGTGGGCCTTAGTCATAGCAATTTTTCATCCTAGCTGCAATTCAGGTCAGTAAGTTTCTTTGAAGGTTCAGTAACAAACATATTATTCCACTTAGGTTATTATTCAGGCAAGGAAAATAAATTTCCAAGGCTGCGTGTTAAAAAAATGGGTGCTCACTAGACACCACTATTTCCTGAGAATAGTGTTTCTGGTAAGCTCAAGCAGGGCTTAGCCCAGGTGCAGTTCACCAAGGCTGATGTCTAATGAGGATTAGATCATAGTGCGGCCTGGGGAGGAGGACGCACCAGCACAATCCATCCCACGACTAAAGTCAGCTTCTCTGGGCCCCTGCAGTGGGTCACATAATACTGGAATATTCTGGAGTCTTAGTATGACTAACTGGCTTAGTCCTGTACGTTAGATCACAACAATATCTGCTTCTTCCTTATTAAATTCCTGTGACAAGAGGAAAGATGCGGTATTACTAATGACACAATGGTAGTTCTTAGTCCTTCACTTGCAATCAGCTTCAGGGTGATCATTTATGAAAAGCAAAGTTCAAGGGCTATTTTAACCCCCTCTGAAAAGGCAGCACTTTACCATCCTTACCCAACTTTTTCTTGTTTGTGTCCTCGTAGAAAATTGGCTGAGTATTTTTTTTTTCTGGATAGGAGTTTTCATTAGGTACAATAGTATTTTAATTTTTTTGTCTTGTCTGTCTTGGCAGATAAATCTTGGCAAAGTATTTATTGTTTGTTTGCTCCTTCTAGTGTGCCTTTAGGTTTATAAAAATGGAATGCCTTTCATTGGAATAAGCAATTTTGGCTGAATTTGGGTTCGTATGGGAAAGTGGTGTGAGCATCCATCATTGCAGACCATATCAGAGAGGTACAAGGGTTCCACACTGACTATGAATGAGGAGACAGGTCATAAGTCTGACAGATTTTGACTGTAACCGTATGATTTCTTGTTGAATGTAGTTCATTCTATGGAACAAGATAAATTCACATACACATATCCTGTCATTGTATGATAGTCACAGGCTTGATACATCTACCATACTGCTCTTTCTGGTTATAATATTGTAACTTTTTCAGGGAGAGAAGATCATGGAGTCATAGAATGGTTTGGCTTGGAAGGGACCTTAAAACTCATTTAGTTCCAGCCCCCTGCCATGGGCAGGGACACCTTCCACTAGACCAGGTTGCTCCAAGCCCCGTCCAACCTGGCCTTGAGCACTTCCAGGCATGGGGCAGCCTCAGCTTCTCTGGGTGACCTATGCCAGAGCCTCACCACCCTCACAGGGAAGAATTTCTTCATAATATCCAATCTAAACCTCCTCTCTGTCAGTGGGAAGCCATTCTCTCTTGTCCTGTCACTTCACGCTCTTGTCAAAGTCTCTCTCCAGCTCTTCTAGAGCCGCTTTAGGCACTGGAAGGGGCTCTAAGCTCTCCCTAGAACCTTCTCTTGTCCAGGCTGAACACCCCCAGCTCTCCCAGCCTGTCTCCAGAGCAGAAGCGCTGCAGCCCTCAGAGCATCTCCTTGGCTTCCTCTGGACTCACTCCAGCAGCTCCATGTCCTTTTGATGCTGGGGGCCCCAGAGCTGGACACAGCATTCCAGGGGGAGTTTCACAACAGCAGAGCAAGTGGGGAGAATCTCCTCCCTTGACATATTGGTTGTATCTCTTTTGATGTAGCCCAGGACACAGCTGGCTCTCTGGACTGCAAGTGCAGCTAAATATCTAGAGAAGGTGTGAGGACTTCCAGGACTATTATAAGCTGCATTTTCTGATGAGTTCTTTTTGCTAATAAATATTCTAGATTTTGTTGTTTATAAACTTCTCTGTGTCTGCAGCTGGCAGTGTTACCAAAGGCAGTTTCAGTGCTCAATCAGTAGTGAGGTTTCAAGTATTACCAGAATACCAGCTGCTGTTTGGGATTTTGCCACATTCTTCTGCATGCTCATTTCTTCCTTAGAGCAGCAAAGCTTCATGAAACAGTGTGTTGCCTTCAAAGTCTTGTGCGTGTACCCATGACAGCATGATGACCTCAGCCATCATCAACAAGTGAGGCTGTAATATCTTGTAGTGTCCTCTTCAGGTGAGCTCTTAAATAAGGTAAGCTAGGCATTTCCTTCAGGAACAGCAAGTCCAGTTGCAGTGGAGTGATTACTCTATTTTACATGTATGTGAGAGAACTATCTTTCTCATCTAGGACCAAGCTGAATGTGATTTAGCTGCACAATTGGTAGGCAAAAATTGATGCATTTTTGTTTAAATGCTGGTGTTTCCAGTTAGCCAGTGCTAGCCAATGCTGGCTTTGAAGATTCAGCTGTTGACCACTCAGTGAATTGCTGCACACTAAGTGTATCCTCCTTCAGCATTCCCTGCTGAGATGACCCACCATCATTCTTCCCATGATTAGTTTCTAAAGGTTATTTTCATCTCTATGCTGGTGTAAGTAAAGTGTGTCAATTGGCACCTGTTGATTTCTGACAATAGTGAAGCTTTTCCAGTAATATTTATAACTTCAGCTTTCATCTTGTTTTCCATGCAGAGTTACAAAAGGGTCTTTGTCAGCATGATATCTCAAAGACTTCAACTTTCTTCCTCTCAGCAGAATGAGCTTTTCACAATTTCTGCCTGGAGTTTGCTGTGGAAGTGGAAGTTTGCTGTGGAAGTTTTGCTGTGGAAGTTTTGCTGTGGAGTTTTTCACCAGTCAGGTTTTCAAATAATTCACAATGTACTTATTTGCAGACGATCTTAAGGCAGGTGTAAAAATTGCTGGGTCAGCTCCTGTAAATCCACATTACATTGATTGAGCCAGTCTTTAATTTCTCTGCAACGATCTCCTTCATTAGACCTGTGTGATCCTGTGTAAGTGAATTCAGCTATTGCTGATCAATTTGCCGTTAATTATAAATTTGCTTATGTTCTCTTTTGTAAATTGGTGCACAATGTATTTTTTCCTGTGGTGTTAATGGTTTAATTTAATCTGGTGGGGTTCAGCCATTTATGAGAGTAGAGATTTGGGGAAAGTACATCATTTTACCTGTGTTAAAATACTACCTAGGCAAGGAGACCAGAGGTAATACCTAAGAACACTAATGTTGTGGTGGATCACAGCCTGCCTGCACTCCCTGACAAGGCTGTGGCAGAGTCCACAGGGAGGGCTCGTTGATCAGACCCTGCCGCATCTCCCTGCCCTTCTGCTTAGGGCAGGAGACTCCTGAAGCTCCCAGAACACCTCTGAAGCTCCCAGAACACCTTTCCCTGTTCTCCCCAGTTTGCCCAACTTTGGTCAGGTTCCAGAGAACCCGTGGTTATTGGTTATTGGTACCTTTCCCCCACCTATGTACGGCCCCCTGTCCCTGCCTGGATTAGGCTATTCGAATGTATCCCTCTGCCCTGCTCCGGGGGGTATAAAACCCCTTGTAACGCCCGGGTCGGCGCTCCTCACTCCCACTTCCCCGCTCCTCACTCCCTGCTCCTCTCTCCCTCATCCCTCGCTCCCCCGCTCCCCGCTCCTCACCCCCCGGCTCTCCAACCCCGCTTCTGGACCATGGAATAAACCCCGTCCTTCCACCCCGAGGAGCCCCTCTCTTCTCTTTTGCTTCCTCCGGCGCTCTCGTCACCGGTGGGTGAAGCGGGCCCTTTGTGAGCCCCCGCTCGCCCTCCCGCAACTGAAGCAGCACCCAGCCACCCACGGCAGCGGCCAGGGAAGAACGCGCGCTCCTGGCTACCGAGCTAGCCCCACGCGGCCGGTGAGCCGCGATACACTAATGAAATGCTCCATTGGTTGTTCCACCTGTCAGGATATGGGTTGTTGGATTGTGAGTGATTTTGCTCTGTGTGCAATTTCAGGCAATACTTTTTTTTTTTCATTTCTTCTTGGAACATCTTCCATATGCTAGAATATTTAAAGTGTATTTTTAAATAGTGACTGGCAATCTGTGAAACACCATTTTAGCATGAATGAGGTCATATGTTACTAAAATACTACTTATACTAGGACACTGAGATGAATTGAAAGTAGCATGGCTAAAAAAGTGAAGGCAACAGGTGTTTTATCAGATTGCAGATATTGGCTTTTTTTAACATCTGTAGAATAACGGATACTTCATCCTAAAACATTTTGCAAATTTGCATGTTTCCACTACTGAATATCAGTAAGTTCCAGTGTTCCTAATTTAGAGTATATTCCTTTAAGGTGTTTTTGGCTAATAAAACATGATATCCTCTTCTAGCACATCACCAGTTTCATAATGTGATGCAGGACTGAAAGAATTTTTCTTGGATATCAGGCACCTGATGACTAAGAGTATACTGAAAAAGGAACAGGGCAGGCTGTGCTCCTACACAAAAAAAAAAACCCTGGAGTTGTCAGCGTTCTGTGATTTTCACAGAGATGACTGTAAGGTGTATGTGCAGCCTGTCAGGGAGAAGTATTTTTTTATGTTGCAAGAAATTGGAGAGTAATTTGTTTTGGTGCAATTATTTTAATAATCTCTTTAGTAAGTAAGAAATGTGGGATTTATCTCTACCCAAATGCCTTGGACTATTAATTTGAGCAAGTCAAGGAAGTGAAGAATCCTAGACTTATATTTCCCCATCGTTTAAAATTGAGATCTTCCCTAGTTCATTCTTACAAAGTAATTTAAAGAACATTTTAAAATACGCTGTTTGAGTCCATGTTGTTGAGAGTTTTAGCACAATCACTCCAAGAATAGATAGATAATAAAGCAATTACAGTCAAGTCATTCATCCTGATGTTTCGAATTTGATCTTCTGTATGCAGAATGCTATAATAGTCGCACATTTTAAAATATGCCACCTCCCATAAAGTAGTAACTTCAGGTGTGTAAAGCACAGAGCTGATTTTAAATGCAAATCGGGGACCCTTTGGTTTGAGCAGTTTTGGATCTTAGCCCACAATTCAGTTTTCAGAGACAGAAGCTGTGTCCAGTTCTGGGCTCCTCAGGACAAGAAAGACATGGAGCTACTGGGGAGGGTCTAGCAGAGGCCACAAAGATGATGAGGGTTCTGGAGCATCTCTTATAAGGAGAGACTGTGGGAGCTGGGCCTGTCTAGTCTGGAGAAGAGAAGAATGAGATGGGATCTCAATAATCCATAGAAGTATTTCCAAGGAGGGTGCCAAGAGGATGGTGCCAGACTTTTTCAGTGGTGCTCAGTGACAGGATAAGGAGCAATGGCCATAAACTGAAACACAAGAAGTTTCATCCCAAAGTGAGGAAGAACGTCTTTCCATGGAGTGGGGCAGAGCACTGGAACAAGCAGCCCAGGGGGCTTGTGAAGTCTCCCTCTCTGGAGATGTTCCAAACCTGCCTGGACACGTTCCTGTGTCACCTGTTCCAGGTGACCCTGACTTGGCAGGAGGGGTTGGACAGGGTGATCTCCAGAGGTCCCTTCCAGCCCTAAAAACTCTGCAATTCCACGAGTTTGTGAATAATACAGATTTAACTAGAAACAGTGAAATTTTAAAAAACATTAATACAGTGGCTACAAGACATAAAATGATGATGTACTTAATTTGCAAATGCACATGCTATTTAAACTGAGTGCAATTGAAGTGTCAGTCTGAAAATGTGGAGTGTCAGAGCCATCTGGAATAAAACTATTCAGACATCATTTCTGTCCAAGACCCTTGCTGTCATGGCTACTGGAAATTTTGCCTGTGTTAAGATTTTATGTAAAGGGCCTTTCTTAGGCTTTGCTGTAATGGCACGTAACGAAGGCACTCATACCACCTGAATACCATCTGTCCATACAAAGCAATATCTTATGATTTGGGGAAAACCCTGGCTCCACGAAAACTGATGCAGAATATTTTTTGTGACTCCACTGGAGCCAGGATTTTCTGTATGTTCCAACAAGTACTTTTAGAGTAATTGGATGTGGAGCTGGAGATCAATATCAACTGCTGGTAATATTGAGCTGTAGAATGTTATTTGCAGTAGTGGTTGTGATCAGAGGCAAATCTGTCCTCTGCTCTTTCCAAAGGAGACGCTTAGGGAGGAACCCTCAATCTTTTCAGAAACACATAGGGAGAAGAGAAAATGGTCAGTGTAGTCATAGCTGCAGTCCAGCTTTCTACTACCTGTTCGGGCCAGAGCTCTGAAATCTCACTGCAGTTAAAGACAGCCTCAAGAGATACCTAACTAATGGTGTAGCTGTCTGATGCCTTCCAGGGTCATTGCTGGGGTAAAGGTAGTGTGGGGAGGATATTTTTGCAGTTTAGTAATTTTGAAGTTTAAAAAAGGTCTTTTGAGGCCACAAAGGCAACTGCTAGCTTCCAGAGTTTTGCCCTGGTGAGATCAGTCCTGGACTAGGGCCAGAAGGTGAGAGACTGAGGAAGGATGAAAATTTGGCTTCAGACCTTCATGTCTTTATTTGTCCTGCAACCTCTCTACATCTCAGCTGAGCCAAAGGAATCTAGGAATGTGTCTATACAGATCTGGGTTAGATAAGCTCTTTCCATTTGGAATTTAAAGATGAGCTATACCTTCACATACATTCTGAAGGAGACCCCCTTTTCAAGCATGAAACAATAAAGATGATCTGTTGAAGCATTCTGTAATTGTTCCCCATTTTTCTCCATTTGTTCTAATGACAGTGGTAGCACTCAATCAAAGTCATGTAGGCAGTACATGTGCATGACAGGCATTAAACTTTTATTTTCTGGCAGCAGAAAATAAAACTTCAAGCTGAAGAAATTAATCTCTTGTAATACTTCAAGATTTATCTATTAAATTGCTTGTCAGTGGTTTGAAAAAAAAAAAACTATCTGAAGTCACACTAGGAAATCCTCAGAGTTCAGTCAAATCTCTGATTGAGTCAGCTTCATTTATCACTGCCATCACCAGCTGATCTATAAATACATCTGCTTTTACAGCCTACACATTCTGAGATTTGCCTGTTATCTCCTCAGAAGAGCAGGGCTAGTGGCTTCTCTTAAACAAGCCTGGCTTAGCCAAAGCCAGCACGAACCTAAGCCTAAGAGGCCAAGCCCATCAGTTGTTGTTAGCTTTGATACTCACTGCTATCATTTGAGGGTGTGCTTGCAGCCAGTCCAAGTTGGCAGTGTCAGCCCAAGCTGATTGGAGCTGCAGACATTTTTGCTGACTGGAGTCATGCTATCTTTGCCAGTTTGCTGGAATAGACACAGACACTGATTGGGTCATGCTGAAAACATTCCTGTCCTATGAAGCAAGTCTGTTTGTATTTCAGGTTTGCCAGGACTAATGAATTAAAAATCTTGGGCTCACCACAGTTTGCTGCTTAATAATGCCTGTGACAGAAGGATTTTTTCCTCCCTGAAGCATGACAGCATCATAATCACTCATCCCTGGCAAGGAGAGGAAGGAAAAGCAGAATTGTGGAGAAAAGTGGAAAAGGGTTATCTTTTGGGACGGGAAAGCCTATGGGAAGTTCAGGTAGCAGCATGTTGCCCTGACAGCTGTCCCAGCTTCTCAGACCTTGTCAGTTTGTTGCTATGCAGCAGGTGCAGCCTTTTCTTTTATTGAAGCTTTACTCCATAAAGGCAACGACAAGCCAAGGCAGTGGCTGGCCCTGGATTATACAAGTGCAGACACTCCGCTAAGTGAGGTAAGGCAACAGGTGTGAAAAAAATCCATAGAGCTGTAACAGCATTTAATCTGAGTTCTACTGCAGGTTTTTTACAGAGGAGCAGCAGCCAGCCAGCTCTATAGGCAATTGCTGGGAAGAAGAGAGCTGCTCAATAAATCTCATTAAATTCCAGGTTGCCCACTCACTCTCATCTCTGTCTGCAGAGATATTGTTCTTCATTCACGGGGAAAGCATGTGGGGAATTGGGGGCAGTTGGTCTGCATGTTTCCTAATATCACCTTGTTTCCACACAGGCTTCTTCCATCCCTCTCTGTTCTCTGTGATTGCTTTTTGTGATGAAGAGCTTGAGGATTTCACAAAAAAAAGGAACAAAGGGATAAATGCAATGTAAAAAAATTGGTGACAGGGTAATCGCTGTGTATAAAGATGAGATTTATTTTTTCTGAATTAGAATAAAATGAAATTTTTTTTTCATGTTTCGATAGAATTCACCATTTCTTACTGAAAGGGTATTGATTTTTGCCCTCACAGAGTAGATGGTTAAAAGAGTTAATTTAAAAACATTACACGCCAAAGAGTATGGGATTGGGATAAAATAACAGTCTTGTAGCAATATTGTTATGGCAACTTTAAAAACTAGCAGAATGCATCCTTTTAATTTCTTAGGCTATGATGTGAAATTTGAAGTATACTCCTATGTGGAAGACCACTTGAGATAGTCAGTGTCAGGGAAAGTGTATCAACAGCACAGAATGATGAACAGCTTTGTTTTAAGGATTTGCTTATCACTTAAAATCTCTTCATTCTTAGGGGATTTTTTCTTTACCTTGTATTGGGAAGTAAGGAAGGGAAATATGTTAAAGAATTTTGCATTGGTAATTCTGTTGTTTTTTAAAAACAATGAGATGTCTCAGATGTTTCTTATGAAGTGAGAGTGGGGAAGAGATCAACAATGCTCAGAAGGTAAAAATTATTTACTCTGATGCAATGCACTTCAAAATAAAATATTTCAGTTGATTCCAAGGGTCTTTTCCTGAATCTAAAAACATACATGGCTGCAATTTATTTGGGTTTTCTTTGCCTCCGCTCCATAGATAACAGTTCCATTTTTGTGGGTCTTGAATACTAGTAATGGGGAATTAAGAGCAATCCCTGATATCCTTTCTATACTAGCAGGAAGAGACACTTTTAGCTTCAAATAAAATTTATTAGAAGTAAGGATTTTAGATTATTTGTTGTTACTATAAGAAAAGATTATGCACTTCAAATAACCAGTAACCATATCACTCTGCTAGCTAAATATCAAGAGAGACAAAGCAAATAAACAAGAAATGCTGAAATTAATGGACCCAATGCAAATTTGATCCTCTTCCACTGATTGCATGGCAATGATGCCAGAAAGTGTTTTGATTCACTTGTGCACCACCAAGGAAGATTATACTTCTGAAATAGTGTTCTGTTCTATTGACTTTTTGAGACTGCCAAATAATTCAGTATGAATTAGAATGACTTGCTAGAATTTTCATACAATGCAGTACTTACTTTACTGAAAAACTGAAAGTCTATTGGCTTAGGAAACTGGCTTTTGTTTTCACTAGCTAAATGCTCTGTTGTCTGCTGACAGTGAATTAGTAAATTCATTGTATTTTCCTGATGAACTTGGTTTCTAATTCCCTAAGAAGTTTTTATGGTAATTTAAAAGCGTAATTGTCCACATATTTGGTATGAATGCAATGCATGCTGGATAGCAGTTCAGAGTCCTAAAATAATTTCTTTATGGGCAGATCTTTTGCATGCATGAAGTCCCACTGACTTCACGTTCTCCACACATGGTGATAATCAGAGGATTAATATCTTTGAATTTTAGCAGCTTTGTGATAGATAATAAAGGAGATTGTTTGCATTCAGCTATTCAATAGAGTTTAACCAAAACTGTTCATTCAGAAGGTTAAATATATGTACTAGAGCTCAGAGTACAACTTTTCAGGGCACAGAGATGTTTTAATTACACTATTAAAGACCAAAAGTAGCTAATTCTTTTGTTGCTCAACAATTCTTTAGTTTCATATTTGACACTAAAGAATTGAAATGAACTAGCAGTTTTCTTAATGGACAGGGTTTCATCACAGTAAAATCACTTTTTGGAGTTGATGGTCTCAGAAGAAAGACGGAGGTCTGAGTAAGGTCCCGACCCAGGAGCCAAACCCATGCAGACAGACTCTTACACCTCCACAGGCTTCCACTGAAGAATCACCACCAAGGTTTGGAGACCCCATGAATTTTTGGTCATGAAGTGTGTGACTTGCAGGTGCAGTTGGACTGGGGGAGTATGGGTGGAAGGTAGGAGGGTGAGTGCCTCCTCATTGACACCATGTGGAGTGGTGTGCACGGTTCCAATCACAGGGCAGGCTTGGGGTCATGTTACTCTCAACTCCCCACCCCTTCTTCCTTCTTCACCTTCAGAACCAGGCAGCATTGCCACGAGTCAAGGCTTGCTGAAGGGGCAATGGCGGGGAGCAAGCAGGTGAGAAGAGAGTCAGCTTCCTTTGCCATCCTTCTTTCTAATCTATAATAGCAAAAATAAAAGCAGACTCTGCACTGGATTTCACTTAAATTCTTTTTAAATGGAAAAGTGAAATGGCGCTCCCTTGACTTTGATTCTAAACATTGCTTAGCTAGAATGGGAAAGGCAGCTGTGAGTGCATGAAAAGCATTAAAACTCATTTGTTGAATGATGTCACATGCTCTGTAATAAATATATTTTTTGTATTATTGCAGCTGGAACAAACAAGTAAAAGCATTGACTCAAGTGCCCACATGATCACCACCGCCAGAGTACCTGCTGATAAGCCAGTACGAATTGCCTTCAGCCTTAATGATTCCCCAGGTACAGTTTAATTTATGGAGTAAACCACTATGCTTTTAAATTTAAGCCACGACTGCTTTTAGATTTAACATTAACTTGCCAGTGTTTATAATACCAAACTTAGTCCAGTGTAATGGATGGATTTTTTTCCTGAGTGGTAGCATGTGATCAGTTTTCCTGTCTGATAGCTTTTAATGTTTCCTTTAACAGTTTCATTAGACTAAACCCACTAGAATGACAGTTTCGATCTTAACTTTCTTTCAGTGGTTTGTGGAATGCAATTAGGACTGTAATTAACTATCAAATCTACCTGCACGTGCAGTATGTCTGATTTTGTGGAATTGTAAAACAAGAAAAATAAAAGGACAAATTTGGATAAGCCTAGAGCAGGAAGAGACTTTTTCTAGGAGGAAGGTTGGAAAGTGCCACACATGCCCAGCTTGGTGAAAGGTTTCAGGAAACAGGTGCCTGACATGGCATGTACTCTGAGACAGCAGCAGAAATTTCATTGATGTTTATCCTACCAGCTAGTGCTGAGGGAGTATTAATTTCCCCAAACATACCCTGTACACACATGGACCCTTTGGAGTAGACAAATATTATTAGTTTGCACCTTCAATATTATTAAGAGCCAGAGAGCTGTTACCAAGCAGTGAAAGTCAGAATGAAATAAAACAAAGGGGAAGCTGAAAAGCATCCCAAAAAAGATGGCTGTTGCTTTTGCTAAAGGTGAGTGCCTGGAGTCAGGGCTGAGATGTATTTATGTCCTGAGGTATAAGGACAACTGAAACCTACTGCTGTTGAGTGCTTTATGGGACTCTATGCATTGTAGGATAATGTGTGAGGTCGCTGCCTGAGGTTTGTGTGAACAGAATCTCAGCTTGAATGCAATTTTCTATTTTAAAAATATTTTAGAATATGCATTATTTTTCCTAGCTAATCGGTGTGTACTATTAATTTTCAACTACAATACTGAAATACAATCTCATCCCCTAAGCAAGGGAATTAAAAACCAAACATCTTCATATATTATTGAACCTAACTTTCAATTCATAAAGATGAGTGACAGAGATAGATTGGGACAAGGAATATAAAGAAACACGAGATAATCTATGTGCTCTTTTTCATAAATTAAAATAACCTGGTAATTACATTTTCGTTACAGAAAGCAGTAAGGAATCATTCACATCTCTCAAGATAGAATCACATGATAAATTTCTTGCAAGAATTATGGCACAAATAGATCCTGAAGAGAAATGTAAAAGAAAGGGGAGTGCTGCTACAAATTTTGGAAAGAGAATGCTAATGTGAGACACTGAAAACAAGTCAGGGAAAGCTGAGACCATGGGAAAATCAAAGAGAGCAGAGTGGTTTGTGACAAGAGACGGCAATAGGAAATGACAAGGTTGTGAATAGCTTGGAAGAAGGAGACATGAAAGGCAGGAAGCCTAACTTCCTTAACATTGCATCATATTTTATTTTTTACTTTTTTATCCTGCTAATAATTCCAGCCTCTCTCCTTATGTTTACAAAAATAAACTCAATTAGAGAAAGGTAATATTTTTCTTCTACATATTGTTAAATTATTCCAAATGTTAAAATTGTTAAAAGTTTGAAACCTTTATTGTATATATACGAATGTTCCTGCAGTATGCAATCCAGAATCTCCACGAGTATTGAAAGAAAAAAAACAGCAACCAGTAGAGTGAGTGCCACGTTCCCCTCTGCATCACATCCCTTTGGGGGCTACCAGAAGGTCTAAACTAACATTATTGTTTTACTGTGTCGTAAGAATTTCAAGCGTTTTTATGTTAGATATATTTCGAGAAAGCAAAGAAAATATGCTTTTAGTAAGTGTGAAAATTTCCAGCAAACCATAGTTGAATCAAGAGAGTACAAACAAATATTTAACACTTTTTTTTTAAGATGAGCTACAAAAACATTCAACAATAGACCTTTAGGTATTCTGTAGCAGGTGCTTTTTTTTCCCCTTACTCTCTTACATTTTTTTCACCTTTTTTTCCTCCTTGACAATGATACTTGTTTTCAGTTCAAACAGAAGTTACCTGATGTGTGATAGTAAAGCATCAGCTGAAGCTCATGCACCACTAGAATACAATAAGTTCTTCACAAGGGCTAAGTGGTGAGGAAATCTCTGACTTAAGCTTTTCCTTAAATTCTACCTCACTTGAAAGGCACAGTGACACATTTCGCCAAGAAAGGCTGCGTTCTCCTTCCAGGGGCTGTGCAACTGCTTACTAGGAGGTACTGACAGCATAACTGGATATAAAAAGAGGAAATGGAATGTTTCTTCTGGGTGGCGATTATCTCACTGGCTAGGATTGTAACCAAGCAGTAGGTGTGAGGAGCAGTGAAAGGAAAAACTACTCTCAGCTCATGAGAAGAAATTACTTTGTGTTAACTGACCTACAAGACCAGAGCTGGCTTATCCTGAGTGTACAAGAAATAATTTGTGTTACGTTATTTGTCAGTCAACACCTGATGACTGAAATTCTGGCCAGCTTTGTGAGGTATTTTTAATGTGAAGGTAGGGAATCAGTTCCTTAAAAGTCTCAGTAGCAGCCCATCAGCGGATGCTATATAAGAAGACAGTTTTATTGTGTATCTCTTCTTCCTGTATATATAAATGTCTATGTTTGGCTCTTTGACTCAAGTTCACTAACACACTTTTCCCAGGGTGTGTCTGCACACTGTATTGCAACAGTTTGACTTAAGGTGCCATTTTAAAGTAATTAATTGGAAACATACTATTTCAACCTACCTTACATCGCTTGGAAACTAATGCAGCTTGAACTGAGCGTGGTGTTCCAAGATTCAAATAAGTGTTCCAAAGTTGAAAATTCATTGTGGTTTATCAGCATCAATTTCATTTAACCAGTGACATTCAATGTGTCCTAATTTTTATCAATCTTTCTTACAAATATATGAACTTCATGGAATTTAGACAGTTGGATTTGTTTTGTGTAATAGTTCAGAGGGAAGGTTTATAGGTTCATCTCTCTTCACCTTGCCTCCTAGAATAAAAGCTTGAATCTAGCTGAAAAGTTCTTCTCATGGTATGTGGTGATAAATGACTGGGTCTGAAGTTGTTAGTGAGTTCTTTAATTTGAAATTAGTCTACTTGTGACAGCGCTTTCCAGAAAAATTACTGACAGCAAAGACAAAACATACATCTTCTAATGAACCTGACAGACAGTGGAACAGTGTCATATTTTTGCAACCATAGCAAAATTACTATTTTACTACTCTTTATGCTCATTATCCTAGTGACTACACAGAATTTGTTGCTTTTCTAGTTGATCATGCAAGACTCTTTTGCAGTGGTTGCTTCTTCAAAAGCAACTTTCAAATTCCTACCCCACCTTCATATTGGTTGTACTGGCAACACAGGCTTTCCAGCACATTGATTGAAAACCAGTGAGGATTGCTAAAATACATAGTTAAAATTTACAGAGCTAATTTCCTAAATCTACACCCAACCTACGGGGCTCAGTCCTTGGGGAATTAGATGGGAGATCAGGTGAGATACCTTCAAAGGGACATTCGTCTGAGGATGCTTAGGCTTGAGTGAAGGAATATGAAGTAGAAGGATTTTGCTCTTACCTCTTCCATTATGGACTGTTTCTATTTCTGGGAGGTCCACAACTCTTATTATTGAGCAAGGCTTCACATCCTATTCCTGGGTGGGGCAGTGACCGTTCCCACTATTTTACGAGTGAGGTAACTGTGAGGTTGTGTAAGGTCGTGTCAGGCAGGGCTGTGAATAGAAGCCCTGGAGCTCACAAAGCAGTGCCAAGTCGCAGTCACTTAGCCACACAGCCTTCCAGGATGAATCTGATGAGTCTATGCTTGTCTGTCAGTGTCCCGGCCTAGAGCTGCTGGATCGCACAGCCCTCCCAGGGCCAAGACTGGACCCTGACACGCAGTTTGCCGCAGTTGTTGGTGCAAGTTGTGGTGTTTGCAGTTCAGTTTGAGCACTTTCCTTGTGCAAGGGCTGATCTACTTACAGGATAGCAACCTACTTATGTTACCAATTTAATTCTTTAATTTAGAAGGAGGAGATCTGAATACATTAGCCCACACATGTAGGAGAAAAAAGATAGTACCTGACTGTATAATTAAATACTGGATCATAACTCAGTTACTCAAGGAAGCAGAACTGTGATTGGCATTTCCTAAGTTTCAAGTGCTTGATTTAGCAACCTTAATGTGCTTTCAACACATTTAAATTTTTATATTCTATTTCTGTCTATCTTTGTGAAGATCATAGAGAAACTAATTTGCAAGATTATACTGCAAGTGAATCAGATGTTGTTCTTGAAGGATTTACTGCCTTTCACAGTTCAGTTAAATGGAACAGCCATATAGGAAAAGATTTGAGTATTACACTTCATTGTGCCAGACATTGTGTCAGTCAGACAGCAACATGTGAAGGATTTCTTTCATTTGACTTCATGATGGAGGTCTGGGATATTGGAATCTCCAGGAGGCCAGAACATGATTAAATAAGTGAAGCTTTCTGGAAATCAACAGTCATTCTCAAATGTGCAACATTAGCATATATCAGCTGCCTCAAGGCAAGTAGTGAGCCTTTTGTACAATCAGTGTTAATAGAGTTCAGATGCTCTCTGTTACAAGTGACAGTTTTCAGCAGCAAGCCAAGAGAGCATGTGAACCTGATGAAACAAACATGAAAATCACACTGTTTCATGCACATGAACTGAGTCTTTGGTGAAAAACATATGGGTTTTAATCAGGGTACAGGTCTTTAGGGCATTTTTAAATATAGAACTTCAAAACCAGTTTTGGGATCTACGGGGAATGAGGAAATGCTACGCATTTAGAAATCATGTTACAGATACATTAACTTAGGTGGCTGTAATGAGATCCCTGATCTGATTTTTTCACATCACAGGATAGTGCTGTTGAGTTTGCTGGGATGGCCATGATATACACATGTACGTTTTTTCTCCTTTCTTGTTTCCTTTTGATCAAAATCTTGACTCATTTTCAGGTGCAGTGAGTTGCTGTCTCTGATTTTTAAAAATATTTTTATTTTAAACAAAATAGGTTTTCAACATCCACCTTGAATTATAAATCATTTTTCTTTATTAGTTTCCTTATAGTGACTATAGGGATGAGATGCTGTTTGTAGCTGGTGAAGAATCAGCCTAGATATTTTCAGGGCTTTGTGGTACAGAAAAGCCACTAACTCTATTATAAAAGGGATCTTTGATTACATCAGTGATTCCTTATAATAATCTAGATATTAATTTAAAATTGATAATTAATTGAGAAAAGGGGAAAAAGAGGTATTTCAGAGTTTTGTTTTCTAGTTAAGGAGAGGTAGAGTAGAAAATAACAAACACTGACAGATCAGGAGATAATTTTGAGAATTTTTTGATCTTCAGAATAATTTCATTGGCATTTCAGACATTTCTTTTTATCTGATTTTCAGAGAAAATAGATTTTTAAGGCTAGATGTCAATGTGATTTTGACTGGTCTTCTGCATTACACCCAGTATTCCACCTTGTAAGGGCAATAGCAATTCTTTGGAAAAGAATGTAAGAGTTTATATATTTCCTCTTGACTTCCTGAAAACATCCTCAAACAAGTTTTAGGAGGCGAATGACTGCTTTCATTTGCTTTCCCCTTGTGTGAATTTAAGTTTTCATTATTACCAAGTGATTTTTATTGTTATTGTTGTGGTTGTTATTTTGACAATAGTGAAGTAAAGACTGATCTGGGGGAATAATTTATTTCACTGAAAGCTGTGGTGAGAGCCTTTTGTTGTTCTTTTTGTGGAAAACAAGATTGTAGTTAGCTATGAGGATTTCTGTTAATTTTTGTAAACTAAATACTTCTGCTGAAATTCTCAAAAGAGCCTAAGAGAATTAGGAACTCAGAAAAATTTCAAAACACTGAAGTCTGTAGCATTTCTTGATGATGTTCTGCACATCAGATGATGATTTAAACAAGTCTTAAACTAGTATAACTAAAAAAAACCCTAGCAGCTGTTCAATAGATGCTAGGGCAGGCCCATTATAAAATGTACTATGGTATGTCATAATGGTTAGGATACCAGTACATTCTATTTTTAGTACCATTGACTCAGTCGCTTGAGTTCAAAAAATAAGCAGAGAACATCTGTTTATTGAAAGGATTTCCTCTACATTAATTTCTCTCTCTCTATCCATCCTTTATAAAGTACTTCCAAAATTTTTAACTGGTTCTTTTCAGAGTATAATCCAATTTATTTTCCAAAATTCTGACACTGAATTAATTTTATTTTTTTATTAATAACTGATGCTGTGAAAAAGTAATTACTGTCTGATGTTTCTTCAATTTTTTTTTAT
Source organism: Melanocharis versteri (assembly GCA_013397845.1). Lineage (NCBI taxonomy): Eukaryota > Metazoa > Chordata > Aves > Passeriformes > Melanocharitidae > Melanocharis > Melanocharis versteri. The sequence goes on from VZTG01004152.1 coordinate 558,409, forward strand.
GATTTGGAGTGTTGCTTTTGCTGTGTTTTTCTGAATTTTAAAGATGTTCAAGATCCCTCCATAAAGCTACTGTACCAAAGATTGTACTGCTGGAATTGTCAAAACAAATAGCAGTTTAACTGCCATCCATTACTCTGGTCCAATATTTCTGTCAGAATATTTAACAGCTATTCAGCCAAATACTTGCAGAGCAGCTGTAGCCCTAGTCAGACTGAATCTTATTCTGTCCTTCCTTTTAGCCTTGCCATATGATTCATCTTTCTTCTTTTAGAATATTAGTCTATTTTTATATTGTACAAGAAAGCAATAGCAAATTAAAGTTAAACACTTGCATATTACCATGATACAATTCTATACAATTTTAAAAATTTAAGTATTTTCCAGAATGGACGTGGTTGGCACATGGTGTGAAAAAAGAAGGGGGACACTCACATGACATGGGTATGACTTTTCGATAATGCTAGCAAGACAACTACTCCATGAAAATACAGGAACTTCACTTTGTTTTCTGAGGAAGTTCAAGAGCTTTTGCTTTTGTATCACTATTTTTTTTTCTTCTCTAAGCATCTCTTCCCAGAGGCCACCCAGCTCTAGCTATGTTATTGAGTAAGGCTCCGACCGTGTGTTAGCCAGTATGTTTATTTTTTGTAGGATAAGGTGACTTATTTTACTTTTTCCCCCCTAACCTCCTTTGCTGTATAACCACAGAGGCCAGGAGAAAGAGATATCAAATATGTGACAAATAATTTAGATCCTGGTCTGTACTCCTTTAGAATCCTGCTTAGATATGAGGTCCTCTTGATCTTGTTGGGGTTTTGTTGCTGTGTTCAAGTCTACAAGTACACAGCAGGTTGCAGGATCTGAACTGTGTTAGTGATTTTCTCCTGTAACAGCCGTCCTAATTTAATTTTCACAAATTACAAATAACTGACTAAGCTAATAGTAACACTCTCCTCACCTCCCATTACCTGTAGTAAGATGAATAAACAGACATCACAATCCAATGCAAAACTGAGAGTGTCAAAGTCACTGAGAAAGAAATATTGCAGTGGCGCTACCAAGTGTGATTCATATTTCTGATCTCAGTCCAGCTACTAGTGGGCAGGTGTCCACATCACAACCCTGACATAACTGGCACAATCTGTCCTACCTTTGCTGGAAGCCTGTACTAAAAATAAACTAAAAAACAAACAAATAAATAAAAACACAGCTTGGTTTGTTGTCATGATTGAACTAACTATAGCCCATAAGGATTGTAATGAACAAGTTAAAGTCCTTTAAGACAGTCCTTTACTTAGCAGGGTAATGGAGAGAGCTCAGGAAGAAAGACAGTTTATATTTATATGTTTTACTAAATTATCACATGTTCTGCTGGACTAACTGCTTTATTTCTTAATCACTGCAATGCAAAATAGACTTTCTGTATTTCCAGAACATAAACTTTTCTTACTACCAACTCACTAGTATTTTCAAGGATTCTACTGAGGCATCTCAAGTGTAAAAGATAAGACGTGGAGGTGTTTTCAGGATACCGATATTACTGTCCGTATATGCAATGTAGAACTTCATCGAATAGATTACTTGAAATGCCCTCTTTGGTAGGCAGTGACTTTTAACATCGTGTTTACCTTTTAGATGATGCCTCCTCTGAAAACTTCTCTTTGGCATTTCCAGAACTAGAGCAGCAGCTGCAGGTAAACTTTTCTTCTGTTGTGACAGTTCCTACTTCACATTCACTGTATTTGTTGTTGTAAAAAGCCTCGAGTTGTTACACTAAGGTGGAAGCTTTTAGTGGTGCTTTTCTAGCCTATTAACGTTTAATAAGACCGTATATATCCATAGAAGGAAACATTGTCTTTTCAAGACCTACAGAAAATTTAATTTAACATTTTTTGTCCAAGTGCAGGGAAATTACTATTTTTACGATCTCGCCTCCTTTTAAGATTTTCTATACAATTCCTGCAGTGCCGCTGCACTGCAATGAAGAGAGTTCTTGTTCATTTGATGTGAGAAGGAATGAGATGGGTATTATATATTCTAATGCCTGCAGGCTGTGCTATGACTGATATCATCGTTTTTCTCAGAAGCATTCCAAGAGAATCCTTTTGTGACCAGTCTGATTTGTCAGCATAGACTGATGGGCCCCCAATATATTGGACAGTGAGCAGTTGATGGGAACTCCATGGTTCACCAGGCACAAACCCAGTTCTGCATCCGGGGATTATTTCCCTTTCCTCTGTGGTGGTTCTGGAGTGCTTGCTGGATTTGTAGACTACTTCAGATCATCTGTTTTCCCTGGAGCATTTAGACTTCCTCTGATATTTCAATATGAAGGCAGTTGTTTCCTGATTGTAAATTGAGAAAGGCATTAATAGACCATTCGTTGTCCAACAATGTCATCTTTCTTGTACCCGTCAACTCGTGAGACAACACGGGAGGGCTGCTGGCTTCAAGGGCTGACGCTTCTGTCCTGCTGCTCTCATCAAAAGGAGACTGAGAAAGGAATGGAAGATGACAGAGACTCTTCTTGCTGTATCCCTATCATCCTGAGGATATGGGCAGGTTCTTTAGGCATAAGTAGGAATTAATAACAGCTTAAGATTTGGGACAAAAGGAACAGGGTAGTATGCTAGCCTCTTTATTCCACTAACCTTCCAGTGCAGCAAACATGATTGGTATTTTTTTTCCTCAGAAGAATTCAATTTGAGCAAAGCAATCATGTTCCATAGCTGAAGTACTGAAACGAAAGTAAAGAACCAGCATTTTGTTTCCAACTCTCTCTGTGACACATTGCTGAATCCTGGAGTTGCTTCATCCCTCTGTTCATCTCTGAAATTAAGTTAATAATTTTTACCTTTTTTGTTAAAGAGTGTTAAGATCAGTGGGTGGAGATTGTGCTAAAAAAGCAAAGTATGATTATTATTGCTGCTGTTGATAGATAAAAACAAAATTACCAGCATTACATATAAGTACTCTACAGGACGAGTGATCATTTTTTTATTGGGACTTTTATGACCCATATTTCTGGAACCTATATTATAGTCTAAATCTGGAATTTCATGATAGACTGAAAATACTCCTCTGGGAGCATTCCAGTGTGCTGGATAAATAATAGCCCGTTAGTAAAAGCTTTTAAGTACACACTAGCACAATCCTGCTAAGTGTACCCTATTGGTCTGTTAAGTACTTTACATTTGTTTCAAGAAAACCTTCCTTTACTCTCACGACCTCAATATGATAACAAATTCAGAGGACCAATCAAAGGCTTTGATTCATATAATGTTCTTTTTATTATCCTTCATAAACTCTCTTGGTAATATCAGGGTAGCTGAAAGGATAACTTGTGAGAACTACCTGTCTGACTCAACTACTTAAAAGTATAAAATTTGTGGTAGCACTTCATCCTTTAGCTTTTCAAGCTTACTTGCATATTTATATTTCAATGCCTTTATGTTCATCCAAGAGCAGTTAAGTCAACACAGGGTTCTGAGCTGATGCAGAGATAACATTGCATTCAAATTTAGCAATAAAAACTTGAATTTCTTTTCTTTTGTCAGTCTGGATCACAGCTTCATGTGATAACTATTTAATGTAATTACAATCTTTTTAATCTGCTTTAAAATTTCAAGCAAGCAATAACTGTTACAAAGTTATCATTTACCTCATTACATTTCTTATTAATTGTGTCTTTTTCAATTGCTACAATCCAAACTGCTGAGGGTTTGTCAGAACTGTATGGCATGTGTTTGCAATTCGTGCCAGCTTTGAAACAGGTAGCTCCTGTATTACAGAAGTAGGTAAACATGGGCTTCACCAGGACCTGCGGGAGTACCTAATGGTGGTGTCCCTTGTCATTCTATCCATGCTTTTTTCTGTCCCAAAGTGTGTTAATATAGAGCACACACATGAAGGGTCATGTAAATGAACCTTTTAATCAACTGTGGCAATAGCAGCCTGAAATGCTTGAATTTGTAAGAATGCCGGTATATATGTTCATAATAAAAATATCATATCTTAGAGCCACAAGATTTTCATCACTGTGCCATAAATGCCATCAAAAACATTTGAATTTTATTTAAAGAAGCAAACTCTAAATGCAGGTTATGTGGCTATATAGTAATAGGTACCTTAAAAAAAAAAGCAAGAACTTTTCAGGTTTCAAGCCTACAAAGGAAAATTTTGAAACCTGTTTTAAAAACAAACAAACAAAAAGCCTAAATTAGCTGATCTTTAAGCTGGATTTTGAAAGCAGCTTCAAAGCTATGTACATTCATGGAGTCACTTGGAAAATCAGAGCCTCAGAATTCTATGCATGCAGGCAGCACACCACAGCCTGAGTACCAAGCAATTTGCACCTCTGTTTTAGGCTTCAAGCCCTCGTCCTCCTATGTTAGGCCCTGGCAGACAACTTGGCTATTTGAGCAGAATTACCTAGTGGTCCCACTTTTCCTCCCACAATCCTTCCATACCTATTCCCTGGGCAGCAGTATCAGATGGCAGGGCAAAGTTCAGTGCAGCCTCCCCGTGGCAGGGTAACAAACCCTGCTGTCCAAGCACCCAGTTCTACAAAGGTAGAGGTGGGATTGCCTGGAGAGACGGTCTTTCTAGGACACTTAGCAAAAAAGCTAATTCTCTATAAGGACTCTTTCTAAAGGACAGTGCCAGTTGCGGCTTCTTTCAGAAGAATAGAAATGATCATTCTCTGTGTTCTGATGTACTAGCTAGCTTCAGACTAACACATTTTATTTTCACATTACTTTTTTGAGTGTTACATTTTTCTGCACATTCCAAGAAGCGATTTGTAAGAAAATAACTCAACTGCTCTAAATCGATATTGATATGTGATCAACCAGACTCAAAAGCCCTACATATGAGAACAGAGGAGTTTAAGCTGTATTTGCAACTTTATTATTAAAAAGAAAAAACACACAACTAAAATAACTTCCTTCTAAGTTATCAGTGAAACTAAACTCATATTAATAAACTTCTTATTTTCAATTCCTTTTGTTTGCAGTATTGGGAATTATTCTCTTCCCACTGATGAGCAATACCTTCTTATTTGGGCTTTGGTGTCTTTTCCCCCCTCCCATGTCTGAGCCATGTGGTGGGTAGTGCAGGAAGGGTAGGCTGGTTACGTTTGTCACTCTGTCACTGGGAGACTTCAGCCTTTGCTTTGTGTAAAAGCTGGACGCGTCCTTGGAAGGCACTTCCTTGATTAGCTGCACAGTGGCCCCTCTGATAGACACTTTACTACAGGTTATCTGCTGTATTTAGAAACATACATCAGCATCCAAGGCCTTGTTTTCGGGTCACTGAATGGAGAGGAGGGTATCGGATGTTAAGTACATGCATTGCTATGCCCTGTGAGTTGTCTGTCCCATTCCAGCACTTCCTGTGACTTGCTCAGTTCATCTCTCTGTTCTCCATCAAAGTCTTTATTCCAGCTGAGAGCTTGGTCCTGAAGAGGGAAGAACACAAGTCCCATATGGATACACAGGGTGTTCTGTAAGTCTTTATCTTGCAGACCCAGGTTGGACAGGGCTCTGAGCAACCTAGTCTAGTGGAAGGTGTCCCTGTCCATGGCAGGGGGTTGGAACGAGGTGATCTTTAAAGTCCTTTCCAACACAAAGCAATTCTATGGTTCTGTGATCTCTTCTCATGAAATTGTGAGCTTGAGAGACGTTTATGTCATATTTGGTATTACAAATCTGTGTAGTTAGATGACTATAAAATTGCTGCAACAGAGAAAAAGCCCCAACCATTTATAAAATCAGTTTTTTAAGACAAAGGATAGTTTTTCTTGTTTTACTGGAGAATGCCCATATAAAAGAAGTAATGAAAATGTTATGAAAGGGGCAGTGTGTTGTGTGTGGTATAAACATTTAGTAGAAACCTTGTTTACTCTGGAACTTTAATTGCTTCTACTGAATGCTAGGGTTCTTGTTAGACACGTAAATTTATTTTAGAAAGTTTAAAAGTATACTGTGTTTTTAAAGAGGATGCTGTATTTTTTTTAATATGTATTGATTTCCGTGAGAATTCGTAGGGCACTGTGTTGCTCTATAATTAGATTTGATTGCCTATGAACTTGATAAGTCTCCTGTAATGCTGCTGTGATAACTTTGGTCTTGGATTATGTAAGACCATGTTATGTATGTATGTTAACATGTATGCACGTTCACCAAGTCAGAGCATCATACTAAGGTTAGAAAAGAACGGAAAATCTCCCAGGAAGGAGAGCAAAAGTCACAATTACTCTCATCCAGTTGACCTGAATTGTTTGGAGGAAAGAGAACTGTTTACTTTCATAGTAAAACTAGACTAGACTAGATGTATGTTAAAAAAGGTATCTGAAACTGCTGGAAGATTTCTAGTTGCACGACAAAAAGTAGCTGCAATGTGCTATTTTAGCTTGGCACAATGTGGTTTTTTCCATCACAGAAGAGTGCACAAGGCCATATAATGAACATAGGCCACATTCAAAATATTGGCATTGGATTTTCCAGTTTTCCAGAGAAGCTCAGCTGAAAGTTACGAAATTTACAAAAAAGCAAGACACCTCTCTTTAATTAGAGCAGTGCTGAAGACTTCTAGACAAGTTCATGTAAGCTGGAAAAACTGCCTGATATAATTTTTTCTTGAAACTTCAACTTTTTCAGGAGAAAGTTTTAATTTTTTTTCACAGTTAAACAAACACATAAATGCAAATTAAAATTAAAAAATCAACTGCTTCAAAGTTTTTGAACAGTTGAGTGGCACTGTCAACTCTACAGCTTTTGTGGATATGGAATGCTGATATTCATATGGCAAGGCAAAAGAACTTGTCATGTGAATGAAGCAAAAAAACCCCAAACCTGCAAACTGTCATTCTGTGTCCCCCCAGCAAAGATTTTATTTAGAAGACCTACTTCAACCTGCCTTAAAAAGCAGGCTGAGAGGAGACCACCCAAATGATTAGAGGAATGGAGCAGCTCTCCTACAAGGGAAGCAGGTCCCTTCCAACCCAAACCATTCTGTGATTTTCTGTTTCTTCATGAACTGCTTTTGCATGTTAACTTCCAACATCTTTCATATCTGGATTCTGAACAAAATTCTAAATAAACAGTGCATATGTCTTGTAAAGATCTACATATATATGTGCAGTTACAGGATGGTCTATAAAAGGATCTCTTAGTGTCTACCTGCTGGATTCTGTAGAACATTTGGCAATGTTACAGTGAGTTACTCAACAAAATACAAGGAAAAATCCGACTTTGTTGAAAATCAGGCATAATAGGATAGACCACCAATACAATTTATAGCTGTAGCTTTTGTACTAGCTTTGTGAACAAAATCAGAGATGCTGCATGTGCATATTTTGCCAGCACAGGAAAATGAGGGTGGATGACACTGAAGCCTGAAATAAACAGGATTAAAAGTAGCAACTGTTGCCATTAAATGTAACTTACTTTGGCAGGGATGTTTTTTGCTTGTCTAGCAGGTATGCTTTTATTTATATTAAATTTATGGACAGGCAAGGTACTTCATGAAGTAGCAAGCTCAGGGTGTCCTAAGAGGAAGTTAAAGTACGGCTGTTTGCTACTGAGTAAACAAAAAAAAACATACTGCAAATTGAACTTTATTAAGGCCTTCTGAAATTAGTCACCTTGGTAAACTAGCAATCTCTTAACATAAAAATATCATACAGACTTCATGAAATGCCATTGGGTAGCATCTGCAGTACTTCCCTTAGCATGGTCACAGACATTTTAAAAAGTCCTTCCAGGTGGAATGGAGATTTGTATCTCTACTTTTCCCATGTTATTGCAGTAGAAGGTGTTTGCTAAATAAGCCTGTTTCATATCCTACTGACCAGAAATTACTCATGGATGCTGTAGATACTATCTCTGAAACCTTTCTTAGAAGTTTCCAAATTACAGAGGAGCAAACCAAATTCTCCAGTTCTGGCTGCCCCATGCCTGGAAGTGTTCAAGGCCAGGTTGGACGGGGCTTGGAGAAACCTGATCTAGTGGAAGATGTGCATGCCCATGGCAAAGGGACTAGAACGAGATGCTCTTAAAGGTCCTTTCCAACCCAAACCACTCTATGATATGATCCAGTGATATTCAATCTAGTAATTTGAAAACATAATCACATTTATGTTTTGTAGAAAAATATACTAATAATTTAAAAGGTTCTTGATATAGTGCCTAATACTATCAGACAAATTGAAAAGAATTTTATGAACAGAAATTAGTAAACTGATTGTATAATTTGTTTTCAAATGTAATTTAAGTACTAAAGTATCAGTGTAAGAAAAAATGTCACTGAAGAGGAAACAATAATAGGAAGGGGTTTAAAAGTCAGCAACTGGTTCTAAGTTCTTAGATACTAAGTTTCAGCATGACTAGATAATTTTTAGCTCTCTATATATATCTTTTGAGTGGGAAGCTGGAATATAGAAAATGAACACTGTTTTAATTTTTATAGTGGTTGAAACCAGCTAGATTAGTGGAAACTAAATTGGAGGAAATCCAAGGTGTTTTTTGCTTTGTTTTGTTGTGTTTTTCTTTTGAAGTATCACTGTTTGGGGGCTTTCCCCTTGGTACTGTTCAAAATTGTTTTATTGTGACGCACTTGTTGGTGGCTGATCTCTGGTAGGTAGCAGAGATGCTGCTTTGGCTCATCCCTGCATTCTTGGATTAGAGCACTGAGACTTCTATATTCAGCCTTGCTAAATTTATGCTTATTATTTGGGTGGCTATATGAGTGGTGCTGTTGCTCATCCACATTGAAATGCAATTAAAAGCCCTTTTCTAGAGATTAGATTCATCAAGTAATGGGCTGTCCTTTCCCTGGGTTCCCAAAATCGCCAAGATCAGGGAGCATGAAACAATGTGCTGTGAAAAAATTCTGCTGCAGCAGTTTTACATTTAGAACATGGAAAATGAGTGTCTGTTTTACAATTTCAGTGAGGAATCACATACACAAGGTCCATACATTACTTATATCTGTGCTTTGGGTTATGTCTGAAGCCAGCTTACCCTGTCTCCTAAACAAAAATGTTTTTAATCTTTGTCTCTGAATACATTCAGTAAAATTTAAATTTCCAGTTTAGATAAAACAAAGGATTACAAGATCGTAAATAGGAAAAGGCTGACTACTTGTGCTTTTCTTTTTCTAATAATGTCGTTAAGGGAATATTATAGTACACAGAAGAGTCAAGGTAGGACAGCAAGAAATGCAAAATAATCTACTAATATCGTGAAACGCAATTGGAAGTTATTTAACAGGGCAGTAAAGGAACTATTTTAGGTGTTTCCTTTTACTTCAAACAGGTGGCTCGAGCATGCTATTTGGAGTTCATTTACAGTCAATAGATTCATGGCTAATAACTTAAAAATACTTCCTGGAAGTGTTATAAATAAAATGTGACAGTCAAGCCTGAAGGCTGAATTAAGATGCATTCTTTTTTAAGAAGCAAAAAGCACCTACATTTAACCAAAATGTATTTTCAAGAACTTCGATGTAATTCACATGAGGAGTCCTAGGACAGATTGGGTTTTTTTGCCGTGTGTATTACATTCAGTGTGCATTGAAAAAAAGTTGGTTTTGCTGCAATGATGTCAGTTCCTGCAGTGAAAAGATGTATGTGATAGGTCTGACCAGTGCATCAGCTTTAGCATTTACATGTCACTCCAGCTGAAAAAGAGCGAGGTAAGGGAGAAATCCTTCCTTGAAAAATCTTCAGGGATATTTTGCAAAGCTGACAAGGAGAATCCTGAAAATTCTCAAAATGTTTGAAGTTTTACACATATTCATATGAAGGGAACTGTTTTGGGGTTTTTTCCCTTCCATGAAAAGCCATCACTTGGAATAGTTGGCCATATATTGCAGTTAAGGGAAAAAATTCTTTAGGTATTCTCGCAGGAATTTTGATAAATATTGTATCTTTCAAAATATGTGGGGTTTTAACTAATATTTCATTCAAAAAACTGTGGGGGTTTTTTTCTTCTTTTTTTTCTTAAAGCCTCTGCCTCCTTGTCATGACTCTAAGGAATCTATGCAGGTGTATAAACAGCACTGCAAAATAGCAGAAGAGTACCATGAGGTCAAGAAAGAAATTGCTCTGCTGGAAGAAAGAAAGTGAGTAACTTTCCCTAAGGACTTCCTGTTGTGTATTCTCTTTGTAAAACCCTGCTTGAACCATGAAGGTTTAATATTGTATTTTCTGACCTTGGATACATATACGCTAATATATGTATATACTTATTTATACATACCTTATAATTGCGGCCTTCCAGAATCTGAAGGAAGCCTGCAAGAAAGATGGAGAGAGACTATTTATAAGGGCCTGGAGTGACAGGACAAGGGGGAATGGCTTCAAACTGACAGAGGGCAGGGATAGATGGGATATTGGGAAGAAATTCTTCCCTGTGAGGGTGGTGAGGCCCTGGCACAGGCTGCCCAGAGAAGCTGTGGCTGCCCCATCCCTGAAAGTGTTCAAGGCCAGGCTGGACAGGGCTTGGAGCAACCTGGCCTAGTGGAAGGTGTCCCCTGCCTATGGCAGGGGGGTGCAACTGGATTATCTTTGGGGTCCCTTCCAACTCAAGCCTTTGTATGATTCTGTGATTTCATGTCTCTGCCTGATGGTCACAGTAGAGCACAACAAGTTGGCCGTTGTGGATCAACTGAGGCCACTAAAGGCTGTCATAGTTCTGGCCCTCAGCTATGTGGATGTCCCTTAAAACCTTCACTGACAGCCTCCAGGTCACATAATAATCCAGTTCAGCTGGTGCAGGTCCCCTTTTCAATTTTAGTTTCTTCAATAAACTTTGCACACTTTAATGAAGAACATAATGGATCCTCATTTAGGCCTAGAATACTTGACAATATTAGTAAACATGTTTCTGTGAGGTACTTTGTTTTTGTGTACACTGGTTCAATATACATTGGCATTTCAGGTGCTCATACCCAAACTGAATAAGCTGGAGACTTTTTTCTTGTCTATGGCCTCTACTCATAGCCCTGCAATCTTTTGCCTGACTATTAAATGGCAAAGTGCACTCTGTGGCTGTCAGTTCCTTTCTACAAGAAACCTGAAAAAGAAATTCAAAGAGAGGAAAGAAGGTGAGTAGTGAAATCTCTGCCCAGCTGACCTTGCAGTTCAGCCAAGTTTGCATCCATGGGAATCTTCAGCTGCAGAAGCAAAATGATGGGAGGGAAACTGTTGAAATCCTGTGATTTTACAAGACAGCCAAAGAACTCCCTGAATCCAAACTATGCAGGGTAAGAAAGTGAAATGTCTTTATCCGGGTTGATGGCTACAGGCACAATATAGTTACTTTTTGCCTGAAGTGTCAAAGCTAGTTGAAGTTTCCCACTGCAAATCCCCTTCCACTCAAGGACCTGTGTGGCACTCAGATGCTGACAGACTGGAACAAAAGCTAAAAAATATATGCCCAATGTCATGGGAAAATGCATTTTGCATTTGGTTCATCATTTTGCAGTGTTTGCATTTGATTCATCATTAATTGAACTTGGCCAATCAAAAGTAATTGGTATTTTAAAAAATATTAGAAAATAATTAATTTTTTAAAATTTGCAATTATTTTTCAAATTTGGTTGTCTAATACAAGCTGCTTACATATGTATTTAGCAATCAATTCAGTGGAAACTATGTGTCTTTTTCTACTCTGCAAATCCAAGCACAATATAAAATACTAAATGGCTGTTTAAGTGCTTCACTTTAGTTATATAAACACCAAAGGTAGCCTTAAATCATTTGGGTTTTAGAGTCTACTAATATAAATCCATTATTATTATTATTATTGGCACATCCCTGAATCAGTTATGCCTATTTATGAAGAATGCTTGGAGTCCATGAAAATGAGACATTCATGTATATTTTTGCACTTTCTGGAATAAAAAAAAAAATTGCTGTTTGAATGCAATTTTTTTTATCCATAAGTCTGTGGTACTAGCTAAATTAGAAATGGTTTGCTTCTTGAGAACGGCAGGTACATGCACGAAATTCTTTACCTGAACTCACAACTATCTTAATCAACCTCTAAGCCTAGTGGTCAGCCTCTCAGTGGTGCTTATCCTGGATGAATTAAAGGGCTTCAGGCTGGCATTTTCCTTCATTCCACCAGTGGATGTCAACAGTGGAACAATGTCAGGAAGCTTCCACCACTGCTGTCTTTGCTGAACCTGTTCTGTGAATTCCATGCCCCAGTAAACATATGTTGAGAGTGGCTGAATAAGGCAACGAATAGAATTATATTATTGTGACTCTTACGTACCTTCTAATTACATATTTGCAGCCTTGTGTTCACCTGCTATGTAGCTGTGAAATGCCTAAACATGACAAATATCAGGGCAGCACCTTTCACACCTCCCATATGTCATAATCTGAAAAAGTGATCCTGCAGCACTGGGATCAAAGATGTTTCGTTTCCTACAGGCTGGTGCACTGTGGCTGCCTCATTTTGAGGTTTAACAAGCTGCAAGTGCCAACTGAAGATATTTTTTCTCCATATGTGGACCGTTTATAACTCTTCCCTCCAAGTAGATTATCCATTTTGTAGTATTTTGAAGCAGGTCTCATGAGACTGCCTTTCCCCCATGGGGTAGCTTTCCTTTCTGTAGCAGTCTGTTTTTATTAAACCCTCCAGAAACTAACTGGAACCTCTTTACCATATGAAGTTTGGTTGAAATTGAGAAGTGGATTAGAAAGTTATTAGGGCACATGTAACTTTACACACATGTAAGCAAACACACCTGAATACGTTAGCCTTGATTTTTATCTAAAACTAGATAGAAAGGTAGTATAAGTATGGAGGCAAAGGAGTAAACGAGAAGTAAAAGAGAGTTTTACTCTAGTGTTCACTGTTTAATGTCTAAAAATATTCTGAGCACTTACAGTTTGGGAGTTAAAAGTAGTTTAGGGGCTAGCATATACTGAATGAAGAGTGGATTATAATGGCTGGGGTGGCATGCGTATTTTGCATTGTGTGTGTATGTATATACACACACGTGTGTATACACTTATATATGTATATACTATATATACACCTTATAATTATGGCCTTTCACTACCTGAAAGGAGCCTGCAAGAAAGATGGAGAGAGACTATTTACAAGGGAATGTAGAGATAGGACAAGGCAGAATGGTTTTAAGCTGATAGAGAGTAGGTTTGGATTGGATATTAAGAAGAAATTCTTCCCTGTGAGGATGTTGGGGCACTGGAAACGGTTTCCCAGAGAGCCCTGGCTGCCCCATTGCTGGAAGTATTGAGTATTCCATTTTTAGAAGGGAAGGATGCTTTGACTTGTCTAAAAAGTCTGATGAGATGCACAAGCTTTTAGCCTCAAAACCAATTATAATCAAATTGAAAACATGGAGTTTGCAGTTTTCTAAAATTTGCCCCTGCTGTGGGTGTCTTCTTCTACATTTGAATTTGAATGTATGGCAATGAAGATTCCCAGTTGCCTACTATACCTGCTATCTATTGTCTATTTCTCTTAAATATTATTTTGATAAAATGTAAAATGATCGTTTCATCCCTTGTAATGGGAACAAACAGCTTTTATAGTGTTTTTCAGTGTACATTTTTACCAAAGGCAATCACAAGTGCTGTTGGATGGTACCCTTGCCAGTGCTCCCAACTTCTCTCCACAGATCAATTCACCTGTGTCATTCCAATGGCAAGTCCCACCTGGCAGTTTCTATACCTGTGGTGCCTGCTGATAGTACACACAGAATGCTGAAGGCTATGACTGACAAGAAAAAAGCAGAAGATAGATTGAGCAAATATTTTTTATTTGTTGGCTAGGAGGAAGAAATCACATTAACCTGACATAAATATCTGTACAGGTTGTTAGAGCTTTTTGGCAAAAAAAAAAAAATAGAGTTAATTCTACTTTAAACGATTTTTTTCCAACCTCCAAAGTTCAGTGTAACCTTTCATACATGAAATAATATATGCAGGTATATTTTTATAATTTTTTCTAAGAAATAGAAAGTTGAAAAACATTGTTTTAAAAATAGTTAAAAACTTTGAATCTTTTACAACTTTTCAAAGGCTTTTACTTCTGCTTAGCTTGATGTGTAATGTAAGCATCGAGTACGGCCAAAGTAAAAAGTCAGTGAAGTGAAATGGCAAAGGTTGCTTTTCATCAAGGCAAGAACAAAGCTTACTTACTTTTTCTCTTTTGTGCAATATACATGACAAGAGAATGTACTAGGCTGGCAGTGGGAGAGAAGATGTCAAGTGTTTCACAGGAAAATGGGAAATGTGAGAAAGAACAAGAGGTTGCAGTTTCAAAAGGGAAAATCAAAGGACAAAGCAAATAAGAATGGGAAAAGAAGTTAATCAAGAACAAAAAAGGAAGCAAGAATTTGAAAGAACATTGGGTAGATTTTTTTTGCTAATTTAATCATAGCTTTGTTTGCTGTCTTCACTCAAACTCTTCACATTTATGCCAGCAGTATGTAGTACAAGGGGAAAAACCACTCTGGAATGGGAGATATGATGGAAAATAAAGAAAAGGGTGTGGAAGCGAGAACACACCACATTTAGGGCACAGAATGTAATTTAATTTATGTTCCAGAAACATACATGTATTTCCATAACAGATGGTTTTGGGTATCTAACTTTGGGTGAAAGGGATGGGATGGCTGGCTATTTTGAGCACTTGTTATATTGCTATTACTAGATAATGACCCTGGATTATGTAGTTAAATATTAGAGTTGCCATGGTTGCTAGCTGTATCTTATATTCTTAGCACTGGTTGGTTATCTCTTTTTCCTCCCCCAGATGATTCTAATATAACTCTACAGAAAATATTATTTGATCACCACCTGGTTTAGGATCACTCATTTCCTTGGCCATGGATATTTCTTTTCCTTATTTTACACATCACAGTAGACATAGGAGCATAGAATTGTTAAGGTTGGAGAAGACCTTTAGGATCATCAAGTCCAACTACCAACCCAGCACCACCTCCCTGTTCACCATTAAACTGTGTCCTCAAGTGCCACCTCCACATGTTTTTTTAACACCCCCAGGGATGGTGACTCCACCACTTCCCAGGGAAGCCCATTCTAGTGCTTGAAAAACCTTTCAATTAGGAAGTTTTTCCTAGTATCTAATCGGAACCTCCCCTGGCACAACTTTAGGCCATTTCCTCTCCCCCTGTCCCTTGTTCCCTGGGAGCAGAGCCTGACCTCCACCTGGCTGCACCCTCCTGTCAGGGAGTTGTGGAGAGTGAGAAGGTCCCCCTGAGCCTCCTTTTCTCCAGGCTGACCCGCCCCCCCCCACTCCAGCTCCCTCAGCTGCTGCCGGTGCTCCAGACCCTTCCCCAGGTCCATTCCCTTCTCTGGACACAGTCCAGCACCTCAGTGTCTCTCTGGTAGTAAGAGGCCCAGAACTGGATTCGGAACTCGGGATGTGGCCTCAGCAGTGCCCAGCACAGGGAAACAGTCACTGCCCTGATCCTGCTGGACATGCTATTGCTGATAAAACCCAGGATCCAAGTGGCCCTCTTAGTAAATGACATGCAGTGAAGATGTCTGCTGAATTTTGTGGGAGCCTTTCATATGTTTTAGCTTGCTCTCATGACCAAATGACTGTTTCTAAGTTTTTTAGTCCAGAGGATTTCTCCAGGTACACTGTTTCTTGAGTGTCTTTCCCAACACTGTGAAGACAAGTAGTTTTCAGACTTCCAGGTACTTCAGAAAAAGATTGGTGTAAACCTTAAAGACGACCTTTAAGCTCAATAATTTTCCCATTCTAGACCTGTTTTTTCATCATCTCATGTGTATGCAAAATATATGTTACTTGCCAAATACTAGAAATTAAATTACAGCTTTTCTAATACAAAGAGAGACCTTCTCTTCTAGACGAAGTGTCCTTGCCTTTGGAAGGTCCCTTCCAACTCAGACTATTCTGTCATTCTATGACCTTTTAGGTGTTGGCATCTGAGACACATTTTTATTTACATTAATGCAGACTTTATTGTCTTTAACGATGTTGTTTTTAAATTAATGAGTAGACTTTGAACATGCGAGGACAATCTCCTCAGACAGCAGTTACCTTACAGGGTCTCATAATTCCCCGTGATGTGAAAGCCATGCCAAATGTGGGAAGAGAAAATGACCTTATGGCCACCAGTACACACCAGCTGTCGAGGAATATACTGTACTGCCACAGATGCGTGATCCTGGATACCTTGTTCACAATGGGGGAAAGACAAATCTGATTCTTTGTATTCTAGAAGCTGTTTTCCTTGTGTCCAGCCCATCTCTAAATACACTCATCTCCAGACAGATTTATCTGCTTAGTCTGTCACTTTTCTTTGTATTTATTCCTTGTGAATATGAGTGTTAAGGAGTTCTGTTCTCTGCATGTTCACTAAGGCCAGAACAGGATAAATAATTTCCCTAAGACCGTGCTGTGTTTTTCTCCTGCTTTGGTGTGGCTTGTGGTTCATTGGTTTATGATGCAAATCACTAATGTTGCCTCCCAAACCCCTTCCCAAAAAAGAACACTTTGAGTGCACGTTACGGATTGTCTCAAAGCTTTGAGTACCTCAGCACTAGTTTAGAAAATACCTTATCAATACTGTTAATATTTAAACTTGGGGTAACCATTAACAGAAAACACAGATTACACAGTGCTGCATCTATTTATTAAGCATCCACAACAAAGTCTAGATGGTGCAAGAGCATAGTATGGTGTTCTTTAACCTCTGAAAGCTAAGTTCAAATCTTGGATTAGATCAGATGTAAATGTTAGTTACTGTCCTCATCCTTTTGTGAGCTCCGTAAACTACACCATTCATAACATTTAGCAATTCCCTGGTACTCTAATTTTAGATCTGTGGCAGGCTGACAGTATTAGCCTGAATCATCACCCTATCCCGTAAACAGGTGTTGATCCTGATGGGAAGGGAATAAGTAGGTTCTGCTGACTCAGAAGTGGGCAATTTTATTACCTCAGCGCAAGGAAACTGCTTTCTGTGAGGGAGGTCTGAGAGTGTGGACTACAGCAATAAGTATATTTTGATTTTAATGCATTTATAGTTTGTTTGATAACAAAGCTAAATCCTGGGGAGCAGGGAGGGAAGTTATCTGTGCTGCTTGAGTATTACTGGAGAGCAGCATGAAAGCCATGCCTGCACAGAATGTCATCAAATCAGGACTGACATTCATTAATAGAGCTGTCTGAGTTTGCACATTGTCTGTCTGTGCCTCTCCTGGCTTAAGTCCGGAGTAGTCAGTACCATTCTTTTTCAAGTACTGAAAGACCCCACAGAAAAGGGTTACCTCCTTTTAAGATGCTGATTACCTATTAGTGTGTTCACTGCATCTCCGTTTTAAGAAGCTCATGGGTGTAAGAATAGTAAGGAAGAATGATTCTGAATTTGTTTGGACACTTCTGATTTAACGGTCTGTAACTTGAAAGAACTTAATTTAGCCCTTCAGTCCAACATTGCCCCAGAGGATAATTGCAAAGAAATATTGCAGAAGTTCTCATTTGGTCTCCAGAGCCAAAAGTCCCCCAGAAGAAGTCCAGAGAGACTGGTAAAAAAAAAAAAAAAATAAAGCGGCATCTGGAGTTGTAAAACCTCATTGTCCCTGAATATATTTCTCACATGGAATCACTCCTCCATGGCCTCTGGCCCACAAATAGGAGCTGTCTAGCAAGATTGTCTTGCCCTCTTTGAAAATTGGTTGGTCTAGAATGGCCCAGAGAAATGAAACCACAAAGAACCACAGAGAAATGAAACTGTTTGTGGCTTGCTGTGTTTAAAACTTGTACAGCTCTGTTGTGTTAAATGTAAACAGAATTCTACTCAGCAAAAATACCCTCTTGATGTTTTGTCTCAAAGGCCTGATTGAATGCACCTGTCACCTGGTGAAAGGAAAAAGAAGAGGCTTTGCTGTAGCATAGCTGCTCTGCATTACCTCAGTAGTACAAAACAAAGACATCCTATAGGAGGACGCCTATATGCTGCCTCTTTGGGATGATTTAAAATTTCTGTAGCAGCTGCTAACTCTTCTCTCTTTTTTTTTCCTTTTATTTTTTATCTATGGGAAGCACAGTTGGTAGAAATGGCTGTGCCAAGGGTCTCTTCTAACTTGTGACTCCTTGAACTGCAGTAACTGTGACTGTAAACAGTCAACTAAACCATGGGCAAGCTCTGCTATCATTGAAAGCTGCAGTAAAGACAGGGGAAGGTCAAACTGATCCTAAAAGAAGGCCAGACAGAAGTGTTTTTCTAAAGCCAGATTTACGGTTTTGCTGCTCTAAGTGGTAGCTTTGCAGCTACAAGTAACATCAGCAAACACAGAAATGTTATCTTTTCATGAATACTCTGACCTGTGGGAATAGAATTCCTGATCTGTAGTAATTTCCTGTCTGAAAGCACTGGTCTAGCCTGACAAGAGGGCTCCTTTAAGGACTGCAGTGAAATCTATCCATTATGAAGGCATTAACAACTTCTCACTGATGATCTACAAGCATTGTTTTGACATGACTGAGAAATAAAGTCACAGGGCTATGAACAGTTAAAAGATTAACTAATCTCTGAGATAGAATGATCAAAAGAACCTTTTAGAAGAGACTTCTTGTAACGGGTCAATTTTTGACTTAAAGGGAAAAAAACCCCAGAGGCCAGGCTAGCCTGGTGGGTGACTAAGGGGAGAGCAATTAGATATTTTGTGAGTTACTCATGCCTTCAGTGTGTTTTAAGACCTCTTTTATCTTAACTTGTGTTGAGGTAATTTCAGTTGACACTATACAGGAAACTCCAGCTCCTGGCCAGCTCTGGGAATACAAGGCACTGTGTGACTCCATCCAGAAGAAGCTTAAATCCTCGTGTGTCTGCACTTAAGAGGACCAGAAGGGGTCAGGTTTGCAGCTATATCACTCTTGCTCAGCAGCACAGCTAAGGTCTGAGCCTAAACACGTTATAGAAACAATATATTTAGTTCAGATTCAGTGCCTAGTACTTACTGGATTTGTTTGTTGTAGAGAAAAAGAAACCAGGCACACTTCACAGAACTTACCGATAAATCTAACCCACCGAACCAAAACACCTTGCTCTCTTTCAATGATATCTGGTGTCGAGAGAAAAATAAATTGTTATTCTTCTGGCAAGTCATCTCCAGGAACTTGATTCTCCACCGTGAACTGCATGTTCAACTTACTGACATTAGAGATCACAGAATCATACAATCAATAGAATGGCTTGGATTGGGAGGGACCTTAAAGATCATCCAGTTCCACCCCCTGCCATGGGCAGGGACACCTTCCAATAGCCCAGGTTGCTCCAAACCCCATCCAACCTGGCCTTGAACACTTCCAGGGATGGGGCAGCCACAGGTTCTGGGCAACCTATGCCAGGGCCTCACCACCCTCACAGGGAAGAATTTCTTCCCAATATCCCATTTCAACCTGCTCTCTTTCAGTTTAAAGCCATTCCCTTGTCTTGTCACCTGTGTGAAGAGTCCCTCTCCAGCTCTGTTGGAGCCCCTTTTGGTACTGGAAGGGACTCTGAGGTCTCCCCGAAGCCTTCTCTTCTGCTGAACAGTCCCAAATATAGACACATGAACACAGCATTTTTCAGGCTTGGTCACTGAACAGCAAACCTATTAGAGATAGCTTTGGAAGCTTCACCTTTTGAAGGGAAAAAACAGGACTCTAAAAAATTAATTTCTAGGTCCTTGTTTCACACAAATTCAAGTAACACAAAGTAAGTTAACAACCCACAGCCCATCTTTGACCTAACACATGACAACAAATTTTTGCCTACTGCCATTTTTAATATTTGGGGGTTTTTTTCATAATTGTCAGAAAGGAGCTGATTGCCAGACTGGAACAAGTGGAAAAAGAAAGTATGGATGCTGCTCAGCTGGCTAAGGAGTATGCAGAACTGACAGAGGAGAACCGAACACTGAAGCTGGCCCAGACACAGTGTGTGGAGCAACTGGAAAAGCTCAGGATACAGTACCAAAAAAGACAGGGTTCCTCATAACTCCCAAGTAGCTCATGTGAGGCAGTTCATACAGGATTGGTCCTGTGCTGGAAAGAAATTTTAAAATAAAGATCTATTTAATATGTTACAACACTTTACCACAGATACAGAGTATGTAGAAGTCTATATTTGATTTAATGCTTGCCACCCAGTAACTTAATATAATGGATATTTCATCCATTATATAATGGATGTTTTATTTCAAGTAACATAATTGAAGTTAATCTATCCCCATTATATGTTCTAGTGGATCAAGTTTCTTTTCTAAACATATTTCTTCCAATTTAAGAACATATGGACACACTAGAAAATTGTATAAATAGTCGCTGTGGTGAAAATTTGGGTCATACTAAGGCATACAGCAGGGACAATGTTAATATATGGAATACATGTATGTTAATTTTAGTTTGGTGAGTTCTTTTTAAATTATTTCCCTCATGCCTAAAGTGTTTGGAAGTTATCTTGAAGCAGATCTCCTCACTGGTAAAAACTATACTTCATGTCAACTTCACACTGTTGTATAAAATCCGAGAAATGCACATTAAAAATTGAAGTAACAAAATAATTTTTTATCAAACAAGTGCACTGCCAGTGATAATTTGCAAGTTATAAAATTAAAAGGAAACAGATGAGATCAATTTTTCCTGCCTTAAGTGTAAAGATTACTTGAGAGTCTTTTTATTGTACTTTTTGGCATGCAAGAAATGAAAAATCAATGTAAGAATCATAGTTTCATCATAGTTTCAACTGAGACTATGTCAGTAAAACTGTTGTGAGGATCTTTTGTTCTTATTTTCTGGTCTGTCTTGAAACATAAGTGGCTGTAAGTAGGGACAGGAGGTCCATGATACACAAATAACTGGGAAGTTAAATGTCAGTTTTACTTGTTGTATTTATGCCTGTATTTTCTTAGATCAACGGAAAAATCTTTGTTATACTTCCATTTCTGTTCATACAGCAGTTTTTTCATTAAAAGTGGATGTAGAAAAGCCGTTTTATGTTCTGAATGTTCTCAAATCACCTTGTATTTTAAACTCTGCTTGACAGATGCAGCTTGTTACATCTTCATGAGCTTGGAATTCAACTTAATGTTATTAGTACTGAAATGTGTCTTACTAATTGAAAATTATGAACTTAAGATTTCCACCAGAGCTTTAGCTTTGATTATTATCACTAATCTATTATGAAAATGGAATTTCATGTTAATCAGAACAATTCCTGGCAGCAAAGGGAACAAAAAAAGAATTACAAGCTGCCTGTTATTTTTCTGTGCTAATTGCCTACAGTATTCCCTGCAGCACAGGTGTGAAAACTGGCTCTGCGTTACTCCAAGTACCTGGCAGTGTGGCAGGAGAGCATGAAGAGGTAGCAGGAGAGGACAGCATTGTTTCCACTTCTCCTCCTGAGCCGCCAGGGCAGCATCAGCATCCAAACCTGGCACTGCTTCCTGCTGTACCCGGGAAATCATCACTCCTGAGGCAGGCCCTTCCTGCTGGGATGCTCCCTGAGCAGTGTAACACTGTATTTATTCCTCTTTCCTTATTATCTGAGGGTCAATCTTCACTGTACCTTGTGGAAGTTGAAGAGGAAAAAAAAAAACATAGTTAATAAAAACCACTTAGTATACTGGGCGTGGAAGTGCTGGAAAAGCCTTGTTTGAGTTTTGCACTGATGGGAAACATAACCTGAAGAGAAATCAGAGCTTTGCTTTGAGCACAGAACACCACAGAATCTAGAATGTACTTTTTTCAGCCTGTGTTTATGTGTTTTGAACAAGAAAATTCTCATTTTAAAATACTTTGTGATTTTAGTCAAAGGTTTTTCCATCTAGCCTTGAAAACATCATCCAGTTGGATGATTTCAGTGAATTCTTTGAAAACCTGTCCTGGTTTAGGGCAAAATTATGGAGGAAAACCCCCCACCGGTTCGGGAGACAAAAGAAAATCTCCTCCGAGATAAGTGGAAAAAAAGAGCCTGTTTATTCAACAGCAGAACACCCACAAACACGGAAAATTGAACAGTATTAAACAGGGGAACCTCTCGTTGTTCTGGAGAGATGGCAAATTCAGGAAAAGAGTTCTTTTCGGGGGTGTATCTCGGCTCGATCAGTCTCTCAGCAGTCCCTCCTGGGCTGGAGAAACGCAGCCTCCGGCGCCGGCTGGGCCCAGCGGTGAGCTCCCGGCGTTTCTCCTGGGTTCTCGGTCCGGAGCAGAGCTGGTTAGTCCACGGGACGAAGGTTACAATCCAGGGATCTCCTCGGCCTCGGCTAGCTAGGAAAACTAACTACCAAAAGCAAAAGAAAAAGCCCCTCCGTTGTCCGCGGCGCAGCACGCACACCGAGCACGCCAAGCAGCGAAAATTCCGGGCAGGCTGCGCAGACGAGGATCCCGGACACAAAGTGCGCGCCGTGCCCGCTCCCCTCGCCCTCAGAGCCGGCCTTAAAGGCGCAGCGCCCAATGTCCGGCAGCACGGAAAAACGGACGACTGGGGATACCGAGCTATTCAGCCACCCCAGGACAAAACCATATGAAGTACATAAAATTAGTTTATTGACAGACTGGCTTTGGATGCAAATGGATCAGACAGCAGACCTTTACTTACAAATAACTGTCTTCGCCTTGAAATTTTCTATTTAAGTGCAACCACTATGCTTTAGGTATCAGAAAAATAACAGATCATATGCTGGGAGAAAAACCTGCGAGAGAGCCACAGTCAGGTAGAGAAGGAAAGCTGGGCCTCATTTGTGACAATCAGCACTTTGAGGACAGTCAGGGAGTATGGTTTTCCTAACCTGTAGGTACTGACCAGTATAGAAGAATTCAGGAAATATTTTACAGATGTGTAGACACCAAATTTTTGGTGTGGTCCAGCCTACCAGCCTGGATAAATATGAAATTCTTAAACCATCCCAAACTAATTCAAGTCAAAGATTTATATTCAACTTGGACTGTAGCTATGTGCAATCAAATTTTCCTCTGGCTTTTAGTTATGGTGAAAGTAAAAAATAGCAGCCTTTTATGAACATACTTGCCTGCATGCATGCTTGTGACCTTGAGAGCAGTAAGTCAGAGAAATTGTATCACAATACAAATGAGTAAAAATTATATAGATGTACCAAGGAAGAAAAATTAAAGTATCTCTTGAAAATTATTTTTTAAAAGAAAAAATAGCTGGGGAAGTGGGATTCAAAGGCAGGAGGGTAGGGAAATGGAATTTTCCAAAAATATTCATAGGCAAGTTAAATCAAAATGTAGCATAGTCAACATAACACAGAAAATAATTCAGGTGTTGAAAAGAGTTAAGGTAGCTGGAACAACCTTCTGAGAGGTAACTGCTGTATCTATCATCCATCTCGATTTATCAAGAGCATAATAGTGAGAAGTACTTTCACATTCAGTAAGTCTCCAATTTTGACATGCTGAGTTTTTCTCTAGATACAGTGGAGCTCTGCTGACTAAATAGCTGAAATTAAGCTTTTTAATAAAGCATTTATCCTATTGATCCTGTATTTTCCAAGTAGACAATATGATTTGTGTCCTGGTTGAAGTGGTCTGCATGTTAGGTCCTGTTGTATGTATCACATTACAAAAACAAATTTTATACAATTATTTCAATGATGGTTTTACATTGTATTTCACCCAAGAACTTAGAAGCCTGTTTCAGCTTTTGAAATCAAGTGCCAATGAAAGGTTCCATTTTATAACATGTGATTACAACCTGTGAGAACTGCAGCTGAATTACAGACAAGGTGTATTTCTTGCTGTTATCCAGGTTATTCAGGTTAGCAAGAGTAAGCATGCCACTACCATGGTAAATGCATTTGCTTCAAACCACTTAAGACACAGTAAAGTACATGGGTTTAAAATAAAAACAAGGCCTGTACTTTCAATTTTCTGACTAACTTCCTTCCATCGTAAAGAATGCTGAACAAACTCAATTTAAGGCTTCCGGTTACCAAGGATATGACTCATGTGGTCTTGAAACAGCCAGAGCCAGGGGTGACTTGACACTTGGAAAGTCTGGAAGATGAGGACCTGTGAGTTTGAGTTTGGTGCCTTTTTCTTTTTCAAATGTTTCCCTTTCCAGGATTACCTCTATCTGTCTGGTTTTGTGAATTACTGATCTTTGGAAGTGTGTCACCTTCCCCCAGAGTCTTAACTCCCATCTAGGCTTTTGTGAGGATTACACACTGTTAATAGTGGGGACAAATAGGCACGGGTGAGACAGAGAGGTTCTCAGCCTTCCTTTGGGTTGTGTGGTTGGGGAGCTCTGCCATGTGACCCTTTGCTGCTTCATCTCCAGTCACAGCATACCTTGCAGAAATGAGCTGGTCACAGTCTTAATCATGAAGCCACTTGGTGTTTTTCCCTACCTAAAATTCCTTTCTTGATCAACGCATGAAGTGGAAGTGTCTGAAGGAACAGGAAAGACTTGTCTGGAGGAGTCTTGCCTCTCTTTCTGTGGGGGGTACAAAATGTGCAATGGTGGAAGAAAAGGGCTGCAGGGAAAGGAAGTTTGGTCCAGGCACTGATGTAACAGGAAGAGCACTGGCCCTGTCCAGCAGGATTGTGAGGAGAGTTGACAAAACCTGGGTGCTGGCATGACTTTTCTCTCCCATCCTCATACTTCCACAGTCATAACTGTGCACACACAGCTCTGAGGGTCTTCTCCCTCCAGGTGGAACGTTGTGGTATGCACATGCATGGATGATATGGTGATACATATCCTTGGAAAACCCACGATGAAACTATTAACTGTCTTCATGACAGGCCTGGGAGCTGTGCAGCAATGAAAGATTAAGGCTGAACAAGTACCAAAAAGCTGGGGCCTGTTGTCCATCTTGATGGACTTCTCTGGGACAAAACCAGACATTGACTGCATGACTGCACCATGGTGCACATTATGGAGGGAGGGAAGGGAGCAAAGCGGAGTTGGAGGGGCACCCTCAACTTCACCATTTCCTTCACTGAGTCACTTGGTTTTGCAATGTTAAACTGGCAGTTATCAAGATGGTCTTTCAGATGCACACCAAAACTGCGAGGCTGACACTTTAAATTCAAAGTAGATTATTTTATAAGAATGAAAAATCTATCTTGCTTGGGACAGTGCCAGTCACCTCTAGGTTCTTCAGTGCTCCTAACAAGTAATGTCATGTGTTACTCATACCAATATGAATGAAAGATGACAACCATTCACAAATCACTGTTATCCTAAACCCAGGCTTCCTCCACTGCATGGTCCAGTGGTTTATTCTGTACAAAGCACAAGACTTAGCATATGAGTCACTCTGCTTTTCTACACACCAATTATCAGTTCCCCCTTCTAAACCTCAGTTCCTTTAATCCCCCTGACCACAATCCATCCCCACGGAGTAAGCAGCGTCAGCCTAGAGCTCAGATCCAATTGGCTGGTGATCTTATGACATGGTCTGATGATCACCATGTGCTCGAGGTGGTTTCCAAATGCTACGTGTTATGTTTTGTGGTTCGGTGATAGGATGTGGCAGCAAGAAATTCTACCAGCCTGCAGGTGCCTGCTGTGAGAGATGCTTGATTTCCTTGAACTGGTTAGAAAATATGAGAGTAGGTGGTCTGTGGATTTAGTTATTTGTCTGAATCTTATACTAAATTTTAATACAGGAATTAGGGAAATGAAATGAGGATGTGTGAGCTGATGTAACAAATGTGCAGCCAGATGCCAAACTGTGCTTTGGGTGCTTAGAATGAGTTAAGTGATATGAGAACTGTAAGTGATGGAAAGGAAGTAGGAACAGCTAGGAAGAGAAACTGGTGAGTGAGCTGTTGCTTTAACTGCTTGCTTTCTGGCTGCCTATGGCTTGCACCAATAGAATGTATAGGCTGTTGTCCTTAGCTCAACATCAAGAAGCTTTTGTTTGGATGTGTCCCAGTGCTTTTCCAAGCCTAGTTTACACTAACATTTTACACTGGAATATTTACTTGATTAAGGTTATGTTTCTGTCAACTATGTCTAGAATTAACAGAGTTATTATGTGATACAGATGTCAGAGCATTGCAGATGGTTCTTCTACAGAAGGAGGAATAACCAGTATCAGGATATGACTCTATTCTGCTAATCATAGAATCACAGAAAATCTCGAGTTGGGAGGGTCCCATAAGGGTCATTGAGTCCAATTCTATGCCAACTGCTGTATTCACATTAAAGATAAATAAAGCCTTGATAAATAGCCTATGTAGAGTAAAAACTGCACAGAAGCCAGAGCACTTCAGTACTAAAATAACTGCAGCCCCACTAATGGGCTTGTGCTGCTTTCACAGCACAGGTAGGGTTTGGTACTTTTATGAACTAGATACCCAGTTTCCCACATGAAGGAGTAGCAGTGTGATGTTCTGTGATTGAAAAACTTTCACCTCTGTCTTGTTACTTTCTTACAAGTGTATGAAAAACCTCAGTGCACAGCCCAGATTTCCTTATGGCCACAGACTTCTCTACAGCTATTTCATCACAGTGCTCTCCCCAGCTTGGGCCTTTGACTCTCACATTCCTCTGCTGTGTGTGGACAGCTGAAATAAGTCAACCACTCTGAACTTTTTAAAGCAGTCAGAAGCAAATGCATCATTTAACATTACCTGCTAAGAACCTTGACTGTCTTGTGGTCAGACCCTTTTGTATTCCTGGTCTGCAAGTACATCAGTGTATATGTTTACTGATTAGATGTCAGTACAAAAAAATACAAATGTTAATATTAATGGAAGACAGAGGCACATTCAGACATATTCCTATAAATGCTGTTCTAAATAATAGACTTATTCAGGGTGTTCCCTCCATGGCTATGAAAATAAAAGCCAGCTATTCACATATGAAGTACCTCCTGATGAAATTATCTGTGCCAAGAATACAAACACTTCTTTTTAAAATAATTTCAAAAAAGGAGTATTCTTTCAAGGAAAAAAACCCAAACCACCCACATTACAGTTCCCAGATAATATAAATTACATCCAACTATACACTAACTGCTAAAAATGTGCTTAAATCTATTTATAACCCTTCAAATAGCTCTCACTAATTTATGTTGGTGGAACAGGCCCTTACATTTGACTGAGCTCCCTCTGGTGGGTAATGAGACATTATTATTACAAAGCAGAGATACCTAAGAAAACATACAATTATATTTGTCCAAGTGGAGCTTTATTTATTTAAGTGTTTATAGCAAATAATTTTTTATATAACTAGGTAAAGGTCAGTGTACAAATTTCTCACTATCCGATCACATCTGAAACTACCCAAAGGTGATATCCAATATTTTTAAGATACTAGAGAAACTTCAACAGAGGTGTACTTTTCAACAACACCTAACAATGAACATCACCTAACATGAGCACCTGAGTTAAATGAGTTCTGGCATCCTACAGAAGCTGAGAGAGCTCATAATGAAAAATTATTACTGAAACTGAAAGAGGGTAGGTTTAGGTTAGATATTCAGAAAAAAATCCTTCCCTGTGAGGGTTGCGAGGCCCTGGCACAGGTTGCCCAGAGAAGCTGTGGCTGCCCCATCCCTGGAAGTGTTCAAGGAAAGGTTGGACAGAGCTTAGAGCAACCTGGTCTAGTGGAAAGTGTCCCTGCCCATGGCAAGGGGGATGGAACTGGATGATCTTTAAGGTCCCTTCCAACCCAAACCATTCTATGATTCTATGCTTCTATTAATTATACAATAAAATCTCTGTTTGTCCAAACTACTTTTGGACAGCTGGATTTATGTGCCTGGAAATCTGGCCTATATGGCTTAGACAGTACTGACCGACTGCAGGCACTTTGCAGTGCTTATTTAATGGTACAATAACTAAGAGTCAAATATGCTTTAAATAACACAGTACAGAACAACTGATGAATGTGCCTCTTTTTTGCTGGTAGATTTTAATATGCCTTAAATCTCATACACCCTGATATTAATGAGTGACCCATTTCTAAAAGAAAGCACAAGTGTTCTCTTCCTATTTTTTTCTTTGTATTTAGGTTAAGTAATCTGAATAGGGGAAGTGTCAGGCTTCGGAAGAGTGTCCTAATGCATGGGCAATGTTCCAACCACAGTTTGAGTTTCAACGACCCAAAGGGGTTGTGCTGGGATATTAGGACTGCTTTACCAGCAATGAATTTAGTGGCTCTTGCACACTCCACAGTCTATTTGAACAAACTTGTTTTTGGAAAATGTGGGTTCCTAGAACATTCTGAAAGGAAAAAGAGCAGAAAAAGCACGCTTTGGTCTTCTACTTTAGCTGCTTCAGAATTCACCTTCAATTAATAAAAAGAGGTTTATGTTTTGTCATTTGACTGAAACATGGTAAGAGGCAAAATTCCAATTACACTGTACTTAAAGGTGAGACATGAAGACAAAAGATAAGGAGGATTTTACCAAAGACACCATTTTTACGGGCAGTTTTTGAGACCTTTATATCTTGTAAGTATGACTGTATGTGCAGTGTTTTCAGATGTTTATTATATTATTCTAATCCTCTAAATTCTGTTCAAGGGAATTTCAACTCACAGTTTGAGCGCCAGAGTAAATCTGCCACTATATTACTGTCCAAAAGGAAATCATCACTGAATGTTTATCATGAGAAAGTGGCATTTAAAAGTGCTTAACATTGCTTTTGAAATGAAAGTGTCCAAGTCTAAATAAGCAAGTCTGCCTGGTAAGAAATCAGCAACGCCAAAAGGTAACATGGTAAACTGGATTTAGGCTCTGGTTCAAGATAGCACTTACCTTGAGGCATTATGGCCACTTCAAACAAATCTCTTGAACATATATCTAACTTGAAGCAATGAGTAGTTCCCACTGATTTGCCAATAGGACTATTCAAAGTAGGCTTATTCATGTGCTGAAGTGTTTTGCTGGATTGAGGCCCGAGAGACCAGTGCCTCAGCTTGAACCTTGACTGTTCTGGGATTCATTGGAATTTAATTACATGCTTGGAGTTTTCAAACACTGTGCTGCAACAAGGCCTTTCCATTGAGTTGTCTGTCAGGGGGCTAAAAAGATCTTCACCACATCTAATAGCAGGGAGGACCTTCATGTGGTAAGGTGCATGCAAAACCATCTTGCTGCAGCACCATGAGCTGGGTCTAGATCCAGTTGCAGCTGCCACACAAGCCAGATGCTTGTAATGCAGAAGTGGTGAACAGAACATTCTCTTTGTCATTACTGGTAAGTACATTTGTTCCCACTCACACAACTGCAGCCACGCCAACCCATATGCAGTGACTCCGTAGGGTCATTATATGAAACTATATGAGTTTAAAAAGAAAAAAGCAAGCAAACACAGAAGAAAGGTCAAGTATTTACAAAGCACTATAAAATACATTTAGAAATGGCTCTTAACTGGAACACCATAATACTATTAAAAATTTTAGAAATGCTCCTCTTGCTTTGCTTTTTTGGGGAAAAATATAGCAGAAATACTGGACTAGGACAAAAATGCCATGGGTGTCTGTCATACAGGCCCCATTTCTACTTTTCTCTCACTTCATATACCCCTCCCTGTTCTTCCAGCAAGAGAAGATCTCAGCTGCTTCAAAGATGAGATAGAGAAATAAAATGTTTCCCACAACTGTAGTTGTGGCACCCTTTTGTTGGAGAAAGTACTTTCTGCTTTTGATGTAGGAACTGGGCAGAGGAGGAGTGCTTGGGTTAAAGGTGGGTCCTCTGCTCTCCATATGAATTGCTGCTCAGCTTTGGATGTGTGATAAGCAAATGAAATTTTCAGTTTGCATGTGGTAAGTAAAGACATAGCGCTAAAATATTTCCCAGCTGAACTTACTCTGTAACCCAAGAACTTTGATGCATTGGCAACAATTCAGCACACAGATCTCTCTCCTCACAAATGCACACTTCACACAGGCATATGTGGCCACAGACAATTTTGCTTGTGATTTCATCTCACAATTTGATTCTGCCATGCTGTCAATGCCATTCCTTTGGTGTTTGTAAATTGTAAAGAAAAAATATATATCAAGTTCAAATATAAAATAATCAGATTTCTGGACCTAGGAAGAAAGAAGACTCTGCCTTTAAATTTGGCTTGAACCTGTTGCTACTTTTCCTATTTTCTAATCAGAATCACCAATCAGTACTAATCAAAACCAAAGCTTTCCCTTCCCTTCCCTTCCCTTCCCTTCCCTTCCCTTCCCTTCCCTTCTCCCTTTCTTTACTTTTTTCTTTTTTTTTTACCTAGTCAGGATTATTAAAAGATACAAAAGATAAGGAACTTTGAGTGCCTTTGTAAGATGTCAGCAGTGAGCTCAGACCTATCATGACATGTACAACTGAACAAACAAAATGACTATTTCAGCATTTGGAGGTTTTTGTCTGATGATGCACTTTCCTGTTTCAAGAGGAGGGTTTACTTAACATCTCTCTGCAGCAAGCAGAGGATTTATGAAGCACATCATCTTCAGCTAGTCTCAGCCTTACTGATGCATTGAGGACTTTTATTTAAAAAAAAAATACTTCCAGCCCCATTTAAATATTTATTAAACACATTTCTAAATACCGTTTTAGTTAAAAGAGTCAGTGCCAGCTAAAGGATGAAGTTAGAAGAAGAGTAGTCCACAGTGGCCTTAGATTGCTCACTGTGAAGTTTAACTTGAGTTTTCAAAACTAAATAGTACTTGGGTAAGCATGCTGAGTCTCTTGGAACTTCATTCTCAAGGACTGGGTAATAGGGCTTTCTGAGCATCTTATTTTTCTGAAATAAACAAAAATTGACATGTTACATCATGCCAGGCTTTACCTTTGAAAATTAAGACTCTATAAAAATCTCCTCTGACATCTGACAAGAACTTGGACAACACAGAAAATGCCCCAGTGAGATGTGAGCAACTCAGATCACATTTTTTCTGGGGCTGATGCTGCCCTGGGAATGGGGTCAAGAGCAGGCAGTAAATGTTTGCTCAAACTTTAAGTGCCTGGGATAGAGGTCTTCTACTTCTGCAGTGACTTTTTAGGGATGTAGGGGTCTAGTCACCCACCAGCTGAGTCTCCATGCCCCTCTTCCTTTGCTGTGAGGGTGATGGCACAGGTTGCCAAGAGAAGCTGCAGCTGCCCCATCCCTGGAAGTGTTCAAGGCCAGGCTGGACAGGGCTTGGAGAAACCTGGTCTAGTGGAAGCTGTCCCTGCCCATGGAAGGGGTGTTGTAAAAAAATTATCTTTAAGGTCCCTTCTAACCCAAACCATTCTATGCTTCTATGAGTCACTTAAAACTTGGCTCTCTGCACTCAAGTGCCTCCTGGGACTGCTGTTAAGACTGAGACTCCTGGCATTCTGAGTTATGTTATGTGGATATAAAAAGTACCTAAAACTCAGATTCTGAGTAGCATCAGCACCATATTGTTCTGGCTTCACTTGAAAAAACCATCCCAGAAACCAACTACTTATCAACAAACTATTCTGCCAACCACACAAAGGTGGATATGGCACAGGCACAAACACAACACAGGACAGGGAACTTAAAATCCTTATGGTATGTCTGTGAAGCTGCAGTCATTGCTCTCTTGAAGTTGGGAGTCTCATGTAAAGCACCACTGTGGGCCAGACACAGCACAGCAGGTTTGTGTGACCTCTGTTCCTTATGGAGTCACCTCCAGCTTTTGAAGGGCAAAACAGAGCAAAAGGGGCTGCTCCACAGCTTGCTCTGCTGATTCTGCCTGTTGCTTTTCATGTAACTGGCAAAAGGCAGCAAAGTTTTTAGAGAATAGAAATATGGCCCTTTGTCGCCAGGTCTCCAGAGGCACTATCAGGTAATAAAGAAGAAGCCAAAAATATTTCAAACATGCAGAGCAAGTGCTCCTGCAGCTCCAGAGAGCTCCAGAGAGCTCTAGTGTATTCAACAGTAAAAGGAGATCCAAATGGAAAATGAGATGGAAAGTACAATGGAAATATTCCTGTTAAAAAACAAACAAACAAACAAACAAAACCAACAAAGCAACAATTTAAAAAAATATTAATGCAATGAAGAAGTATGAGACACGAACTCACAGTTGTCTATACTGTATGGACAATTATATTCAAGAAGAACTTGAGCTTTTTCAGGGTTCAACTTGCAGCTTCTTCCAATAAGTGGAAATCCTGGAGAAAGACAGCTGATCAAGGACAGGACACCGCTTTCATAATATGCTGAAAGAATGTTATTGCTTGGTGATCTGAGCTAAGAAATGTAGGAAATGTACCCTACGAACAAGTTTGCTCATCTGCACTCTTTGACCTCCAGAAGGTTTTGATGATGTCTCAGCTTAAGAACAAACTTAGCAGAGTAATAAAGGTCTGGAAAGATGTGCACTATAAACTTTGTGACAGTGTATGTGGGTCTTTTGAAAATTCCTTGGAAAACTGTTTGGGACCATTTCATTCATGTGCAGCAAATAGGAGGAGAAAAGCATGCAGTGATTTCCTACCTATCCTCCTCTCCAGAGCCAGTCTGTAGGACCAAAAACCCCAGGACACATCTGCTGATTCATCTCTGGTGCTGCAGGAACTCCTGGGGACTCCAAGCGGGAAGAGACCCCCAAGGGAGGGAGGGAGGGAGGAAGGAAGGGGAGAGGCAGGCAGGCATTGTGCCTGGGCTGCCTGGCATCCTTTGCTGTGCCCACTTTGCCCACTTCGCCCATTCACTCTGGACAGCTGATCTGGATTGCTATTTTTTTCAGTCACTATTCCAGGTGATTCCTTCCTTGTTCTTGTTACTAATTTTCTTTAAAGTTAGGCTATGCACTCTGTGAAGTCAGCTCCAGCTTCATCTTTCCTTCTGCCTAATTATTTCTGGAAAACCTGTGCAGTTTAACAATGCATTATTGGTCTGAGCCAACAGTCCTTTTTGATAAAGCAGAAATGTTTAATTTTAATGCTGTTTACTAACACTCTCAGGGCTGAACTTTTCTGTTACCTTTTCTCTGCTAGAATTTTTGTTTCTCATTTCCTTTTTGAATTGAACCATTTCATTGTGTTTTGCATTAGAACTGCTCCAACCTTCTGTCAGATGGCTCTTT
This sequence comes from Melanocharis versteri, assembly GCA_013397845.1. Taxonomy (NCBI): domain Eukaryota; kingdom Metazoa; phylum Chordata; class Aves; order Passeriformes; family Melanocharitidae; genus Melanocharis; species Melanocharis versteri. Next base: position 591,451 of record VZTG01004152.1, read on the forward strand.
CTATAGAAAAATTAACTTAGTACCCACACCAATGCTTTATTAAAAGAAAAAAAGAATTTATTGGTAGCAACACAACTGTCTTAATTTATTAACAGTCAATTAACTTTCTTAATGGGCAGCTTTTCCTTGATTGTAAGTCTGTAGCAATTAACTACTTGTTTTATAATTACTCTGCTTTCCAATCTCTTACTGACTTGTTGATTTATTTTTCCTCAATGCTCTTTTGAACTCTTTTTTTTCTTTTTTTAACTAACACCAACAGGTTTTCTCCTAATATAAGCGTATGTCTCTCTTACTGCCTGTAGAGTAGGGAGAGGACTCTATCTCTGGTATGTCTGCTTTGACATTGATACGGAGGCACCTTTCCTTTCCAGAACTCATTTTCATAGAAGTTTGTTTTCTGCTTTTATCTGATAATGCAAACATATTTTGTACTTCAACAGCTTCAATAAGCATGCTAACTTTAAATTCAACCCACAACAGCACAGCTTTTCTCAGCACTTTTGAGCATTTGTTTTCCAGAGTTTTTGGTTAACTAATTCTAATTCATTCCGTTAGTGTTTAAACTTTATGTTTTCACTGCAAGGATATTCCAGGGCTTTATCTACCTAAATACCATTTTCCCCCTTTGGATGAAGCTTCATTATTTTATATATATATATATATATATATACACACCATAATACTTGCTCAGCTGTGAGGGCCATGTAGCCAATGAATCAAGGATATCTTGGATCTGCAAGTTAGCCAGCACAGTTGACAATATTTTGCTGTTTGAAACTCTGACAGCATCTGAAAAAGCTCAGTTTAATCCAAGGTAATTATCACATTTTTAATGGCCTGCTGCCTGTTTTTATAACTCATAAATTCCAAGCTTAAAATAATGCACATGGATTGAAATAAAATCCAGGTGGTGTGTTCAGAAGAGCAGTGTTTGATTAACATAAACAGGCTAATGTCTGGAGAACTAACGATCAGAAGGAGATGAGAAGAACTAAGGAAAACCAGTGATGGCAGTTTTGGTTTTTGTGACTGTTTAGTAATTTCTACCAAAATAATTCAAAGAATGCTCAGAGGAAAGTAATGGAAAGTCTTGTCAGCTTCAAAGAGAGTGTCCCCACCACCAGAAAATAGGCTGAGGAAGTGAAAGGACACAGGCAGAGGATGAACCCTGATCCTGTCATGTTGCAAATGGGTCCTTTCCCAGCAAATTTTGCAAAATCTGTGAGCGGGGGGAGAGCAAACAAGAAACAGAACCCTAGTGTTTGGGTACTGGAGCTCTCCACCTAAATTTTATACTTCTATTTTTGAAATATAACTCACAACCCTGAGGTGAGGGGCCAAGTCCTTTCTGTTTCCAGTAAGGTACCCCAGTGGGAAGGCAAAGGGCTGCATTTCGTCAGAGGCCAGGCTTCACTTGTGCTCACAGACTGAGGACATTGGAAATGCCACTCCTGCACCTCAAAACTCAAGCACTGCACTTAATCAGGGACAAGGCAAGAGCTTTCCTGGGCTGTGGCTGGCCTGTGCGTGCACAACCGGGGGCACGGAGAAGATTCTCAGGTCAAACAGGGAAGGATGGAGCAAATCGAGCTGTGTGCAGGAGGAGAAACAAGGAACATACTGCTTAGTTTTGCATTTTGGATGTAAGTGGAGGTCAGTTTTAGAAAACCAGGTGTATTTGTATACCTAGATATACCCAGGCATATTTCCAAACTTCTCCCACAGAGCAGTATTTGCAGTTGTGCTACTAGGTCACCAGCTCAGGGCTGCTATTTGAACTGCTTTATCAAATGCAGTGTTTCAAACACACCAGCTATTATGAAGTCGCCTCCCACCCCTTTCAGTCTGGTTAATATTTTACTTCTTCTAGCTCCCCAGAAGAATCACTGAAGAACAATACTTGCAAATAAAAGTATGCTCTTTCATTTTGCAATACAAGTTTTTGCTAATGTCTTTGCTAATTATTTAGCTAGAAGCCCTGCACAACCTTAGGGTAAAAGTGAAGGTGGTTCCACAGACCCCAGCTAGTACAGTGACCCTTGCAAGGACAGACACTGAGCACAGTAGGTCCCCTCAGGGCTGAGCTGTGCAAACCCCTGAAAAGTTCCTGGGGTGTGGATGTGCTCTGCCTTCCCGGGGGGCACTTGCTTCCAGATTAAGACTAAAAGCATGGAAGAACAGGCACCCCAGGGCTGTGGTGATATCACCAAGCCTGACAGAGCTCAAGCAGCATTTGAACAACACTCTCAGGCACAGGATGGGATTCTTGGGGCTGCCCTGTGCAGAGTCAGGAGCTGGACTTCGAAGATCTTCGTGGGTCCCTTCCAACTAAGGATATTCTGTGATTCTATGATTCTATGATCATGCTTTTCTTTGTCAGAGACCTCCATCACAGGCTTTATGTGGTGGAAATGCTGTCTTTCTTGACTGAGAGAAATATATTCTTTATTATAATTCGTAAGTGGATTTATAGTACCAGTGGAGTTGTGTCACCTTGCATATTAACTCACGACCTTCTGGTTGTCCACCTGTTCTGGTAAATCACAGCTTTCTGCAGCAGCAGCAGCAGACTGCTGTCCCATACACATTATTCTTTACACTACTCTTAAGATACATTGTAATTTAAGAAATGTCATGAAAATAATATGAGACATTTAATTTAAATATAATTTTATATTTAATATTGAAAATAACAAGATATGAGTTAAGAAGTTGCCTCTAATGTTGATTTCTCTATTCTCACCAACATCAGCAATGTAAAAACTTGGCAGCAGTTGAATTCAAACAACTGCACTACTTGTGATAATCGATAGTGTTATTTCAAAACCAGAAAGCACCTAGAAAATACAACTGACTCTTCAGCAGTTTTTTTCTGCTGCATCATTTCCATTGCAATTGGCAAATAACAAAAAACCCCAAGCAGACTGTTCATGTCCTGATAGAAATAAGTTTTCCTTTGCCCTGTGCAACTGAGAACCTTTAAACCCAAATCTATACCACAATGTACATTTGAGAAGTTTCTAGAAATTTTTAAGTGGTTATCAAAAGTATTTCTCACTTTATGCAACAGCAAGTATTGATATCAATGACAGCCAACTTTTTATTAATAGAAACATGTGAAGCTTAGTCATCATGTCCTTACAAATACAAGTGCTGGCAACATAAAAACAGTTCAAAGTTTCTTGTTCATAGAAGAGCAGCTACTGATCCGAATTAACACGCCTGTGATGACACACGACCTCTCTGAGTCAAACAGGCAAGATTTGGACAATGAGAGACAGAATGGGTAGAACCTCAAACTGTGTTTTATCTATATATCACTTTATATTTCAGCTAATCTGAATGAATATTGACAGACAGGTTTAGAAGTTTCATATAAGGAACAGTTGTGAAAAAAGTAATTTTCCAAAGACAGTGAAATTGGTCATTAATTATTATTACACAAGGGCATTTTCTCAAAACTGGTTTTACACAAAATATCTGCTATTCCTTGTTTTTTGAGATTAATGTCTGGAAGTTTCCTTCTCCTTCTGCTATATCGTTTCAGTTTGTTAAATTACATTGTGCCACCAGCGAAACTGCCAAGTGGTATTAAAAAAACACAGATCAGAACGCTGGAGAAACATTTCTCTGACATTTCCTGATATGCAACAGAACACGGTATGTTTTGAATAGATTTTTAAAGGCTTGTTCACTCAGATCTTAGTGGGACTACTGTTCTACTTGTGTACATGTGCTCTGTTAAATGTCTTAGTTGTAGCAGAAGAGGGACTCAGCCCATACTATATTCCATTTTACTCTCTCTTCGGAGTATTTAACTCACAACCCTAGAGTTGTATAATTTTGCATAAACATTCTTTACATAGGCTATAAATGCCAGTCCCAAAGCCTACATTCCCAGCTGCAGTGGCAGCTGATTTGCATTCCCAAATGCTTCTGTTTCACTTGTCATTTTACTTCAGAAACACTGTTAAAAATGCCCCTGTATTGTTCACCCTCATCCACACCTCATGATCTATTAATAAGGCAGGAGTCACTACTGTGCATTTACATGTAATTTGTGCATGTATTTATTAAATCCATGTTCAGAGAAAAACTGCTAATTTTGATTCATCTAAGGCATGTGAGGGAGCACTCAGAGCTGAAGGCTTGTGTCTTATCAGGTCCAAACCTTACTATGCTCTGCCGTGGCTGCAAGCAGACATGTAAACAAATTGACCCTAACTTGCGAAACTCCACCCGAACTCCAGAATCCCAAATTTTCCAAGTGATTCTGAGGGGCAGGGACATGAGGAGAAGTAGGTAATATGCACAGGTACAACACACTACGCAGAACATCGCTGCCCCAGGGCATTTTGAGAGGTTAGTCAGCAGCAGACTGCTCTGCCAAGCACTTCCTCTGGAAGCCCCAAGAGCAGCAGTGTGCTTGGCATAAGCAGGTAGAGAAGACTACTCTGCAGGTCCTATAAATGGTCACATCCTCTTAAAAAGGCTGTAAGAGTCTTGCCCTCCTGGGAAGTACACCCACCCACAGACAACAGTCTTACACAAAGCCTTACTACAACCAGCTACGTAGTGGGACAGTCCTTGAGTCAATACAGCTGGAATATGCTAGATAGATAAAAAGAGGAGGATTTTGTACTGGAGAAAAGAATCACAGTGGCACAGGAAATAATACGAGAAAATTAATCTCCTAAGCAAAACAAAAGTTGGGAAACCCCTTAACAGAAATTCAGGTTTGTAGGTCTCTTTATCAGGAAGTAAGTCTGTGGGCAAAGAAGGACCCACAAAAATTGGATTCTCTCCCGGCCCTTTGGTAGTGTGGCAGCCCTTCACTTCCTCTGCCTTCCCGCCTCTTCCTCAACCTTCCACATACTTGCTGAGAGGTAAAGCAGCCAACACGTAACTAAGCCGGTCTCTCCTGGGGACTGAAAACCCTATGTGAGTTCTGCAAACAAGAGATAGGGGCCAATTTCAGGAAAGATACAGAAACTGTCACCAACATATTCGCAGGCTGCTTTTCACCACTGCACTCAAGCCTAACATAGGTTTGTCCATTTTGGATATCAAACCAGCCCCAAGGCATACTGTAACTGTAGGGCACTGTACAGTCCAGGATTGTTGCGTTCTCTCCTCTGGAGAGAAGCAGCAAGATCTTTTGCAGTGGCTCGCAAGATGGTTAGCCACCGCTTTAGTCTGCAGGAGGGAGTTCAGGGGATCGGTCCCAGACGTCAGCCCCCAGGGCCCGAGCGTGTGCACGCACTCTCTCGCGGCGATGCTCTAGGGCAGCGCACGGATGTCTCGTGCCGAGGCGGGGCTGCTCCGGCGGATCGGTTGGCCCGCGTCCACCGTCCGATGGTAAAGGCGCAGGAGGAGGTAAAAGAGGCAGGAATGGCTCTTCAAGCAGGTTTATTCTGGGGAGCAGAGGTTCCAGGAACACAAGGAAACCGGGGACTAAGAGCCCCGAGCTGGGCTCGACAGCACAATATATACCGGTGAGCAGGGGCGGGGACACCGTCCCTGTATGGCGGGAACAGGGGGGTTATGGGAACAAGAAATTGAGGGGGAAGCGCACTGCAACACAGGATGTATTAAAAAAGCCTTCACTGACTTTTTCAGGTGTTTTTTTGCAGACTGTTTTGAAAACGTCCCAGGCTATGTAAGCTCTGGCTGGAGCAGCACCCAAGCTCCAACAACACTCAAGACCTGCACTGTCATTAAGCATGACATTTACAGGTTTGTCTGAAAAAACCAAGTCCCAAAATTGTTTTAATCATGCAAGAACAGCACTCGAGATTTTTGCTGAATAAATATGTCTTTCACTAGGCATCTTGGCCTATTTCAGCCTTCCTTTAGTACTTCATCCCCGTTAATCAAAAGCTGAGGGAGGATCTTAACAGGCAAAATACCAGAAGGGATGGTATAAAGATGATGGACATGGGCTCTTCTCAATGGCATCCAGTGACAGGCAACTGGCACAATCTGGAACACAGGAGGCCCCATCTGAACATCAGGGAATCCCTTTTCACTGTAAGGGTGACCAAGCACTGGCACAGATTGCCCGGAGAGGCTGTGGAGTCTCCATCCCTGGAGATATCAAAAAGTGTCTAGGCATGGTCCTGGGCCCTGTGTGGCCCTGCTTGAGCAGGGGGTTTGGACCAGACATACCTTACAGCCTCAGCCATGCTGTGATTCTGTGAAGGGAAAGGGGAAGAGAAACAGTGTGCTCCTGAGATAAGCTTTGACAGTGGTTTCAAGAAGCTCCTACTTGCACTGTGAGAAACTCAACTCCAAAAGGTTTCTAAAAAAAGGTTGTGAGTCTCCTCTGGTCCTGGCAGAACCAGGCTCCTAAGGTATGGATCCTGAGCTGTACAAAGGAGGGAGAGGAAAAGTACAAACAGCAGGAAATTCACTGATTATTGTGTGCTAAGCTATACCTCATAAGATAAAAAATTAGCTAAGAACCAAGTTATCAGGAAATGACTCTGTATAATCAGTCCCATCAGTTCTATAACAAGTTCCAGATTTGCAAGTGCACTTTCCAATTGTCAGCTTGCTGTTTTCAACAACTTTCATCCTCTGACAAGCACCAACCACTAGTTTGTGCATCATCCAATGACTTGGTTTTGAGAACCTATCAGAGCCAGTATAGAGAATTGAAGGTTTATGTATCTCTCGCTCTCTTTTTTTTTTTTTTTTGGTGGGTTTTTTTTTGTTTGTTTGTTTTTTCTTATTTGGTTGGGTTATTTTGTTTTGTTTTTGGTTTTGTTTTTTTGTTTTGGTTTGGTTTTTGGTTTTTTTTTTTTTAATTTGCATGTTGATGGCAATATCTCCTTCTGTGTCTGATTTGCACTAGGTTACATTTTGCTGTGTGTAGCAGTTTTGGTGACTTTCACAGACGAACCTGGGCATAAAATCAAAAGTAGAGTTAAAATTGGCCTCGTTTTCCCTTCAGTAGAGATGTGCACTTAAACCATGACTCATCATGACTTGCAGTCATGCCCAGGCCGATGATGAGCCGACTGGCCGGTCTTGAGAACAGAAGGCAGTCCAGATAGACACAGCAGATGGGTGAAGGTTGGCTCCATCTTCTTACTGGATCACCGCAGTGACAAACAAACCAGCAATCACCCTGGTTTCTCAGCTGAGGTTCCAACTTGGTAATGAGTCCCAGAAACTGAACAGCCTCTGTTGTGGGGCATCTTAATGTGCAGCTCTAGACAGAAGTAGATGCTGAACCAATTCTTCCTCTGTTACGACAAATGGGGAAATGCATAACCTCAGAAAAATAGATCCCCTCTTCTGAAAGCTGTAACAGGAGAGTGACTATGTCAAACAGTCAAACTATTTTCCTGGCAAGTCATTGCGTGATCAATACACCAATAGCAAGTTGCAATAAGAACCTTATGCTGTGAAATTAAAATTTAGCCGAGTTTTTGAATGCATGGTACTCTTTCCTTCTTTTGGTATGCTTTCCAGCCTTAGCCAGGTCTTCAAATGCATCATTAACCTTTGCAATCATTCTGTGTAGCGAAAGCAAGGTGGATGATCATAAAGAAGAATTTATTTAAGCAAAAGAGTAGCTTCTTAAGGTACTTTAAAAAAATATGTTATATCATCCTGCAAAAGATATGTTACTTTATGCCACTGTCAGACACTTCTGACAGCAAATGCAATTTCATTGTTCTCTATTCTGGTCCTGATATATTCACAGTAGCCGTCACACAGCTGAAGTATAAGTCCTCCAGAAACTTTCTACCAATAAATGTTAAAATTAATCTTTCTTCAGGCATTAGACTCAAAAAGCAAATATGCTTTATTTCCATATTTTCTTTCAGACTACTTGAACTGTTTCAGTCCAATGCCAGAAAACCTAACCTTTTGAGTCATTTAACCAGTGTTTTTGTTGTTCATCTGTCCGTCTTGGTTGCGTCTGACCTCTGGGATGATTGCAATAGCAAAAACATTCAGTTTTTCTTTCTTTCCTTTCTTCACTATGACTCAACATCCGTCTCCTCTCAGGGGTATGACTACGGTTCATAGGGAATACGTCCAAAGTTTCAACATTTCAAGTGTCTCACCCACAAATACTTTTGTCATTTAAGAAATCTCAGGGTACCTATTTTCGCAGATATACTGAACATTCCCTGGATTATAATCTGGGGTGGGGAGGGTTAGCATTTTTCTAGAGGAGCAACAAACCTGTATTCCAGATAGCCCTGATAATGAAGCGCTAAGGAGTTGACTTCTGGATTAAAGCAGTTCAGAGTGAAAGCAAAAATGAGGTCTGTGTGGGAATATTGCACTACCAGCAATTAGTTCTCCTAAACCAAGCATATGCAGAGGGGTCATCCCAAATTGCTATTTCAGGAGACTCTCAATAGACTGTATTATAAATTAAAGAAAACAGATGGGCTCTTCCCACCCTAGTAGTTTGTTTTGTGAAGAGATGGCTCTTTTTTTCCCAACATGACCTCTTCACAGGGGGAGGGTACACGGAAACGGTGGGGTCTGTTATGCATTTAGTCTGTGGTCCTGTGAATGCACATCCTCAGTCCCCTGAACATCAGATGTTTCACCAGGTCTCTCTCCATCTTCCCAAACCCCTGGTGTTTCCATCAGTCCATGTGTGGGTCTGCATCTGGCTGGAAACTAAGAGCCTGCTGGTTTCAGGCTTAGCAGTTTTCTGCCACAGGGAGCTAATTCACCCAAAGCCCTCCCAGGTTCTAACCCACAGCATTATTTGAGGCTGGAAACATTCATCGAGCCCTGCATGACGTACTCTGGTTTTCCCACATGTAGTTGCATTTCCTCACAGTTTTCAAGAGAGCCACCATATGAAAATGCCTGGACTGGACAGCCTGGCTCTCTAATTTCACTTCACCTCCTGAACACCTCTGGTCTTTTCCCAGATCAATCAGCTCATGCATTGCTATCTGACAAAATTACAGCCATTGACAGTGTTTACTCCAAGTTTCCAGGAAGGCAAATACATTTTTCACTAATAAATCAATTGTTCTCCTCTTTTAAGTTAAGTACCCTTATAGGGCTTTTTTAGTTGTCCTGCTGCAATTCTCATTCTTTGGTCTATTCATACACCTTCCCCAGCCTATCTAAGCAGACCTCTTATTTTCCGCAGCTAGACGCTTTTAAATTTGTTTCCCACCTTTTTGCCATTGTTTACACATGGTTTATATCCCTTCTCACAGAATCAAAAATAATTCTCTTCTATTCAAGGAAAAATGTCCCTTTTTTTCCCCATTGTAATGTTACTGCTTAATTTAAGGTTGATGGTTTTAAAAATGATATCTGGGAAAAAAAAAAAAAGGAAACAAACCAGATTTAACCGAGACACCAGTTTTCATTTTAAGAAGATCTGATGTGAATCTGGACCAAATTAGCTGTAGGTTTAAGAGAATCACATTTACAATTGCATTTTAAAAGACAGTTTACTAGAATAGGATTTATTTCTAGATAGAAAGCATTTTTTTCTCATTTTTTCTACAGAGGGAATGTAAAAATATTTTCCTATGATTAACACCATGCTTTCCCAGGACAAACAAAAGACTTTTGTAAGCCAGAAACCACAAAAAATAAGCATGTGTGTTCCCAAGGATTAGATCAGTATCACACATGTACAGCAGAAGACAGAATGGAAATAAATTCTAAAATAATGTATTCAAAGGCTTCAAAAGCAATTTTAAAATAAGAGTCAGTTTTTCAGCTCATATATATTGACACAGCCCTGAGGTTTCAGTCACTTAGACACATACCACAGTAGCTCCTTGATAGCTCAATTTTCAGTTAGAAAATGTTATCTAAATGTAGATTAGAAAACAGCTTTTGTGTTTGCAAATTCACAGGAGGGAGTGGTTTGGCTTTCGTTTACTAGAATGCAAAATGGCCTAATCTTCTATATGATGCCTACAAAAGTCATATTTGATGTGGCCATGTGTGCAACGGGGTCGTCAGCCTCTGCCCTGTGAAACTAGAAGATGGGCCTTCAGCATCAATTTTTCCTAATGACTCCCCAGCACTTTTGCTGTGAAGAATTCTGATCACAGCATCCTGCAGAACTACGTGGCCATGGGTTTAACCTGAGAGTTATGTCTCTAGCCTAACCCAGTTATACACATTCGTACCACAAAAGCACAGGACAGGCATCTCCACAAGGAGTTTCATCATACCTATCTCAGTCACCAACCACAGAAAGGGAACAACTACCCCATGGAGATGCCTATCTAGTTCCGTCAACTACATGGGACCCTAGAGGAGTAGCTTAGACTAGACAGCTAAATTTTAGATGGCTAAAGATAGGTGAGATGAATCTCACCTTTAGCCTTGGGATATGTCACAAATTACCTCTGGAGAATTTATTTGTCAAGTTTCTATGGTAGGAAACCAGCTTCAGTATAGAAAGCATAAAAAGAGCGGATAAGGGCAGAAGAGAACACACCCAGTATTAAAGATGGCCTAAATATTCCATAGTATAGGCTCTGCCCTGTTGTCCACACAACTAACCTGCAGATTAGAGCACTTTCATCTCTCTGGGCCAGAATCAATCCACAGACCAGCCAGAGCTCAATAAATCAAGTTACAAACTGGTGGTAGGCTGAGGCTGGTGCTTTTAGTGTGCCAGAAGCAGTAAACAACACAGCGACAGCTACAGCCAGGCTTCATGAGGAATTAACAACATTCCATAGAATGGGACTTAGAGTCCCATCAATGCCACCAATGTATCAGAAAAATAAATCTATTTCAAAAAAGGGACATTTTCCCTTGCTTTCTTCTGATGATGTTGTTATTATTTGTTAATACATGCTAACTTTGTGAGCATTTATCACCTAAGATTTTATATTGTTTTAAATGTTTAAAACACTTATTATTCATCTGCAGGAAGATGTACGTCCTTGATTTTCAACTTAGATTCCCAGATCTCCTTTTTATTGGTTTTACTTCTTTTTAGGAAAAAAATCACTATTTTTTTTCTTTTTCTGCTTCTAGTTGTATCTAATTTCAATGCAGAAAGTACTTATCCAGTTCTTCACTCTGACTATGAGTGAGAACCAAGCTATTACACTGTAATTTCACTCCCTATTGTGTGGGAAGTAAGAATTGCATCATCTCTAAGATCCAGAACAGGAGATGAAGATCCCTTCTTGGTGGGTGCGGTCCAAGATTTTGTAGTCAATCTTTCAACCAAAGTAAGAGCTCCTTTTGTTTTGATTTGTTTCTTCCCTCTTCTGTTTGCCTCTCTTCTCCACAAAAATCTTTGTGGAAGACAAAAAAAACCCTGAAAAACCCCAACTCTCAGTCTAGTAGCAGGTATTTTAAATTTTATGCTTAAACACTGTGAACTTAAACATTGTGATCTCATACTTCTGTGGCTCAATTTTTATCATCTAAACAGCTGTCTTTAAGCTCCCCTCTTCACGTGTGAGTACTAGGGGATTAGGAATTCCCAACATGGGTAAGAAAGAGCATGACAACTAGAAGTCATAGAAAACATAAAAAGCAGGCATAGAAACGTAGATTCACAATACCTTTAGTACTTTTAGTACCCAAATCTCAAGCCAAATGCTGCTGTTTGAGTATCGTTATCTAATAGCTGTCCTTAAATTTAAATTCCAACAAATTGCTTATGTTATTTTGTAATGCAACTCTTCGTACTCGCAAATACGTTGACCAACTAATAACTAAAAATAATTAAATTCTGTCTTCTTAACAAGATGAAAGGCCATTAGCGAACAGACATTGAAGGAAAATCTGTATTAGCCTCTACCAAAACTGAAAGCCTACTGTAAAAACAGCTGGATAAAGTTATGTGACACTTAAATACAGCATAAAACAGCGTGTGTCACTCTGTGAGGCACAAAACCAATCATTCAAAGGCACACTAAATTGTTAAACTGGGTTAAAATATCTCAACAATGAAATTCCCACCAGCACTCTTGTCACTGCATCATTTGCTGTCATTAACGTTTTATTCAGGAGCTTCTGGAGGAGGCTGCCTTCACTGGTACCCTTGGATAAACAAGTACGTGGAATTTGGGAGGGAGGGAGAGAAGGAGAAGGAAGGGAAAGAGAGAAAGGAGAGAAGGAAGAAGGCAAAAAAGAAAGGAAGGGATGGCGGGCAGGGGCCGGGCGGGGACCGAGACCCCACGCTCGGCCGGGCGCCTACAGCCGCCCCGTGCCCGGCGGAGCCGCGCATGCGCAGCGCGCGGCGGTGTGGGCGGCCCCGCGTCGNGGCGCGCGCCGCAGTTGGGCCGGAGCCGGAGCCGGGAGCGGCCGGGCCCGGGCGGCGCGTGCGGGGCGGGAAGGGACGGCAGGACACGGCACGGCGTGAGGCGGCGGNGGAGAGCGCGGTGAGGCGGTGGTCGCAGCGCGTTCGCAGGGGTGGTGTCAGTGGTGCGGCCTGTTCTCCCCCCTACCACGCTCTCCATGCCGCGGCCCGGCCCGTGCAGGGTCGGGGGTCGCGGCCGCGAGGGCGCTGGGGCGGTGGCGGAGGCGCCCTGTCAGCGCCGGGCACCGACGGCGGCTTTCTCTCGGCAGTGCCGTGCTGCGGGAATTGCTCCCCTTGCCCCGAGACCGCTCCTTGCTCAGTGTCTCGCCCCCGGTTTGCACGGGTGCCCTTGTGCCCCGGTGACACAAGCGTGACTCTCCCACGCCGCGTTCCCCAGTACTGTGCGAAAGGGCCAGCTCAGCCCCTCTGGGAAGTCGGCGGGAACCCCGCTCTGCCGGGGCGAGACGAGCAGCTGGTGTTTGTTTCCCTTTGCGGGGAGCCGGGGAAGGTCTCTTGTAGGCTGTAAACAACGAAATACAAATCCTGGCCGTCCTGTTCCATGCCGTGAGATCCTTGGCACGTTTTGCGGCATGGTGAAAATGTAGTAATCACAAAAGAACAGTTACCGACTTTAGCATGATAGTAATCCCAAAATCATCTACAACTAGGTCTTCCAAATGCTTATTGAACTAAAAAAGGAGAAAGTGTTCTAGCAGTAAAGATAACTGTATGTATAGCAAATTTTGACAGACTCGTAAATTTGAGGCACTTGAGGAAGGCACTTTCTCTGTGTGAAAAACATCTGGCTGCAGTAATGGAATAATTGCAATCCAGAAGCACTGTAAATTAAGGTAATGCAGCACTCAGAACGCTCCAGCATATAGAATCAGTTCTCTAATCTCAAGTATTACGCCACACAGCAAGAAAAGGAAGGACTATATTCCTGTCAACATGATGAGTCTGAATTAAACCATCTAAGGTAAACCACTAAACATGATTTGTAATATGAGTTTAACTTTAAAGGTGACTTAAATAGCATTATTACTCTTGGATGCCCTAACACTTGTGAGTAAGCCTGTGTGTACCTTAGCAAGCAATGAGGCCCAAAATAGGCAGATCTGTAGAGAGAAACAGTTGTCACTGAAAACTGAATACCCACTGTGTTTTTCAGAAGGGCTTCCTTTGACCTGGCTTAGTAAATCTAAAAAAAAAAAAAGCTAAATCCCTTGGTATTTGGAATTCTTGAGAACTTATAGAGTGTGTTTTCCAATTTACTCTGAAAAAGAACCTATTCTTGTTGTCTGGGTGATTCTTGTGAAGTGAACGAAAGCATACTAAGTGGGGTGGGTGTTTGGGAAGTTTGCTTCACTAGCACACTCCTGATTTTAACAAAAATGTTAAAGTGGAGCTTTAACTTCCATCAGCTGTATCTTCGAGTTGATGTGTAAAAATGTGGAAGATCTTAGTGTGTGAAATGTTTAATTGCTTTTAATAGGTTCTAAAATTCTTATGCAAAGGATATTTTGAACACTAATAAATATGTTATGATAAAAATGGTCTAGTATTAAAACCCATATCCTCTACCTGATCGTTTGAATCAGGTGGGCACTCTTGTTAGGTGTAGAATAGACAGGTCTTTGCATGTGAGTACTGTGAGTCCCAGATAACTCTGCCCTATGGTTTAGGGAAACGTACAAGTCTCCTTATCATGTCATCCTCACCTTCCAAGTTTGATAATCAAGGTGTTTCTATAAACACTTCATGGGTTTTCTTTCAATCATAGTCCTGTCTTTCTCCCTGCACTGGGCATGCTGGTGTGGGGGCAAAGAAGAGTGGTAGATCAGTCACTGGGTTCACATTTGTGCCTGAATGCTGGCATTTTAATTGTCCTGTAGAATTTGTACCACTGAAAGTTTCATGGGGGAAGTTTTGGGGAGTAGGAAAAAACACTGCAGTATTCATAATGCGAGTCCTGTTTATATGTAGTCCTTAGTTAAAGCAGAGGTAGTGTGTTAGTTGATGCAGGTGTGGGTAGGAGCAAAACATTGAGTGAGCCAAAATTAACTGCTGAACCCGTCATTAAGTTGTGTAGATTCAGCCTGGTGTGATCACAGTGGGGATAATGTGTAAGGATCCACCTGCAGCTTTCCCTGCCCCCACTTCTAGTTCAGAGTCTGGAGAGGGGACTAAAAGTGACGGAAAGGCTTACTTTGCTGTAACAAATCATAGGCTGCATCACAAGTCACTCTGTTTCCAGCAGTATGCAGTGTTTTTCAGTTAAGGCCCTCTTAAGGGTGGAAGAAAGTTTTGTTCTTGTTAAGTATGAAGGGAAAATGTAGTATTTTGTATAAATGTGAGTTAGAAGATCAGAGTAAGGCTCAACTGGCCGATCAGCTACTGAAGCTTTAAAAAGGAGAAAGTGTGCTGTGAAGGGTAAATTGACTTTAGAAGCATTGGTGAAATACAAATAAATTAGTTTAATCATTAAACATACACTGGAGAGTGGGAGAGGTGTAGACTAGGGTATTAGTAACTCAGTGTCTTTAAATGAGAGCCTGTGTCTTAAAGAATATTCAATTAATCTTTAGAATTGTGTTGAGATACTTTGTTTGTGAATGGCTTTATTTGAACTGTCAACATAATGTTTGTAGGCGTTTGGATTCCAGTCTTGGCCCATTGACAAATACCTTGATAAGTAAATATATGGCACTTGCTCTCGCTCTTCATGCTACTTGTAAGGTGATCAAATCACAGAATCCCAGAGTGGTTTGGGTTGGAAGCAACCTTAATGATCATCCAATTCCAGCCCCCTGCCATGAGCAAGGACACCTTCAACTAGATCAGGTTGATCCAAGCTCCGTCCAGCCTGGATTTGAGCAGTTCCAGGGATGGGGCAGCCACAGCTTCTCTGGGCAACCTGTTCCAGTGCCTGACCATCCTCACAGGGAATAATTTTTATAATAGCTAAGCCTGCCCTCTGTCAAGTTGAAGCCATTCCTCCTTATCCTGTCAGTCCAGGCCCTTGCCCAGAGTCCCTCTCCAGCTCTCCTGGAGCCTCTTTAGGCTCTGGAAGGGGCTCTAAGATGTCCCTGGAGCCTTCTCTTCCCTAGGATGAACACCCCCATCTCTCCCAGCCTGTCTCCAGAGCAGAGGGGCCCCAGCCCTCGGAGCATCTTTGTGTTCTTCTCTGGACTCATTCCAGAAGATCCATGTCCTTGTGATGTTGGGGTCCCCAGAGCTGGAGATCAGTATTTTATGTGGTACCATCTCAAAAATGGTTATTTACAGGTCAGCCAGTAAGATCATGTCTTTTGACATCATATGTCAGATAGAAAATAGTCTGCAGCTTCAGGTTGGGAAAACTGAGGCAGCTTGATGTGATTTGGTGGAGACCTTTACTAATGCTACTATCTGAAGCCTGGTCTAGTGCATATATTTTTTTTTTAATTTTATTTTTATATAGATACTGTTCATTTTGATAAACCTGTGCTGTTCTGTTTTCATAGAAATGTTTCTGAAATTCTTTCTGATTTATGTCTAAAATATTTTCAGATTTCTTTCATATTCACATACTGTGAAGAACAGTTGTGGAAACAAATCAAAGTTAAACAGATAATACCAGAAATGAGATTCTAAATATAATTTCCAACAAGTATTTCCTTTGACTTGGCAATATAGCTTCTTCACAGTTCTTTCAGGTTGTTTCTTGTGGCCTTCTAAGTTAAAGTATATTAAATGGTTAACTTCGTATTCATCATAAATATTTTGACATATATGCTTGTAAATGGATTGTGATAGTCACTCAGCCGAAGTTATTCATGTGGTTTGTTAAACTGTAGCAATGAGTAGAATATGTAGCTTTAAATACAAAGGTGTTTGTCCTTTAAGCAAAGGCCGGAGTTGACAGTAGATTTTAGGTGTGCATGCTTTCTTATCTTAAGTGAATATTATCTAACCTAGTTCTTATTTAAGAAAAAATAAAAACAGTTTTCACTTGGATTTTTGGGGTGTTGTGTTTGTGGTCATTTTTGTTGTTGTTAGGTGCTTTGGGCTTTTTTTTAAAGATCTTTAGAAAGTCTGTGTGTTTTTATCTCTCCAGAGTAATTCTCTTTGCATACCAGCATGACTGAAGGGCTGTAAGTGATGTAATTTTTCAGAGGAGTCTCTGAAATCCCTTCAGACCTATTTCATTTTTTAGCAATTAAACAAACCAAATCCCACAAAATTATTTTTATCCCTGATCCAAAAATTAAACAATTAGTGTCATCTAAAATAATGGTAAACTGCAGAGTAGTTTGGGGTTTATTTGGCTTTGATGGGGACTTTGTGTCATGCTCTGAGGGAAACTTTTCAAACTTCTGTTCTGTGGAAAATTTCTATGGTTACATGGTATCAATCTCTTTTTTCCTTTTAAAATGATGGCTTCTGGAGGCTTGTGACTACTAGCATTCTCAGTATCCCCCATGCTCTCCTTCCCATGTCCCAAGTTCACATATAGCTTGCAAATACTAAGAAAAAAGTATGTATTCAGTCTTAAAACCTGGAAAACAAATTAAGACTCTTAGCACAGACTTAAGACTTGCCAGACTTCCCGTGATTCTTTTTAATTCTCAGTTGTAACTTGACAAAAGTCCAAATGCAGTGTTAAGAATTATGCAACAAAAATACAAACTAGTAATTTTTAAAAATCTCATTTATGTAATTAAGCTGTGAAGAATATCATCCAGGTATTGGACTAATGAAGGATACAATTTAGAATTAAGACTGTGCTAATAACTGAAGATTGAATGTACTTTTTTCCTAAAGGAGAAAGCATTGTTCTTGGGCAGCAAAGCTGGCTTTTTGCTTTCTTTATCACGTTTTTCTTTTGCAGTCTTTTTGAAGATGATGCAATGAACAAGCACACTAAAATGCTTGTTCATTCTTTGTCAGCATAATGTGAATCAGCAGCTATTAACCACTGTAGGCATTCATCTGTAATATAACTATTTCCTTAAAAGGAGACATAGCTGGGGGCAAGGACAGAGAGATAAAACTGTAGAAAAAAAGCCTTTGCTGTGTGTTTTGAATGAGCTATGCCTTACCTAAGCTGTCTTGTTTTAGCAGTAGTAAATGATAGTTGTCCCTTTGGACTTCACATCTGTGGATGACAGAATTTTTTTTATAGGCTAAAGTAAATCTAAATGTCAACCCTAAGAGAACTGATGGAGACCACTGACCTGCTAGAACTTAATAGATCAGCATAATAGGAGTAGCACCAAGAGTTTTTCTCCAGACTGTATTTTTGAGGGTCTACAATTGTATTTTTTCCAACTGATGAGGAATTTGAAGTGTTCCAAGAACACAGATATGCTAGAAGCATGGTGCTAACTGAACGGATCCTTTTTGTCTGCTAGGTGATAAATTAATCTTGCTAGTTTTATCATTTTGGTAATCACAATTGAATTTATGTCTGGGTGCCCAAGTTCAACCAGCTTAGAGAGCAGTGACAGCCAAGGTGTGTCCTGCCTGGATTCTGCAGCTACCAAGGGGAGCTTTGCTCCCTGGTCTCTTATTTCAGAACTTCACCAGTGTACAAGTGACATTGTGATTGCTAGAGAGGATTGATATCCAATGTGGTATTGCTGGATGCTTGTTCACTAAGGAACAGGGGTTTTTTTGACATTTTTAGTAATTCGGGTAACTTTTAGATGGATTATGTATGAGAATTATATGGTAGGTGCAGATCAGAATAAAACCAAACACATGTAGACTGAGTTGATTTGGATGGTAGGGCTGCATAATTGATATCTGAGTCTGGGAATAAAAGGTTAGCTCTTCTTTATAGGAATATCTGAATTGGATTTGTTCACTAATGGAAAATAAGAGGCTTTTGCTCTTCAAAAGAAAGCACTGAACTCACAGGATGTAACTCCTGTAGCTCGGGTGTTCCAGCTTGGCTCTTGCTGGAACTATGGCTTAGTGGAGCTTAGAACAGAAGGGACCACAGGTCAATTTTTGCTAGTTTATTGTCCCAGTTGCTCTTAGGTGTGTTACAATTGATGGTAGCAAGGTAGATTCCTGTGTTTTATTTGGCTGTTACTCTTTGACACAATTGTTAGGTTTGGATCCTAGATGAGTCCTTTCTTCTTCAATGTTCAGCTGGTGATGAGGAAATCCCTGGTCACAGAGGCACAGTGAGGTCCTGCTGGATAGGAGTAGCTGCTCTACAAGGCTTACTGGAGTGGCAGGTCCTTGGTTGTCCAGGAGGAGAGGGAGGGCATCAAATGATTTCTGTATCAAAACTTTCTCCAGTCTACTCTGCTCTTCAGTCTGCTTTTTCCTGAATTTGAAAAACCTGTAGTTTGGAGGGGAAAAAAGGATTTGGAAGACAAACTTTGATATATGGGGATGGATGCTGCCTCTGGATTTGGTGTTCCCATTGTATCTTGGTGACCATTAGATACTGGAATTTCATTTTCCAGGTCCTTGGATTTAGCACGAAGAGTTAAGAATGTAAGATGTAATCAGCTATGTTTTTTCTGAAAGTGTAAGTGTTCAGAGTAGTAAAGGTATGACCGTCATTGATTTCCAGGGGTTTCTGTGCTCTGATTTAGTATTTTTAATGACACTTGAAACATTCAGACTCAGAATGTTCAAAAAGCATTTTGGTAAATGTGCACGAATGTGTGTGCTTTTGTCAGCTTCAGTTACAACTTTTTTAGCTTCCTTCAGCTCTTACAGGACACTTGTTTGTCCACAGGATGTTGAGTGGACTCTTACATGTGGTGGTGGTGCTGAGCTTGGGTGAAAGTTTGTCTACCTTTTGTGAGATTTTTGTGTGGATGAGGAATACATCACACTATTACGAGTTCTGCTCTGGTGCTCTGTTCCTACTCTTGTTCTCTACCTGCACTGGGTATATTCCTCAACAATATAGTCATTACCTGTTTTATGACTATTTTTCTTCTGTAACTTAGCAACAACAGTTCCTTATAGCTTGGTTTCACCCATCATGATTCTCATCTTTGGAATACAGTTTTTAATTTTAAGTGTCAATGAGGAGACTTTATGGTTTACCTGAGGATCTGCACCAAGTGACTCTTTAAAGCAGAGATTGTGGTGGGAGGAAGTAAAGGATTTTATATCTACCTTTATTCTCCAGTCAGCTAGTAAAGGGCAGCAATTGTTACTAGCTGTAAGCAGTCAGGTGCGCAAACCTGCAGCCTAATTTTAAAGCACCTTACACTCACTATACCTCACAGTTACCTTCCTGTAATAATATCATGAATGACTTTGAGTGCATGAGAAAAATGAGCCTTGGATGAGATGTGTATTTTACAATGAGTCCTGATAGGCATCTTGCTTTGGTCTCCATACTGTGTACTTATGTATTCCTTTTTTAAATGTGGTTGCAGTACTGATTTTCATTAAGATAAGTATTTATGTTCTTTGGAAATAAATATGTGTGTATATATATATATATAGCCATTTGGATGTAGAGATGTCTAAATTTACTGAAGATACGGTAATTTTGCAGGTAACTGTTGGGCATAGTTTTCATAATTGTATACTAGTAGGGAAAAATGGGGTTACTTCTCTTTGATAAATCAGAATAAAGTTTTATAGCTGGTACTTAGGAAGAAGTATTTTTGTCCTTATGCAAAACATTATTTATCTCAAGATCACTGGTAAAGAATGAAAACTTCGTAGTAGGAGGCTTGGTTGTGTTCTCAAAGCAGAACTTGATTGACTATGCTTCAAGTGTTTATGTAGGTTTTATACCAGCATGTGTGTAAGCTTATGTTCACTTTTTTTTAAATTTTCAATCTCAAGAGTATGAGGTTATTAGGTGTGCAGGGTTTCAGGTGAGAGGAATTTGAGGAACGCTCACAGTACTAGTTTTCTTCCACTAGCTGAGGATTTGTAGTAAGTGGGCTTTCATGTTGTTACTTCTTTAATCCTTCCAGCCTGTATTGTAAGAACTATTTTAAGTTTTGGAAGATCTTTTTGGACTCTCCATATTTTTGATGGTAATGTCTGTAACACATATCTTAAAGAATATTCTTGTATGGTTTTTTTCTTAGCATCTTTTGCATTCCAGTCGCATAATTGTTGACACCTCCTTTGTGAGCAGTGATTTTGACATACAGTCATCTGACTTGTGGAATACTTTTCCAAGTTATCTGTGCTTACTTTTAGTTTTCCTTGGTTGAAGGTTACTTTTAAAATACAAATAGCATGATAGGAGTTTTAGGCTGCTTTCCAAGGATATGATTTGTTATTGTTGTTTGTAGTGTCAGTTTTCCTTTTTAATACCTGGTTGCTGATGTTAATAATGTTTCTGAGAGTGGAAAAAAGAGCCTGATAAATAATATTTGTAGAAAACTAAATTACGTAAAATGGACAGAAAAGCCTAGAAGGCCTATCCTTATGACAGTTGCAGCACAAACTTGTAAGTTTTATAAAATTTCTTCAAAAAGCATCATTGAACTGTTTTCTCTACTTCATACCTTTTCCCCTCTTTGTCCACCCATTCATAAATAAAACTAATTTTAAGAATTCTGAGTGCTCTGGAAGAACAGGTATGGTAGAAGAGAAATTAAACACTTTACAGAAGACATATACTTTTTCTCTTTGCTATGACAGTAAGTATTCTTGTGGATGTGTACAACAAATCTAGTTATAGAGAAGTTATTTTGTACTCACACTGCTGTGGAAAATCTGGTTGGCTGTTGTGACAGATACTATCATAAATGTGGTGCTGTGCCTTTGTTGCACAACTGGAAAACAGACTTTAGACATTCACAAGTTTGACCTCTGTTAGTTCTTAAGTGTAACAGCTTTCTACAGTGGTTGTATTTTCTCTTGCCCATTTGATGCTTTTGTTTTCACCAGCATTTTCAGTTTTCTGGTGCTTTACCTTTGAATTTCTTTTTATTGTACTTGACAGTACCTAGATTTTACAGAGACTGAGAGGAATTTAGTGTTTGAGTGTAGTGTAGGGGTGGCATTTTTTGGTTTTGTAGGGTTTTTTTAAAGGTTCTCCTAAAGCTTGAAATGCTTATTAAAGGCTGCGTTTTATATTATGCGTGCCTCAAAAAACTTTAAATATAGCGGGGACATAACTTGGCTGATGAAGTCCTCACAATTAGGAAGTACAAAATTCTGTCAGAGTAAGGTGTTAAATGGAGTTGTGCTCAAACTAAGTATTTCATTCAGTTCTCAAGAAACAGAAGGTAGTGTTTCAGTGTTGAAAGCTATTTTTTTTGGCAGCTGAAACATCAGAAGCTCTCTCTCAGTGCTCCAGGTAGTCTGCAAGCTGTTTTGAAAGCATGGTGTGTGCCTCACAGAGATAAGTGAGAGGGAGGGTTAACTCTTCTCTGCATTCATTTGTCTGTGTCTATAAAAATAGAAGCAAACTAGTGTTCCTTTTAGCCTTCTGTGCTATAGAAGGGTAATGAACTGAACTGGATATTGGAATTGATTATTTTATCGGGAAAAACCCAAAAGCAGTATGTATGATATTTGTGTTGTCTGTCTGAGGGTCCTTTCTTCAAAGAAGATAGAAAAAAGAGCACTTTAAGGCTTGTCTTTGGCTATAGTCCCCCTCATGAGTCTTGCCTAAGTGTTCACCCAGAATATGTCCTTATCTATAATACTTCCCTGTGCTCCCCACTGCTGTGGATTTAGTCTTCAGTTTTTCCATTTTGTCCTCTGTTCCTTTTTGGTGTTTTGGAGTTTTTTTTACCTTGTAACAAATACAGAGTTACACTTTATTAAACTGTGTGTACGGTAAGATACGAGCAATATTATAAGTTAGGCTATAGAGCAATCCAGTTAGGAGTATATAATTTATATTGCATTGGTTACTTCTCACAAGCTCTTATAAAAATAGAATTTCATGAATAGCAGTTCCATTGAGGAATTATTTTGTTCCCATGTAAATTGATTGGAAATTAAATATTTCCAAAGTTAACAAATCTGTAGTCTTGTTATTAGGTATATAAAAACATTTGAACTGTTTCCTTCTAAAAATAAGCCCTTTAGAGTTAACAGTGCATGGTATATAATACTTTTCTCTACCACTTCTTAGAGGGGAAAACTCAGGTTTGTGGAACTTTTGGGATTTTCTCCTCAAAACTTTAATTTTCACCATACGTTTGTACATTTTGTTGGTGAAGTTAAGCCTACAGTGTTCCATAAGGGAGTGGGAAGGGCAGGTAATGCTGATGTGCTCTGCACTTTACTGGGGTCCAGACTGGTACTGTGCTGCTATTGCCACTGGAAATGGAGATCTTTTTCTTTCCTCTTTCTGTTCAAAAGTTTACTCAAAATGCCTGTGTGCCATGAAAATAGCTTGAGAAGTGAGTAACCAGGAGCACAGCTGGCAGCGGGGTTGCTTTTTCCACAGTGCATTTAAGTACGGCCATGCCCTCTGCCTTCCCCATGTTGTGAAAGCTTCCCCACATCTGAAACCTGAGGATTTGCACTGGCTACGTTTTTATTATTGTTGGGAGCTGGCAGATGGTAACAGCCTCTGTTGAGCAATAAAATGATGAGGTAGTCCCATGTCAGCTGAAGTGAGTCTCCACAGCTGTGCTGAATTACAGGAACTCTGGAGTAACTAGTCAAGTGTAATCTGAATGTTTGGTTTGTTAAGGTATAACTTGTTCTAGTAATACCATATTTTCTTTGCAGGATAGTTCCAAATCTGACTTAAGTGGTTTCTTGATTGAGCAAGGGCACTTCTTAGTAATCTTTTTTCTTCATTTTAATTGGAAGAAGGGCTCAATTGAAAGTGAAATACAGTGTAAAGATCAGACTTGGAAATACTTTTAAACTTTGTACTCTCTAGCAGAGCTGCCTTCTCCCTAGTCCTCCTTTTTTTCTGCAAATTTAGGAATCTTCAGAATCATTATATATGAGTTATATATTTCAAGGTTTTAAATATTGTATAACTTTTACTGTTGTTTAGTATCCATTGAATACTGGTATTTGAGAACTTTGTCAGAAAAGAGATGGTATTCCATTGCCAGCTGGTCTGAATCATAGTGATCCATTGGGAAAGGAAACTTGTAACAAGTATGACAAATCAAATAGTCATGAACAGAGAAGGGGGGAAAAGGGTTTACACTTAGGCAGGTTGAGAATTCAAATTTAAAAACAAAGCACCAACCTACTAGAGAGAAAATCAGGGTATCTTACCAATGCCTGATTGGTTTAGCAGACAAAATACTTTTGAAAGAAGACAGAACACATATTTTAGTCTGCACTAGGCGAATCAGTAAACAGAAGTAGCTCACATAGTATTTTGGTGAATTTTAGTTTAATGTATCTGTTTACATTTAGATAATGTATCTCTTTACATTTTTTTCAACTGGGAGTTAGAATATACCAATTACTAAGAGTGAAAGCTTAGATAATTGCTAGGTGTCACAGTAAATTTATGACTCTGAATCACTTGCTGAGGGAAGAGCTGTTCTTTATTGCTGAAGTCCATTTTTTGGTCTATGAGACTACAAAAGCGGTGTTAAGATGTACATATCAAGATTTGGGTACTTTAAATGGTCACAAGCATGTATTTATTTGAAGAAGAATTGGTCCAGGGCAGTGCATGTTTAACATGCTCATGTTTCAGTACCGATAGTTCCTTTTGGACATGACTTCCAGGTGTACAACTTGTTTCTTTGCTCCTCCAGATCTGAAGCACAGAAGCATGCTTTCCACTGAGCCTTGCACTATCACCTGTGATACAGAATGTCTCTAAGTGAGAACAACAGTGTGGTGTTTGCCTATGAATCTTCGGTGCACAGTACCAATGTCCTCCTCAGCCTTGATGATCAGCGAAAGCAAGATATCCTGTGTGATGTTACAATTTTAGTGGAAGATCAGCGATTTCGGGCTCACAAAGCTGTGCTTGCAGCTTGCAGCAGTTACTTCCTTTCAAGAATTGTGGGCCAGGTGGACGCTGATCTTATCATCACTTTACCGGAAGAGGTGAGTGTCACTCCCTTCTGCGTTTTACCTGCCAGTGCTTCTAATCTGCTTTGTTCAATTCTCTTTTTTCTTAGGCTGGGGTTTAACTGAGGGGGTTTAAGGGCTGAAGGAAAAGAATTTCCAAGTTGTAAAGCTGCTGTTGGTTGAGGTAAAGGCTAGACAGATTAGAGTGTTTATCACAGACTGCAAATAAGTGAGTGCTGTCATGGGAAATATACAGGGGAGATCTTTCCAATTAAGTATATCTTTCTTTTTAAATTAGGCACCTCTTTCAAAGGATATGCTTGTCAAAAACAGGCCTTCAATGGTAAAGAGATACTGCAGATCTAGTTCTTTTACATGACAAGAGAGCATTTTTCAAGTAATAAATAAAGCTTAAAATGGTAATATCTTTGAATTAGTTTCATTAAGATTTGGTTTTGTATGTTTGAGTAATACAACTGTGCATATTTTCCTTGCTGCTTACTGTTATTTACAATTTCCTTTGGCTCAGTTTTCCATCCTTTTTACACACTAATTGTTAGCAGCCTGATTTTTTTTTTTACTGTTTTATTACTGTTAGGACTAAGAAAACATATTGCAATTACTTTTTTTCTTTTTATACCCCTAAAATACATATTCTTAGCTTTTATTTAAAGGCATTCAGTGGGAATGAGCCAGAACCTGACATGCATTGGAAGAAGAATTTATTATTACATATCTGGAACATCTGATACATTTAATTATTCTAGTTAGTATTTAGTTAAGTTATAAGAGACATGAGGCATGAATCCGTGCAATAAACCTGAATTGGAAGGAACCAGAGTTGGTACAGAAAATGGAAGAACATAATGGTGGTATTTACTACAAGGTAGACTTAAGAGGACTCAATGTATCTAGTATTACTGATGTAAGAACTGAACCTCCTGAAGCAACTAGCAAAAATATTAACGGTGAATCTCATCGTCTGATTATTTGATCTGATCACTTACCTGCTAAAAGCATTTTAAGACGGCAACTTGAGCTTCTCTTCTGGGAAATGCTAAAGATTCTGGAACAAGTCAGTTTGCGTAGCTGCATATCTAAGATTAGAGACAAACACTGATCACATGGTTTGATGTGTGATTTTTTTTTTATAACCTTTTTGATCACCCAGAATACTTGAAGTGTAAATTGAAAGACACCAGCCCACAATCTGGGATACCAAAAATATGTTTTGAATTCAAGTACTTCATATATATTATATTGGAAAGACTAACTACTGTCATCTTGGTGTAGGGTCTGTTGTTTTTTCTGCCAGCGTTTTTATTCTTTGACTTTCATCCTAAATAAAAATTAAATAAATTACTACTGCAAGAGTTGTTTTTCTAGGTTGGTCAGACTAGAAGTCTTTCTAGGGTTCTTCCTTGTTTTAGCATAGCTAGCTGGAAATGTGTAAGAGAAAGTGAAAGGAGTAGAGTGTTTGTCCCCTCTTGATCCTTGCAGTTTTTGCTGTGTTTCTTCCTTAAATAGAAAGAAAGTACAGTTTTAAAATACCATTATATTTTTTTTCAGTTTCATTTATGAATGCTATTTGTAAATCCGCTTCAATGTTTTGTGAACTGCACTAAGTCTGAAGACTTCTTGACAGCTTATGGATAAACTGTCTTTTATATTCTACTTCCCCACATTATAAAGGATGAATTAATGTGGTGGCGTAATCATTAGTCTCTCCAGAACATTATTTCAAATGCACTTTTAAGAATTCTTTAGGTAGGTCATAAGAGTTTACAAAGTTTTAGACAACTGGTCTCTGCAGATCTCATCAACTTCCTTTCATGTGTTGTGCTCTTTAAAAAGAACGCACCGAACAACTACTAAAAAAACCGAAGTAGACAAACCCTCAACTGATTCTTAAATTGAATTGCATGAATAATTCATTATTTTGCTAGCAGAAGGATTCAGTGTAGTTAATGCATTGATATAGTGCTTTATTTAGCATAAAATACTGTTCATTTTAGTAAAGGCAGGGGGCAGAGTGTGGACTTGAGTTTGAGTATTAATAGTGGACATACTGCTTTATTCTACATTTGCAGAGAGAAGGCTAAAGGAAGTGTCATGTAGTTGGTAATATGGGGATCTGTTTGTGGCTTTCTACTTGATTCCTTACACATTTTTTCATGTGTAGGAGACATTGTGCAGTTTCTAATTATACAGTTTTTGTTTATGTCTGGATTCCCTGATAGGCAACTGTTGTGAAGACATAAATGTTCAATTAAAATTGCTTACTTAAGGGAGCTTTAAACTGAGAATTCTGTTTAGTGTTCAGTTTTTGGGTGCATTTCTTCTAATCTATGAGAGGAAGAAAGGAGTAGGTGGCTATAGTAGTAAATAATCA
This sequence comes from Melanocharis versteri, assembly GCA_013397845.1. Taxonomy (NCBI): domain Eukaryota; kingdom Metazoa; phylum Chordata; class Aves; order Passeriformes; family Melanocharitidae; genus Melanocharis; species Melanocharis versteri. The sequence goes on from VZTG01004152.1 coordinate 618,072, forward strand.
TATGTGGTCAAACTCTCTATTTTTTAAAACTTTTTTTACCTCAATGGTGCATAAGACTAAGTAATTAACAGTAATTGCTCTTCAAAAAGTACAATTTAATACCAGCAGCATACTCTAGAGTAATTCATATACAACTTGCTTTGAAAGATGTCTTTGTGAGGTTGGAATCAAGTTATTTGTTTTCAGCATACAGCAATATTTTTCACTTTTAGTACTGTGTTGCCAGAGCATTTTATTAAGAGATTGATCACAGTGAAGAAAACTGTCACAAAATGTGCGGGATAAAATTGTATCAGAAGAATTGTTTCAGAATGAGTTTGACCGGGTTTTCACGATAGAACAAATTTGCCGCTTTTGTCCTGTACTCTGTCCTTCTGGCAGGACAGGTAAATTTGTGTATTTCTCTACTTAAACCTAAATTGACCATACTACTGTTTTGTTTGTTTGTTTTTGTAATAGGTAACACTTAAAGGATTTAGTCCTTTGCTTCAGTTTGCATATACAGCAAAGCTTGTTTTAAATAAAGACAATGTGTCTGAAGTTTGCAAATGTGCAGAATTTTTGGGTGTACGCAACATTGAAGAGTCCTGCTTTCAGTTTCTCAAATTCAGATTTTTGGACTTTAAATTGGATCGGCAGGAATGTCCTAGGAAGAAATGTTGCACGCAGCGTTGTCAGAAGGCAAACCCTAAAATTGGCAATGTGGATGATGGAGACCTAGAAATAAATGATGAAGAAGAAGCACTTCTAGAAAAGGAATATAGTAAAATTCCTGACACAAAGCCCTGTAAAGATGAAGAAAATGCTAAATCATCGCCTGCTCTCCAAGATAATGCCAATCAAAACTGTGATCCTGTACATTTAGAAAGGGGTCGTGCTTCCAGCTTATCTTCCCAATGCCCAAAGTATAGAAAATTCCAGAAAGCTTTTGGAAATGACAAAGTTTATACTTCAGAGTCCAATTCCAGTATTAAAGACATTCAGGTACCACCATTTGCAACTTCTCTTGAGAAGGAAATACGTGGTAGTGATGGCATACAAAAAGCTCAGGAGTGTGTGCCTATGCAGCTGATCTCAAACTGTGAAGAGACTCAGGTAGAAATGGAAGAAGGGGAAGAAGGCACTCAGAAAAAAGAAGAGTCGAAGAGAGATTCTGTAACTTGGAACGTATCATGTCCTGTGGAGAAAATGGATCTTGCTGCTTTACCCCAAAACTCTCCTGCACCTCATGGACTCAATTCTGTGTCTATTTTACATAGTTGTGAGCAATATGGTAACTTGAATTTCAGTAGTATGCAAAACAACACAATCTTAGCTGAAAAAACTGTGTCAGGTACTGGAGCTGGAAGTGACAAAACTGAAAGTCAAGGTAACCCATCTTCAAAGGTGGATTTGTGCATTAGGGAAGCCACTAACATCACCTCAGCTGGAGATCGAAGCAGTGTGGAGAGAGAGATAGCAGAACAGCTAGCACAAGGGTTCTGGAGTGATATTCACAGCACAGATGCCTGTCAAATGCATTTACCACCTGCAGTTTCTAAAGAGTACTTGGAGCCAGCGTATTTGGGGAAAAAATCAGAGTGTCCATGGCTGGGGATCAGGATCAGTGAAAGCCCTGAGCCTTGCTCTCAGCGAACTTTTACAACACTTAATTCCATCAACTGTCCCTTTATAAGCAACCTTAGTACAGAAGGATGCTCCAACACCTCTGAAATAAACAGTGGAGATTATGTTCAGGGACAGCAACAAGAACAGTGTCCCTATAACTATGTGATAAGTTTGGGAGAGGATTCAGAGACTGATACTGAGGGAGACAGTGAATCCTGTTCAGCAAGAGAACAAGAATGTGAGGTAAGAACAACCTGATGTATCCTTTGCTTCCCAGTCTCTTAAGGCCATATTCAAAAATCTAATTCTGAGTCTTCTGTGTTTTGTTGTTTGGGGGATTTTTTCTGTGGCTGCTTGTTTTAAAAGTCTGGAACTGAAACTTTAAATAACCATTCAGAGGTTTATATGGAAGGTTGCTATTAATTCAGGGAGACTGAATTAAAGTATGAAAGTATTTTTGGTCAGATATTGAAGTGTTAGATGCTTACAAATTAGATCTTTTAAGATTTTTTCTGGAACAACTATCAGAAAAGGTTGTGAGTCTTAAATCAAGGCATGAAGGTTCTTCCTTAGATTTTTTTTTTTCTTTTGTCTGCTTCAGTTAGATTTAAGCAAACTCTAAACTTCTTGGAACCTTTGTTTAATAGAAACTTATCTGTTTTCTTGGTTTTATTCTGAGCTGTGGGGTGAAGGTGGGAGAGAAATGATACTTCAGATTTAATGTGAGGTGAAAATTAAGTTTTCGAGCTGGCTTCGGTAGCTGTGTATTTAAGACTGTTTAATAATGTCACTTTCCCCAACACTAAGGTTATTTTTGTTTATCCAGCTGCAGTAATTATTTGGCACTTCCTTTCTTTGTTACTGCTTTGGTAGTGGTGTAGGCAGATACCATACAGGAGTAGTCTAATCCTAAAAGATCTTGTGATACACCTGGAACGATTTCCATCTCGGTTCTTAGAATTATAGAATTGCAGTGTAACTCTGCATGATGGATCATTCAATGTTATGAAAATTCAGTTGTTCTTAAAACATTAGGGTTTTTATCTTTTCAAGATGCAGGGCCTTACTGAGTCTGAACATAAGTGGAACCTGCCATCAATGCAAAAAGCTGGAATGCCAAACGAAAGGCCAGAATTGGTTAAATACATTCCTCACCTTTCTGTGACAGAAGTAGGTGGCATCATTGCTGAGGACAGTACTCTGATTTTTTTTATTATTATTTTTTGCCTCTTTATCACCAGTAGTAGCCACTCAGAGAAAAGATTTCTCTGTGTTCCTTGTTAAACTAAATTCAGATCTTTGACCACAGCAAGGTAACATATTCTGCCACTTACTGTACTCAAATGTAAGGATTAAAATAAAGTGTCTTTAGTTGGATATTCAAAAAACATAGTCATTATTTTGTAAAGGTAAATATGTTTCTCAGTATTAATCAATACTTTGTGATCTCAAATGCTTTTGTAGTTCAGGTATACAACAGTAGCAAAAGCCTGGTCCTCTCTCTTCTCCAACACTAAGAAATACAAGACAAATATTGTATTGTAATATTGTATTTTAAGGAAATGCCTGTTTCAGATGAACTTTTCCCACAGAAAAAAAAGCGTAGATATAACAATGTATGCAGGATGCAGTCATAATAGCAGCTTTGGGAAAACTTTACACTATATTAGTGAGTCTTGACCCCTGTTTTGTGCCTCACCAAACTGTAACTTACCTTTTTAGAGTGTACCACCTGAATATTTGCTGCACACATGAGTAGCTTTCATCCTATTTTGAATATGCTTATAAGGATCTAGTGTAAATGTCCAGATACTCTACTGCATCTGTGCTTGAACTCCAGTAGTTGAACTCCCTGGGTTTTATCTCATCATCTGATGGCTATGTTAGTTTGCTGTTGTCTCTGAGATGTAGGAAGAAAGATGTGTGTGGTAAAGAATGCCTAAAATGGAAACTTGATTTGTTGGTGTTTGTGTATATCAGTTCCACCTTGGATTTACAGCTGTATCTCACATTCTAGGTAAAACTGCCATTTAATGCACAAAGGATCATCTCACTTTCCAGAAATGACTTTCAGTCATTTCTGAAAATGCATAAATTAACTCCTGAACAATTGGACTGTATTCATGATATCCGAAGACGAAGTAAAAATAGAATTGCAGCACAGCGATGTCGCAAGAGAAAACTTGACTGCATACAAAATCTTGAATCTGAAATTGAAAAACTGGTATGTATAAATATTCATTGCTGTTGTAATGTCTTTTTCTAAACATCTTGACTGGCTATCTGGCAGTAGTTTGGGTGAGGTAGTTTACTACCTTTTCCACTCTAGCTTAGAAAACTTTATCAGTCTTGTATAACTTCTTGATAGCAGTTCTAGATTTTTCTGAGCCTTGCTCTAAAGTACACAACATCTTTCCTTTTGTGGACTTGTTTACATGCATCACAGCATAATTTTTGGTGAATGATGTTTCTGAAATCCATAAGCTTTGAATTTAATTTACAGGATGATTCCCAGACTGTTATCCTACACTGTTTTCTGCCTCTTCCCCTTTCTTGCTTTGAGTTTTTGTTCTTCAGCTCATGGTATTGCTCATGATCAAGTTTGCAGTTACGCAGTTGTTAGTTGTGTAAGTGCTGTTCTTGGAACATATCAACATGGGCTGGCAAACTGTTTCCTGAGTCTTGAATGTTAAAAATGAGACCCTTGCAGAAAGGCGGAAGATACAGAAGAACTTGGGAGGTCGCTTGCCTTTTTAGCAGTTGCATCAAGATTGTAGCTGAGGAGTTGATGCATTGAGATTTCTCTGCAGCCATCTGTTAATATATTTTCTTCTCCTTAAGAAGTCAATAAAAAGATAAATATGTAACTTAAGAGAAATGTAGGTAATCTGAGGTTAGGATTATCCAAAAATAGTAATGGCAAGAAGATAATTGAGTGGCTTTTCAGAAAAACAAGTCTTCGTTTGACTGTCTCACCTCAGTTTCACAGTTGATCATACCATGTGCACGAAATAGTTCAGTTGTTTAGGACCACTGTGCTCTTATTCTTGTTTGTGGAGCATTTTAGGCTTTTTGTACCTGAATTTGGTATCTGCATCAGCTGGAACATATCAGTCATGTTGCATCTTTTTTGACTTCAAAGTGAAAAGGAAAAGAAAATCAGGGACAAGTGCCATGGACTGGAAACTTATTTTCCTGTGATCATCATCTTTCACTGCATCTACTCCTACTTCTACAATGAGTAGATGGGCTTTGAAGGAGGGCTTGCAGTGCCATACAGCTCTGATGAGCTGACAGAGCAGGTTGTGCTCAATGAAGAAGGTGCTCTGTAAGGGAGGGTAATCAGGTGATTACATTAATAATATCCTTACTGAAGAGACAAGTTGCATTTCTGACATTTCAGAACTTTTTGCCTGGTTTTGTCATCATGTTGTCATTTCTGTTATGTAACTCTGTCAATATTTTGCAATACTTGTGCAGGGAATTAAAGGTTGATCTGCAAGATTAGACATGTGGGTGTTTAAGAGACTAATAATTATAACATAATATCCTTCTTTCTGTGGACCTGTGCTAGAACAGACTGAATGTCTGCTGTTTGACAGGTAACACTGCAAGGTCTAGATAATGAGTGTTGGGTCTTGAGAATTGTGAGGTGAGGTCTGAGTTACATGAATTGTCCTCTAGGCACAAATATGTTCCAGTTCCTTTTTTTTTTTTTTTTTCAACTGTGCTGATAAGTTTCTTCAGAAATTCCTGAAAAGACCCTGTTTAGAGCTGTTGAGCATGTCTGACAGCCACAGATCATCAAATTTGTGTAAGTTGTACACAAATACAGAAACACTAAGATCTCTCTAGGCATTATTTCCAGGGGGCTGGAAGAAAAGAGATGTCTGTGAAGGGCTATGTGTGGTACATCCAGGTACATCCATGCTTCATGCGTGATGGCTCCTGCCTTGTTCCTGTTACAGTTGTGTCTCAGACCTGTTAGTCTTTGATCTTCTTGTGGTATCATCTGTAATGTGGCTTTGAGAAGGAATAGAATTGTCTAGCTATAGCTTGACAACTCTTGACAAGTAAATAATACTCTGTACTACCTGTTAGGAAGCACTTTGTGGTGGAATTCCTCATCCTGGTTTCCAGTATGTGCAGCATGTTGTCTTGTATTAGTTTCTATTTGGTGTTGCTTCAATTTTTTTCTCTGAGGGTACTTGTGGTGTGTTTCTTGGAAAAGTCCTGTATTTGGAGCAGACTGACTCCTGCCTGACTAGAGGCTGGAGACTGACAGCTGGCAAGTAGCTTTGCTGGCCAGGGTCTTGGGGTCTGGGCAGACAGCAGGCTGAGCGTGGGTCAGCAACATGTCCAAACTGAAAAAAAGACCATCAGTGTCCTGGGCTGCATTAACAGGAGCACAGCCAGTTGTTGGAGGGCGGTGGTTGTTACCTATTTTGGCACGTGTAACACTGAATCTTTTGCTGAGTTTTCATCCCTTCCGGTTCCAGGAGCACATTGACAGACGGGAGGAAGGTTGAGTGAAAGCCAGTGCAATGCCCAGGCCTGAAGTACTTATGTGGTGAGAGGCAGAAGAAATGGGCCTTCTACCTGGAAAAGGGCAGGGGAGACCTAATGGCTACCTGCCCATATCTGTGGGGCAGTCCTTGAGGTTATACAACCCTTGGTAGTGGAAGATCCTCAGCTTCCTTGGGGGTGTACTTGACAGCAAGAGAACAAGACATTGCCTTAAATTACAAGGGGGGATTTCATCTGAATATAAGGAAACTTTTTTCTTCCGGTGAGGACAAGCAGGCAATAGAGCAGTTCACCCAGAAAGGCTGTGCATGCCCTGTCTTTGAGGGGTCTGTGGCATGACTGAGCAAAGCCCTGAGCAGCCTCATCTTACCTGATCTCTGTTTTGAGCAGGAGGTCAGACTACAGACCTGCTGAAGTACCTCCCTTCCCAAGTGATTCTGTAAAACTGGAAATCTACTTATATTGAAGAAAAATACTGCTCAGTGCTGAATCTGTTATCTGGGAGAGTTACCTTTGATCATGTCTCTTGATCTTCTGTACTGATAAAGTCTTTTTTTTCCCCCCATATAGCCTTTGATTATTGACCTTTCAGGTGAATCTGGATGTTCTTGTTGGTCACTAATGTTTTGTATTTGTGAATACACAAGGGCTACTTAAGAAGATGTTGACTTGTTAGAAACAACTCTTTCAGAGACCCTGTGTATATTCAGATTCCTTTTACTTTCTCCTGTACTATGGGATGACCCTGCCTGAGCAGGGTGGTTGGACCAGATGACCCACTGTGGTCCCTTCCAACCTGACCCATCCTTTGATTTTTCACTTCGAAACTTTTAAAATGAGGGTACTTTTGAGGGGGAGCAGAGTAGAGAACAACTGGTCTCAAGAAGCACTACTTTGTTGAAGCTTCTGTAGCTGAGGAGGATGTGTCAGTGATCCAACTAAAATGTAGTTGAGATCCTGTTATATGTATTCTACCAGGGTGAGGTGTGTGAACTAAGTACATTCTTTACCAGAAGATTCAAAAGAGCTCTCAGTTTATTATGACCTCAAAACTAACTGACATTACTTTGTAGTATTAGCATAATGCTGCTAAAATAAAACAATAATATTTAAATGTATTAACCTGTCAACAACTTCAGAAGGGGGCTGAGGAATTTATGCTGGAATAACTATTTCTGAATGTTCATGTTTGTTTTAAACAGCAGTCCAGATAATTTCATCAGTCCATGATACATAGCTGAGTGCCTCTATATACCCTAAAGGTACTTAAAGTGATTTTAGATTAGGTGATCTGCCTAACAAAATGGAAAAGATTATTCTGATAAGTATTGGAAAACACCTGGAGGACAATGCAGGCATCAGTCACAGCCAGCAAGGCTCCATGAGGGGAAAGTCCTGCTTGTAAAACCTGATTTCCTTGTATGACAGGGTAACCCACCCAGCTGATCTAGGAAAGCCAGTAGATGTAATCCTCTTGGACTTCACCAAAGCTTTTGACAGGCTCTCCCAGGATCCTTCTGAACAAAATGTCCAGCCCACAGCTGGATAAACACATCACGTGGTGGGAGAGCAACTGGCTTATGAGTCAGGAACAAATGGTGACAGTGACTGGGGTGATATCAGGCTGGCACTGGTTCCCAGTGGGGTTCTGCAGGGCTCCGTCCTTGGCCCTGTGCTCCTCACCATCTTCATTGATGACCTGGACACAAGACTCCATGGAACACTAAGTTTGCCAATGATGCTGAACTGGGAGGAGCTGTCAACTCCCTTGAGGGCAGAGAGGTCCTGCAGAGGGACCTGGACGAATTGGAGACTTGGACAATCACCAACCATGTGAAGTTTAACGAGGGCAAGTGCTGGATTCTTTTCTGGGATGGGGCAATCCTGGCTGTGTGTATGGACTGGGGACTGAGAGGCTGGAGAGCAGCTGTAGGAAGGGACCTGGGGGTCCTGGTCCATGGCCAGTTGAACATGAGTCAGCAATGCCCTGGCAGCCAGGAGGGCCATCCGTGTCCTGGGGGGCATCAGGCCCAGCATCGCCAGCCAGGCAGGGGAGGGGATTGTCCCGCTCTGTTCTGTACTGGGGCAACCTCACCTTGAACATTGTGTGCAGTTTTGGGCACTGTGATTTTAAAAATTACATTGAGTCATTGGTGGGCACCCAAAGAAGGGTCACGAGGATGGAGAAGGGTCTGGAGGGGAAGCCATATGAGGAGTGGGTGAGGGCATTTGGTCTGTTCAGCCTGGAGAAGGGATGACTGAGGGGAGACCTCATTGAGGTCTTCAACATCCTCAGGAGGAGCAGGTGCCAATCTCTTCTCTCTGTAACCAGTGACAGGACTTGAGGAAACAGCATAAAGCCGAGTCATGGGAGGTTCAGGCTGGATATTAGGAAAAGCCTCTTCCCCCAGAGGGTGGTTGGACCCTCCAACAGGCTCCCCAGGGCAGTGGTCACTGCACCAAGCCTGACAGAGCTCAAGAAGCGTTTGGACAATGCTCTCATGGCACATGGTGTGACTCTTGAGGTGTCCTGTGCAGGCCCAGGAGTTGGACTCAGTGACCTTGATGGGTCCTTTCCAGTGTGGCATATTACCAGCTGCTCCCAGTATGCTGACAAGTAGAAATTTATTCACAAAGTCCTCTTTCTACTAATTTTAGACAAAAAGAACTGGCAACAACTGTTTTTCTTGCCAAATGCTGCCTAAACTTAATCAGTTCTTTCAAAGAGAAGTTGCAGAGGTTGCAGTATGAGGTTTCTCTGCAAAAGGGGATGTGAGGAGGAGTGAAAATAATAAAAATTTCCTGGAGTGAATTGCCTTAATAGTAGTTGTAACACAGTCCCTATGATTAGAACTTGAAAACTGTTTAAAGCTGTCTTCACAACTGTATCTTCTTTTAATTAGTTAATTACAGAATTTAAAATGTATGTATTGCAACATGTTTGTGTTTGGGTTCTTTGTCCTTTTCATTCAACTTCTTCATGATGGTCATGCTTGTTCCCTGTCCTTCTTTGCCATTTCCTCATTTTTCTTTATTCAAAAAGTTGCTAGTTTCCATGATTAGACTTCTCAGTTTTCAGTGTCTTTTCATCTTCAGCCAGTTGTGTCAGGAGCCTCAGAAAAATTCACAACACTGAAGCAAAAAAAAAACCTTCATTTAATAAAGGCTATTTTTTTCTATTTTATATTTATTAGTGAGTTGCCATCCTGTTTGTTGCCATGTGCTTGGACAATCCTGCTACATTGTCTCTAGGCTGTCAGTTCTTCAGCACATCTTCCTTTACCCTTCTTAAATTTTCTATCTAATTTAGAAACTATACTAAACTCCATTGTTTGTCCTGCAGTGGACTTGGCACTTCTTGAGAACGGAAGTTACTTTCACCTAGTAGAATAGTATCAATAATTAAAATGTGATGTTTGATTTTCAACATTTCAATTTTAAAATACAGATCTTTATAAAGACTGCTTAATGTTTTGTTGACTCATTGGTAATGGTTTAAGCATGTTACCCTGTAGAACCAGTGTTTCGGGAATATTTACAGTAAGTGAAACTATGTTTCATTTGTTCAAATTACTCCTTTGTCTGCCAGCATGAGTTTGGAAAAAGCTGTATATCTGAAAAACCATATCAAATAGCTGAGTTGATGATGCTTCCAGAGAGGTTAGGATTGGCCTTTTGATATATGTTTGATTGTGTTGCTGCTTACTTACTTGATGCCAAATTACTTCTGTTTCAGCAGACCAGAGTATTTAAAGTCTTGTTGTAGCTTTGATAGGAGCTCAAACCATAGTTTTTATGTTAAAATGTAGACCAAAATACTGCTTTTCTTTTTGCAGCAAAATGAGAAGGAGAACTTGCTGAAGGAGAGAAACCACATTTTATCAACTCTGGGTGAGACAAAGCAGAATCTGACTGGACTTTGCCAGCAGGTGTGTAAGGAAGCAGCCTTGAGTCAAGAGCAAATACAAATACTTGCAAAATATTCTTCTTCAGATTGTCCACTCTCATTTTTGTTCCCGAAAAGAGAACAAGCAGCTCCATCTGATAGTGAGCTTGTGGTACCAGCATCTGTAGAATCAGCAAATGGTCTTTCAGGTGTCACACCTACAGCTGAGCAGAGTTCCTGTTATCAGTGTGTCAAAAGTGTGTGTGAGGCCACGTATGATCAAGTACAAGAACTGCATCCAGTTTCTGCGAGAACACTGGAGCAAGTGTCGCTTGTGGAGCAGTGTGGACAGAGCAGTGGCATCACAGACTTTTGCCAGCAAATGACTGACAAATGCACTACAGATGAGTGAATCTCTCCTTCCCATTCCCAGTCACTCAACATTGCAGCTAGAAGTGGGAGTGAGCATTATTGGACAGTAACTTACTAAGTGAGAGAAAAGATAAAAGTTTAATCTTTTGAATCTGCATTGACAATTACATGGTCACCATTATTACTTGGGTTTGCTCTGTGTAGTTTCAGAACATAATCTGTATGTGTCAGCCTTGGAGCTTTTTCTGTGTGGTGATGCCAAGGCAGGTTCAGGAAAGCTGTTGGAAAGTATAGACTCCATGCACAGGTGCTTATTTGTGAGGAAGTTTCATTCATGTATAGAGCAGCCTCTACTCTGATTTATGCCACAGTACTTAATGCCACTCTGCATTTTAAGGAAAGCCTCCTGACAGCTGTTTATGCACAATGACTTCTATACCTGGAATTCTTCTAAGACTTCTTTTTTCCTGGTAGACAAACCTTAAGAAGCATAAATAGCCCTGTAAACGTTCATTTTGTAGATGGGTTAAGTAGCATGACAGGATGAGGAGATTCTGGTAAATGCACTCTGGAATAGCTCCTTGCTTCCTGCTGTTCCCCTCCCTGTCCCAGAGAGGACTTTTACTGAATTGAAGTAGTAGGCTACTACTACTAGTGGTAGAATTGAATAGCAGTAGGCTTTAATTGAATAAGTGCTTTTGTCTTGTCTCTACTACAGAATTAAAAGAACTGAAGCAGCAGAGGTGCTGCCACATACTGCTCTCTTCCCTAAATTTAGTGGGAGGAATAACAATGTACTGTGGGAGGCAGACATCTGAAACTGGTGCAGTTATTGGATGATGTGCATTGGATCCTCTGGCATCTGAATCCCAGAGGCTTATTAAAGCTCACTGCTGTGTTGTGACTTACTGTCCTAGCACCCTCAAGCTTGCTGCTTGTTTGTGGCAAGTTGGAATAGAAGCATTGTGAAAGTCTAAGGACAGACTTTAAGTATTCAGGCGCCCCATTTTTTTCTTTCAGTGCCTAACTGCCTAAAATAAGTTACAAATATATTTGCTCTCTGATCACTGGGACCAGTAAAGTTCTATTTCAGAATCTTAGTCTTCAGGATACTTTATGGCTAAACCTGTAGTACATTTTCAATGGCTTGTGCTGTTAGCATAGGTATATAAAAAGTTTATTGAATAAATGAGTTGGAGATATTTCCTTTATTACTTTATGAAGGAGAAATTCAGCTACTGAAAATAATCCCCATTTTCTAGATTTTTACATAGCAGTGGATGCATATTGTATACCAATGATGCGTTGTTATTTAGATGTTATTCTCACACCAGAACTAAATATTGAACCTCACCACAGAAAACTTTGGGTTTCCTGGTTTACAAAACATGAAGATTCTTGTACAAGCCAGTGGAATTCTTCATTTCCTACCTCAGAATGTATATTAGCTTTTTGTGTCTTTGTGTGCATGTACACAGCAACTAAGCAAAGGCCCTTGTAAATACTGCTTTGCAGTTTTATCTTGCAGTGAGACAAAACTTGTTCTTGGCAAGGCTCTTTCTTTTTTCCTCTCCCCACCATCCATAGTTAACATAGCATTAATAAATACAGTAAGCCACTTATTTAAAACAAAAATTTAAAAATTGGCAGATTTCAACAAGACTTCTCATAACCAGCACGTAATACAAATGACTACACTACCTCCTCTATGGGATTGAGAGTTGATTCAAATCTCTAGTGAATCCTTGGATTTTCATCATATCTCTTTACTTTTTTAAGGGAAAAAATATGCTAATGGAGCATAGCTTGTGTAAATCACAATGCTTGCAGTAATTGAAATACAGAAATAAATACTACATGGCAGACATCATGGTAATTGAACTGAAATTCTTTTAAATTACTGTCATTGAGATATGATGATTCTGTATATGTATTACTTTATGAAGCTCTCTGGGCTTTTTCTCCAGTTTCTGTAGATTCCTGGTTAATTTAATCCTATCTCCCTGCCAGGCTGCCACCCTGGGCAGCATTTTGCTCTTATGTCTCCATTTTATTTAAAAAGCAAACCAACAAGAAACAATCAAAAACAAAATTCAAAGCTCCAAGCCTCTACCGTTCATAACTACCATCACTTTTAAAGCTGGTGATATTCTGATATGACGTGGACAATGGCATTGAAGCATTGTCCTAATAGTGCACATAGTGGAAATAGAATTCCTTGGGGTGAATCCTTGTTATGAGGTGGAGCATCTTTGTAGGGAATGGCTGTCTGGGAGCTTACCCAGTGGCTCAAAGCCCTGACACACTTGGCTGCAGATGTTGGAAAACAAGGTCAATGATGACCAAGTGTGAGGCTGGAATATCCCTAAAGAGTTGTGCTCCACTGCTGCAGTCTGGAGATCAGCCACAGCCTGAATTCCACAAAGCTGATGGTGGAGGGATTCCAGGGCAAGAATCATGGCAGTCATTGACCTATGATAAAAGTAACATCATGTTTTTTAAACCTGATATGAACTTGATGAAGTTTGAGGGTAGGTTTTTGCCTGACCAACTGCATCTAAATAATTTTTAAAATATTTATTTAATACCATAGACCTAACAAGTTGCATGTTGACTTCTGTAAGCCTATATCATCAACTTGCAAATGTTATGAATGAATGACGATTTTATCATAGAGAATTCTCAGGAAAATGTTTTTGGAGTTTGATTTTACTTTGTTTTCTTCCAGTAAAGAAATACTCGATTTTGAAATTGTAAAATACTTTGTTAAAGCATGTTTTAAAATACTTTGGACAGACTATCTTAAAGCCATAAGGGTATGATGGCATACAGATTGTAAAATAAATAGATAATTACAACAGTTGATTTTGTATTTTTCATAATTCAGTATTTTCTAAGTCTACAATAAAAACCACTATCCTTTCTACAAAGGCTTTTCTATTTTGTATAAGTCTTCTGCTATGAAAGTCTCTACTGGTGCATTTTTCATTTATGTCGTACTGCTCAAACAGTTCTGAAAACAGTAGCAAAGTAGTCTCTGTATAGTCTATAAGTTTATTAGGCCCAAACCACTAGCTTTAAGATTCTTCAGACAAAGCTGAAATCTAATAATCCAGAGAGGTAATTACCAGAGTAGGTTATCCACTGAACTACTCATGATGTTTCCTCAGTAGTGTGTATTTTGTTCCATTGATTTTCTTTTTTAATTGCATATTCTTAAATATATAAATATTCTTCTCAACCTACTGAAGATTAAATTTGCCATGTGGAAGACCTGCTGTTTCATATGAATGGCAAGCCAAGATAGTCAGAATTTAAAATAAAAACCCTAAAAATAGTTAACAAATAAGTAATGAGTGAGAATAATATTGCAATACAAGTAAGTTGAGTATATCCTGTTGAGAAGTAACAGTTAAGGCTTTCTTGATAAGTTATATGATAATAATCTAGTAAGAATTCAGTATGATACTTTAACAGGGTTTCCTAATTTTTTACCATCTACTATTTCATATTTACTGTGAAAGAGGAGGAGAGGGATGGGAGAGACTTGGGAAGAAACAAGACACTCAATAATCAAAGTAGCACCCCAGAATGTGTATATATTCAACTTCATTAACTTGTTGAAGGCCGTAAGTCTCAAGCTTTCAGGTGAACTGGCATGATTTTGTTTAAAAGTATTTAATGAGAGATGCAAGATACTCAAAAGTTCTAAATCCTATTGTAGTTTTATTTCTCAGCCCAGCAGTGATAAATCAGAAGATACATTTCCTGTCAGCCTGGCAACATTTGGGACTTTTTCAGGTAATGATCTAGGAAATAAGAAAGTTTTTCAGTGAACAGCCTCTGTTGGTTCTGAGTTTTCATTCCTGTTACTTTGACTCTTGTTAAAAATACACTTCATTTGCTTTAATACAGGATCCACTAAAGTCCTTCAGATGGAGCCTCATCAGGTTGCAGTTATACAGGCCAGTCAGATGCTTTTAGATGGCAGTGAAAAATGGTGTATTGAATAAGCATGTGAAGGTAATTTAAATGCAGATGTTATAACACTGTTGGTTGGTATAGTTACGTAATTGTTCGTTGTAATTATAACTACCCATTTTTGTAACATTTGCTTGAATGCAGGATAATCAGCTGGCAACTATGTGAAATTACTATTCTTAACAAAGTAGAAGGTTAAAAACCAGGGAACAGGGATAAAAGACAGTAGAAGTCACAGACTCCCCAGATTTGGATTAATAGCAGACCATGGGAGTTTGGGGAATATCACTGACAACTGTCTGTTGGGCTGGCCCATTTTTCACACATGGTGTGTGAATGTAGGAGTGTTAAAAGGTACATATAATTTTCAGACTCTTATTCTGGCCTCTGAGGTAAATCAGTCCTGCTCACCCATAAAACCAAGAAACTTTGCTAACCTGCATCTATCCAGATGTTATCCTGAAATGCCTGTGGACCTGTCACTGTTCTTGTTGGAAATTTGTCCTGTGAATTGTTTCACAGGCTTTTATAAGGACTTTAAAAATGCTGACAATTTCTGTGTTTTTATGTCCTTTCTTTTTTCCTCCCTCTACAAGAATGGTAGTAAACCTTTTACATGCAAATCAAAATAGTGGATGGAGGACTGAATGAAATTCTGTGCTTTGTGTTATGCAGAATACCAGAATTTGTCTTGGTCTTCTCAGTTATAAAATCTACTGTTTCAGCTTTGTGGTAGACTTACAAGACTTCAAATTCTTACATAGAAATCTGGACTCTTGACTGGTTGGAAATCTCAGACTAATGGGCAACAACAGAACTTTGTGTGGGGATGTTCTTTTGCGGGCTTTGTCCTTTAGGTGTTTCCCTTCCGCTACATCCCAGGCTGACGTGAATTGTGTAGTGCAGCCAGACCTACAAGTTCAGAGCAATAGACTTTTAAATAAAAGAAGTATTGAGGCTTGTATGCTCTTAGAGTTGCCATCAGAGGGTATGTGCCTATTCAAACCAGCTCTCACCATCCATCTCTAGTAGTGCATCAAGGACAGAACTGGGAGCTGCCTCTGCCCTTAAAGGCAGAGCATCTGCGTTGACCTCAAAAAGTAAGATTTTGTGTGTGCGTGACTCCCTTTGTGAACTCCTCATGTCTTCATGTAGTATTGTAACGCGGCTCACCGGATTTCGGTGCGGGACCCCTCAAGGATCTCAACCATTATGCCGCAAAGTGGGACGAACGCAGGGACGGATCTATCACCCACCACGCAAAACTCGGTTAGCTTGTGCCCCGCACCGTACTAGAACTTCAAATTCGTTACATCCACGGCAGTGGTGCGAGGGAAATGATGAAAAACCCAGCGCACAAAGCATTTTAGAAGCCCGCGAGAAAACATTTTTAACTGCAAGGACGTTTACGACTTGGGAAAAAACCTCTTGCTGGGCTGAGGAGCACTTATTCCCCATTTCAGCCCAGATATCTCTACCTCCACCGGCTTTAAAACGGAAAACTAAAACAAACTGTCGGGCACGCCCCACCCCTGTTTCGGCTGGGGTTTCGCCACCCCAGTTACAGCTGGGGATAGACCTACACACACCACGCTTGCGGGGGCAGTACCACACTTAGCCTTGAAACCAAGTGCCACCCCAAAAAAAAAAGGTGGTGAAGTCTTCCTCCTTTTTCAGCTGATCCACCGTAATCCAAGACTCTGAGTTGCCAGCTCTCTCCCGGGGAACGCACACCGGGGTTGCGGCGTTCAGCCTCGGAAGCAAAGCAGTTCCAGGCGTAACTCCTGGTCCAAAACCAGGGACGCTGACCAGACCCACATGGCTGGCCACGGGGAACGGCGAAAGGCTTAGCCGCCCTCACGGTGGGCTCTCGCTGCTCTCATGTTGGGTGCCAGATAACGCGGCTCACCGGTTTAGTGTGCAGCTAGCTCGGTAGCCAGGAGCGCGCGTTCTTCCCTGGCCACTGCCGCGGGTGGCTGGAAGCTGCTTCGATGGCAGGAGGGCGAGCGGGGACTCACAAAGGGCCCGCTGCACCCACCGGTGGTAAAGGCACCGGAGGGAGCAAAAGAGACGAGAGGGGCTCCTCAGGGTGAAAGGATGGGGTTTATTCCAGGGTCCAGGAGCGGGGTGCGGGGAGCAAGGAGCAAGGAGCCCAGAACAGGGGCTTTATACCCCTAAAGCGAGGCAGAGGGATACATTCAAATAGTCCAATCCGGGCAAGGACAGAGGGCAGTACATAGGTGGGGATGGGTACAAATAACCAATAAGAACGGATTCTCTGGAACCTAACCAAAGTTGGGAAAACGGGGGTGGAGAGAACAGGGAAAGGTATTCTGGGAGCTTCAGGGGTCTCTCGCCCTAAGCAGAAGGGCAGGGAGATGTTTCGGGAACACTGCCTGAGCCTGCTCGAGCAGCGCAGACATTCTTTGAATCACCGCAACAGTATTGTGCAGCTCTGAGTTTCTAGCTTTGCAGAAGGCAAATTAATCTCTTACATTAAACTTTCTTATGCGTGCTGTCATTGCAAGTGAGGGAGAGAATACCGTGGTGTGTGGTGGGCCCCTGAAAGAGGATGATGGTGCCTTTCCTTGGGAAGGACAGCACCTTGCCACAGTATCAGTATGGAGGTGACTGGTTGCCCAAGGGAGGTAAAGGCCAGCAACATCTTTCTCTCTTTGCATTGTGTCTGTGGGAGCAATCCCCAGTGCTATTCAATTTTGGGGGTGGTACCCAAATTTTAGAGGTTGACTCATGAAGGAGGATTACGTTAACTCAACCTTGGGAAGGAAAGCACCCAGCCCCAGTGTTGGTAGTGCAGATTTGTAGGGTGCCTATAGAAATTCTTGGCCAGGAACAACTTTCCCTCTTGACACTTTTTGTGGGAGCCATCCTCAGACATATTTTGGAGGTGGTATCAAGATTCTGGAGTGGGCTCCTGAAAAAAAGATCAAATTACCTTTCCTTGGGAAGGAAAGCACCTAGCCCCAGTATTGGTGGTGCAGATGATAAGGTGCCCAGGGGAGATGCCCAGCAGTACTTCACTTTCTTGGAAACCTTTGTGTGGGAGCAATCCCTGGACATGTTCAGTTTTAGAGCTCAGGTTCACGTTTCAGTGTTGGGCTCCTGAAAGAGGATGACAGCACCTTTCCTTGGGCAGGAATGCATATAGTCCCAGTGTTGGTGATTCAGATGAAAGGTTGCCCAGAGGTGGTAAAAGCCAGCAACAACTTTCTGTCCTGGATGCTTTTGTGTGAGATCAGTCCCTGAATGTATTCAGGATTGAATGAATTCAGGATGTGTTAGAGCCTGGCTCCAATTTTCAGAGCAGGTCTTCTGAAAAAGAATGAGGATACCTATCCGTAGAAAGGACAGAACCTGATCCAATTCCCAGTGTTGGAAATGTGAGGTGCTCGGGGAGTGAAACAGCCAACAATAGGTTTCTCTTCAAGTGCTTTTCCTTTGGGAGCAATCCCCACTTGTATTCAGTTTTGGAGCTGGTATCCGAAGTTAGGAGAGGGGCTTCTGAAAAAGTATGACAGTAGCTTTCCTTGGGAAAGAAGGCATGTACTCCCAGTGTTGGCAATGCAGATGATAGGCTATTCGTGGGATATAAAGGCTAGGAAGGGTTTTCTGTCCTGGCACGTTTTGTGTGAGAGCAATTGCAGGATGTATTCCATAATTCTGCAGGTAGTATGCAAAATTGGTAAGTGGACTCCTGAAGGAGGATGACAGTACCTTTCCTGGGGAAGGAGAGCAAGTATTGACAGTTTGGGTGCTCTGCCTGGTGAAGGTAAAGGCCGGCAACAGCTTTCTGTCCTGGAACCTTCTGTGTGGTAGCAATCCTTGAATGTAATCAGTTTTGGAGCCCAACTTAAATTTTCAGAGTTAGTTTTCTGAAAGAGGATGACAGTACTTTCCATAGGAAAGGAATATAACTAACTCCAGTGTTGCTGCTGCAGAGAAAAGACCGATCAGGGGATGTAAAGGCCAGCAAGAGCATTTTCTCCTGGAACCTTATGTGTGGGAGAAAATCTTGAACATCTTCAATTTCACAGCTCAGCTGCAAATTCCAGAGGTGGGATTCTGAAACAGGATGTCACTACTTTTCTTTGGGAAGGGATGCACGGTAGTCTGTGTTGGTGGGAATTTGTTCACTACTTTGTCCTGCAAGATCGAGGATAGCAAACCAGGTATATCTAAATAAATTATTTAGTCTCATAGTCTTCAGATTACAACATCCCCTATTTGGTTACCACCTCCAAAAAAGAATCAGTCTGGGCTTTGAGCCCAAACAAAAGGTGCCAGGACAGAAAGCTCATGCTGGCCTTTACCTCTCCTGGGCAACCTCTTGTCTGCACCACCACCATGGGGACTAAGTACTTTCCCTGTCGCGGCGCGCTCTGTC
>VZTG01004153.1:0-21627 GCA_013397845.1 Melanocharis versteri
GAAAAACAAAAACTCTCCACACAGATTTTTAATGTTAGAGACTCGAGGTATTACTTTGTTTTCTGGCCAGGATGTACCACAGAAATCATGTCATCCACACATAGCCCGGGTGTGCAGAGAATCATTCCATGACACAAGGATTTTACAGGATTTCCCCCCAAACTTTATACAGTCAAAACTCATAGAGATGCACTGTTTCAAAGTTCATTGGTCCAGAGTTGAGTAGCCCCCAGTATTCAGTTTCCCATTGGATCCGAATCTCATCGCCTCTGATATTAATTAGATCTTCATTCTTCGATTTTCGTATCATTTCTTTCCAGACCAGACGTCTCCAACTCTGCCAGAGGCTGTATCTGAGGGCAGATGTTCGTAGATGGCCACTGATGTTCCGTTGATGTTCCATTGATGGCCTTTTATCTTTCTGGGTATCTTTGGGCTACTCCCAGTCTGTTGGTATGTTAAGCCCATCTCCTTAGATTCCTTTCCCCAAGGCAAAGTCTAGTAAAGCCTAACTAGAGAGACAAAATAAAAATTAAAAAGTTATATTGTTTCCGACCCTTCCTTCCTTCCTTCCTTCCTCTCTCTTTCTCTCTTTCTCTCTTTCTTTCTCTCTTTCTCTCTTTCTTTCTCTCTTTCTCTCTTTCTTTCTCTCTTTCTCTCTTTCTTTCTCTCTCCTCTCTTTCTCTTTCTTTCTTTTTCTCTCTTTCTTCCTTTCCCTTTGCCTCTTTTACTATCAAATAAAATGTATCAAGTTTTTTGGCACCAACATCTAACCACATTTGGTTTTGATCAAGATTTGAGGTATATTTCAAACCTTTCTGGATTCAATCTGTTTTATTCACAGAGACTTAATTTTCTTTGCTCTTCTATGTTTAAACTGGTTCATAACAACATGCAATCAGGAAAGCTGAAGTAGTAGTAGTAGTAGTAGTAGTAGTAGTAGTAGTAGTAGTAGTAGTAGTAGTAGTAGTAATAAACGGTACTGTGTATAGTAAGAAAACAAAGGAGGCTTAGTAAAAGAAGAACAAAGACCTCTTAGTTAAATAAAGGAAGCTTATTCTGCTGAGCTGGGAAGAAGATGTAACAAAGTTTCTAAAATGTAGAACAGCAGTAGTTTGCAATAAGCTATAACAAAAACACTTGTTCTGAAAGAGATGGTCTGGTGCTCAAATCATTTATTCTATTGGCTGTCTAGAGGCATGTTAATTTAATCTGATGGTGAAAATATTATAAAAACTGTATGCTTTTCTAATAAATGTTTCTGGCCTTATCACTGTCTGAGAACTATGCGTTAGTCACCAATATTCCACAGAATGGTGCCTGCTTAACAGGGACCTGATATCTCTGAGGCGATTCTGGATCTGCGGCATGTTCCCAACTGAACCGAAAGGTAGATTTCAAGAATCGTCGTGGACGTCCTCGTCACAGGCTTAGGAGCAAGAGATTACAGGTCAGCCTTGCGAGCAGTTGGGAAATAAATTAAATTTTATAAGAAAACAAAAGACAAACAAACAAACAAAAAAACCCAAACCACAAAAAAACCACAAATAAATAAATAAATAAATAAATAAAGGATGGGGAATAATATAAGTAAATTAGAAACTCTGCATAAAAGCTGTTTATTATGTATCACAAGGGAGTAAGGTTATAGAATTGAAGAAAAAAAGCTTATACAGCTCCTTATTTGGGCGAAGGCTAACTGTGGTATGAAGTAAAGGAATTGTCTAACCTTGAAAACTGGAAGCGAGTTGGTGATTCCTTAAGGACTCATCAATCAAAGAACTGTGAGGTTAATCCTGATGAATTTATTACATGGCAAATTGTTTATTCTGCAATATGATCTTTCAATGATTCGGATGGAATTGATCAGCCTGCAGTAGATCTGTCAGCAGATACTTCCTCTGAATCAACACCACCACTTCCGCGTCATGATCCAGTAGTTTTGCAAAAGCAGGAGGGAATTAATGAGGAGGAACCAGGGGGCAATCCCATAAATTTAGAAGACTATAATCTACATCCTACTGTGAACCCACAGCCAGTTAAAGCTATGGCTGCAGCATCTTCTAGGGATGCAAAATTGTTAAAACAACAATTAAATCCTCCGACCTCTGTGACTGATAATGAAGTTCTGCTGTCCTCTGAGACGAAACACTTCTTAGACACTTGCCAAAGACAAGCGATAGATCAAGGGAATGTTGAACTGCTCAAAGCTATGCTCATAATTTACCAAAACAGGCGTCCTTGAGATGAGGATGATAAGAAATCATAAATTTCCTATGATATGGCCAGGGAGTTAAGAAAGGTGTAGTGGGTTTAGTTCGCCAATTCAAGTTTCCCGGCCAACGCACCAATTAATGTCTTGGTTTTAGTTCTAGCTGAACATTAGAGCACTCACTAAAATCATCTATTCAATTTTTGTTGTGAGATATGGATTAGGAGGAGGCAAAGCAGGCTCAAAACTTTAAAGAGCATAAAGAAAATTTTATCAAAAAGGAAAATAATAAGAATCAGAATAAACCTTCAAAACACTTTTCCTCCCCCCACTTTTCATCTTTCCTTTCCCACCGACAATGTAAAGAGACCAAACTTGGACTTCTCAGTCAGTGCATCACTCCTAAAATAGTCTTTTTCTAGTTCCCTCAGAGAAAGAAAAGTCTCTCTTGCCATGCCATGGAGACTTCTCCACAAGAAGCAGTTCTCTCATAGATTTAATGTCACAGCAAAGCAGCGCCCGGGTGGAAATCTGCTTGTACTGTGAACGTCCCTCCCACATTTGGTAGTCTTCCCACAACTACCTCTGTGGGCCACTGACCCATGGGGTACACTTTTAAGGATGAGCTGTTCAGAAGCAAAGGTTCTCTTCATTATCTCTGAGATCATCTTCATTTCTGAGAATAGAGGTCTCCCCCCGCCCCCCTTCTTCCCCAGGGCAAGNGTAGCTAGGTTAAAATTCAGCGGCGGCACGCCGCGGGCCGATGGCTTTCCCTCTCCCTGCCCCGCAGCTGCGGGCGGAACTCTGTGGCAGCAGGGTTCCAGCCACGCCCCGCCCGGGCCGGCCCAGATCCGTGGCAGAGCCCGCCCGGCCCGAGCTGCTTTTGCTGGCCGGGCTGCAGCTGTAACTCGGCGGCGGCAAGGTCTCAGCCGAGCCGATGGGCCAGGCCGGGCCGGGCCGGGACTGGGCCACCCTGGCCGGGCCGGGCCCGGCCTCGCTGGACTGTGCGGACTCCCAGTTACCTGCTTGGAAGCTGGAAGTAAAAGAGAGCTTTTTTGTGGCTTTCTGTGTTTTAAATATGGGATCTGGAGGCGTGTCCAACCCTCACCATTGGTTCATGCTCAACCCATGACAAAGGCTATGTGTGAAAAAGGTCTGCAATATTCTTGTATTATGGGACTTACAGAGTCTATGGCAGAAAGCTATATAATGTTACCTGCTGATTGGAAAGCTTTATTTAAATTGGTTTTGACCCCAGGACAGTATTCAATTTGGTGGTCTGAATATCAAGATTTATGTCAAGAGCAGGCGCTGGCAAATATGAACACTGGTAATGCTGAAATAACAAGGGATCATCTGGCAGGGATGGGAGCTCAGGCATCTATAAGGGAACAATTAAGAATGCCCCCAGAAACATTTAACCAAGCAAGGGGGCTGGTTTTCAAAGCTCTAAAAAGAGTGCTGGATGTTAGTAAGACTGGGCCTGGCTTTTCCACTATAAGGCAAGGACCCTGAGAGCCTTACATCACCTTTTTTGATCACTTGGAAGCAGCCGTGAACAGGCAAGTTGAATTACCAACTGCAGCAGAAGCTTTATTGAAATCCTTAGCCTATGAGAATGCTAATACTGACTGCCAAAAGGCAATTGATCTAATCAGAAACAAACCTGACATTACTGTAATTGACTTTATTAAAACCTGTGCTCATAGTGATACAGAACAACATAGAGCAGATTTGCTGGCAACTGCTTTGGCTCAACAGTTACAAGTGGCTCGAGCAGCAATTAAATGCTTTGACTGTGGAGAGGAAGGTCATACGAGAAAGCTGTGCCCAAAGAATGAGCAAAAGAGTAAAAAACCTAGCAGGCCGTGCCCCAGATGCAAAAAAGGCTATCATTGGAGTAGCCAATGCCATCCTAAATTCAACCAACACAGAAGACCCCTGCCACAGTCAGAAAACTCAAAGAGGGTCTCGGGATCCTGTGCCCCACAACAAAACAGGATCCAGCCACAGCTAATCCCCACAGCTCCACCTACATCAGGGGAACCCCAGGCAGTGCCGGGTTGGACGTGGCAATTTCCACCACAACCACAATAAATGGCACGTTGGTTCACCTTATACCTACAGGTTTAAATGGACCACTTCCTTTTAAATGTCATGTATTGTTACTAAATAATCTAAAAGTGGACTTTTTATTTTACCAGAAATCATCGACTCTGATTCTAGGGGTGAAATAAAATCATGGCTTGGACTCCTAACCCACCTTGTACTATTCCAGCAGGATCATGCATTGCTCAATTGTTACCGCTTCCTATATTACTGGACATGCAATCAATACCATCTGTCAGTGCTGACACGGGCACTGGAGGTTTTGGGAGTACAGGTACTCCTAACATTTTTTGGTCCAAACTTATTTCAGTACAATAACCTTTTCTAACTTGTGTTATAGATGGCAAGTCTTTTATAGGATTAATAGATACCGAAGCAGACATAACCATCATCAGCAAACGTGAATGGCCACCCACATGGCCCTTGACAACTCCAACAGCAATCATCGCAGGCATTGGAGTTCAGCAAATGCCACAGCAGTCAGCAAAAGAACTCAAGGTACGTGGGCCAGAAGGGAAACAAGCACAGTTCAAACCCTATGTACTTTCTACTCCATGTACACTGTGGGGAAGAGATCTGTTATCACAGTGGGGACTGACTTTAACAACAAATTTTTAAAAGGGGTCACTGATGTGCAGCTGAGACTTATACTCACATGGAACACGAATACTCCTATGTTGGTCCCTCAGTGACCCCTCAAAAAAGACAGGCTGCAACAAGCACAAAAATTGGTCAAAGAACAATTGGATCTGGGAAATATAGTTCCTTCTACTAGCCTATGGAACACCTCGATATTTGTGATTCCAAAAAAGACTGGCAAACTCTTACAAGATCTGAGAGCAATCAATGCAGCGATGGCCCCAATGAGCGCACAGCAACCCAGAATTCCTAATCTAGCAATGATCCCTGAAAATTGGGAATTGTTAATTATTGACTTAAAATTTTTTTTTCACAACTGCATTACACCCTGATGATACACCTCATTTTGCTTTTTCATTACCATCCTTGAACAACAGTGAACCTATGCAAAGGTATCACTGGATTGTGTTGCCACAAGGAATGAAAAACAGTCCTACAATATGCCAATGTGTAGTAGCAAGTGCTTTACAATTGACGTGGCAACAGTTTCCAAAGGTTTTGTTGTACCATTATATGGTTGATATACTGCTAGCAGCAGATGACTTTGTTGTATTGCAAAACTGTTTTGCCTTTTTGTGTTTTTCTCTTGATAAATTTGGTCTTTGTATTGCAGCAAACAAGATTCAAACTGTACCACCTTGGAAGTACCTAGGGTTTCAATTATATGAACAAAAAATTGTTCTTCAGCCCATTGTGCTATGGACCTCTATTAAAACACTAAATTATTTGCAAAAATTATTAGGAATTATTAATTGGCTCAGACCTACCCTTGGTATCTCAACTGAGGAATTGTCACATTTGTTTAATTTACTTAGAGGAGACACAGATTTAACATCTCCTCGTGAGCTGGATGCAGAAGCCTGTGAAGCATTGTAACTTGTAACAAATAAAATTCAGACAACTTTTGTTGTCTGAGACTTTTTCTTATCCCGGCTGAATTCCAACTCTATGCACTAATAGCACAGTGGTGTGATGATAAGCAACAATTGTGGATGATTGAGTGGGTATTTTTACCTCACACATTGTCAAAAATGGTAACTACATTAATTGACATGATTGTTAGACTTGTTTCCACAGGACAAAAAATATGCCAGATCTTGAGTGGGGAAGATCCTTCTCACATTCACATTCATCTGCAAATTCTTTTCAGGATATGTTCCGAGAATCATTGTCTTTACAGGCTACCTTGACAGACTTCTTGGGAAACATTGTTAATTCTTTGCCTGAAAATAAACTCTTGCAATGTTTAAAAGATCTTTCTTTACAGCTGTGTTTTCTAACATTGTCACAGCCCCTGCCTGGAGCAAAGACAGTTTTCATCGATGGCTCTGGGAAAACCCAGAAAGCAGTTGTTGCCTGGAAGAATTCAGCAGGGGATTGGGAAAACTGTGATTTTTCAGCCAGGATCAACACAGCTGGTCAAGTTAGCAGCTCCAGTAGAGGCCTTTCAATTGTTTCAAAATGAACCCTTCAACTTAATATCAGATTCCTTGTATGTAGTTGGTATTTTAAACTGAAGTGAACATTCCTTTCTAAAAGAGGTACACAACAAAAATTTGTTTATATTGTTGTCTACTTTGTATGATTATGCTTGATGCAGATCTCATTGTTTTTATGTTATGCATCTTAGGTCTCATTCATCTCTGCCTAGACCTCTGGTGGAAGGCAGTGCAGTTGCGGACGCCTTAACTATGATAGCAAGAATTCCAAATCAGATTACACAAGCAAAGTTGTCACACGAATTTTATCATCAGAATGCAAAACTTTAAGTAAACAATTTAATCTCACTTTTTCTCAAGCTAGACAAATTGTTCATTCTTGTCCTGATTGTTCTCGTTTAACACCTCTACCTACTACAATAGGTACAAACTCAAGAGGTTTGGGTGTCAATGCAATTTGGCAGATGAATGTTACACACGTTTCCTCTTTTGCTACCTTAAAACAAAAATTTTTTGTTGCCTCCGCTCAGAAAGAGGAAAAGGCAAGAGATGTTGTTAAACACACGTTGTGAGCTATTGCTACTTGAGGGGTTCCTAAAGTAGTGAAAACTGATAATGGTTCAGTATGTGTCTCACAACCAATGAAAACCTTTTTTCAGTCTTGGGGTATACATCACTTAACTGGTATACCTCATTCTTCAACAGGTCAAGCTATTGTGGAACGCACACATGCCCTTTTAAAGAATATGCTTCGTAAACAAAAGAGGGGGAATCCCCTTGGTATAACACCTCAGGAACAATTGGACAAAGCAACATTTGTTTTAAATTTCTTATGTATTTCCAGATTTGATAACAAAACAGCGAGTGAAAGAGGGTTTCCTCATGATGCTTTAACAAATTCTCAACCACTTGTTTATTATAAAGATTTGCAGAGTGGACAGTGCTAGGCCCTGTGCCGTTGCTAACATGGGGGCATGGTTATGGTTGTGTTTCTCTATCCACAGGAGCTCATTGGCTACCTGCAAAGAACATCAAACCTGCTGCAGAGGGAATGAAGACTTGAAGGCATCATAATTTTGGTTTGGTAATCAGTTACAATGGGTTTAGGCACAACGTACGTAGCCCTTTTGTCATCCTCAGTGGATTCTCGAGGATGGTGAATGAGGCATGGGTCCCACAGCCAAAGACCAATGTTTGGTTCACATTAGCTAAAGCAATTAACCAATCTACCCTTTGTATATCCATGACCAGTCGTAGCGATCCATTTCAAACATGTCTGGTTGGCATTCCTTTGACGAAGGATGAATGGAACAATTCATACAATCAAACAGTTACACATGATTGTACAACTCCAGGTAAGCATAGATCGTTGTGGTGTTTGGGATCATGGCAATGTAATGCTGACCAGTCTGTGGGATGGTACCTGGGCAGTGCTAATGGAGGCATGAGAAAAGTGAGTGACTTCCCTGCTCTTTCACTGCAGCCTCAAGAGATGGACGTACTAGGCTTTATAAAAGTTCCTGTGTGTTTTCACCTTAATTATGCTAATGATCCAAAAACAGACAACACAAGAGTCTACATAAGTGGCACAGCCATTTACTGTAACGCTTCTGCCTGGTGCCATTTTACTACTCCCTCAAAAATCACAACAAAAATCAATGCAGTAAGTCTGCCTGGTGACATATTTCTAACATGTGGTGACAGAGCATGGAAAGGCATTCCAGGAAAAGCAGTGGGAGGTCCATGCACTTTCAGTCATTTAGCTATGTTTAATCCCAGTCTTGAAACGCTAACTAATTGGACACTGCGACGTAAGTGAAACAGGCATAATGCTGAGTCATTTGGCCCTGACTGTCACTCTGAGGCCAAATTCTGGAATCCTAGAAAAAGATTTTTTAGTTCTTTAGTTGCCTCTATTGGTACTGCACATGTCTTGATCACAATTAATAAACTAGGCTGTTGGCTTGCAAAGGAGAGTAACGCTACTAGTAATGCTTTAACAGAATTGTTAGAAGATGTCGATTCTGTATGTGAAAAATGAAGCTTTACTCTCCTGACAGAACTTAAAAAGTTTTAATAAAGGACAATAGGGGACAAAAAACTGAAGCAAAAATAACAGCGCTGGGTTACTCAGCCAAAAGCACACCATGATTATAGGGTCCAGGCTTTACATAGTTTCATTATTGCATCATCCAAATGCATATTCATAGACAATTATGCATATTCGTACATTTCTTCAAACTAGTTTGCATGTTCTAGGAACCTTTTAGCATGGTGTCTCCCCTGGCCCACCTTTTTAGATGTGAAGACTTCGATAGAATGTGCTTTATGAACCTGAGTGACCATTCTGAATCCATCCACGAAAGCATCCAGGAACTGAAGAAGCTGTCTGGAGAACTGCATCAAAACCAGGGATGGAATCCTTTCAGCTTATTTTCTTGGCTGGGAAGTTTTGATTTTGGACCTTGGGTGAAACGTGGCTGCCATAGCAATAATGGGACTTGTAGCACTTTTGATGATCATGCTGTGTTTGCCATGTATCTTTTCTTATATTCAATGGCTTATCAATCAAAACATAGAGCAAGCAATGCTAGTGCATACACACACTGTAATGGCTTTGCAACATTTAATAAATAAAAAGGGGGGAATTGTAGAGTAAGAAAACAAAGGAGGCTTAGTAAACCAAGAACAAAGACCTCTTAGCTAAATAAAGGAAGCTTGTTCTGCTGAGCTGGGAAGAAGATGTAACAAAGTTTCTAAAATGTAATAGACAGAACCGCAGTAGTTTGCAATAAGCTGTGACAAAACCACTTGTTCTGAAAGAGATGGTCTGATGCTCTAATCATTTATTCTATTGGCTGTCTAGAGGCATGTTAATTTAATCTGACGGTGAAAATATTATAAAAACTGTATGCTTTTCTAATAGATGTTTCTGGCCTTATCACTGTCTGGGAACTGTGCGTTAGTCACTGATACTCCACAGTACTGTTATTGCTCCTAGCTATTTCCTTTGTTGTGTGTTCATTGTTTTAATTTTATAAAAGCATCACTTCCTTAATCTCACCTTTGTTTACACATACCACCAGTGTGCATCTCATTAATTAGATTCATAATTCTTTTGAGATCTATTTCTTTCTCACCCTGTCTCATTATTTTCAAATGAAGTGGCATTAACATTACTCTTAATAAAAATATTATTCCCAGATGCAGTTTTAACAAGTCCTACTCCAATACCTTCATGAGATTTATCTTTGAGCAAAGACATCATAGTGGCAATTTAAGACTCAGAACACTAACTGTACTCAAATTCCTTCCAATCCAAGTACAGTTGGATTGGCTGAGAATTGATTTTCCATTGCAATGTGGTGTTGGCATGTGTACACTGTATAGGGTGGGCTGCCTGCCAGCCCTACCACTGCCGTGCAGGAACAATAACTTCATATTATATAGACTTACAAGTTTATTTCTTTGCAAGCCACCACAAAAAGAACTCAAACTTTTTCTTAACTAGGAGCAATATTGTTATTTGATTGACATTCCTTCCAAGGGAAGTTGAATCATTACAGATTCCTGACTCTGAAATAGAACTGTAATTGAGTTCACATTGCGAGATCTCTACTAGAGACACTTTTTTGCAGTCTGGTCTAGGTTCTCCACCACGATTTCTAGGGCAGGGATGGTGCATTTGCTACCTGGTCATAAATCCCATTATGACACGTCTTGATTTTCATTTTAAGATGAAGACTGAAATTCTGTGCTTTGTAATAATGACCATGTTTCCCCAACTTCATCTTCTCATGGTTTATCCACTGAGTAGTTGCTGATCCAAAGAAACAGTTTCAGAAGTACTTTAAGCAGGAAAAAGTAGGAATTTCACGTAAAGACAAAGATTTATATCTTTGTTACCAGATGCTCGCCTACAACTAAAGTTCTCCCTTTGTGCTATTAAAAGTGTTGGATGTACAGTGAATAGCACCAGAAAATCCGCTGGGGCTAACAGCACACTGATGAGCTTCCCACATTCATTTCAGCTCCAAACTGCTTCCCAAGATGACTGTACCAACACAAAAAAGGGAGTGGGAAGGAACAGAGAGAAAAAGATGGATTAGTTCTTTTGATGGTGTGCCAGCATAAAGCATTCATAAAGCTGCTACCTTAGGGTCATTTTGAAGTTTGTGTTACCCAGAGAGATTGTGGCTCCACAGAAATTTTTCATTTCATAATAATTCTCACTGCACCATCACCTCTTATAATCCTCTTGGTACAGGTTAAAGTATTGGGGCATGTACATGAAGAAGCACTTTTAGGGGTAAGGAAGTGAATAACATACTTCATGACTTCTGGAGTACAGTTGAACTTGAGAGGCATAATTCAGATCCCAGTCTGTACAGAAATTTGTTGGATTTTCTGATTTTTTTTTTCTTGATTCTAAGCTTTCCTTTCAATGCAATATTGAAGAGCAGATCTAGAAAATTAAAAATCAAGAGAGAGGCCAAGAGCATGAGAGAGCAGAAAACTCTATGGATTTTCAGTATTAAAGTCCAAACCTGTAATTCTGAGAACTCCAATTCAGTCCCCATCTAGTCTTGGGCATGGTGTGGAGGAGTTCTGTATCTCTTCTGAACTTTTGAATTCATAGAATCATAGAATGGTTTGGATTGAAAGGACCTTAAAGAGCATCTAGTTCCATGAGCAGGAAGACGTCCCACTAGACCAAGGTGCTCAAATCCAACCTGTCCTTGAATACAGACAGGAGTCAGTCACCCACAGCTTCTCTGGGTAACATGTGCCAGAGCCTTACCATCCTCTCAGAGAATTTTTTCCTAACATCAAGGGTAAATCTAGTCTTTCAGTTTGAGCCCATTACTCCTTGTCCTATCACTACAGTTCTTGATGAAGAATCCCTCTCCAGGTTCCCTGTAGCCCCTTCACATACTGGAAGTTTGCTATGAGGTCTCCACGCAACCTTCTCTTCTCCAGGCTGAACAGCCCCAACTTTCTCAGCCCGTCGTCATAGGAAAGGAGCTGCAATTCTCATATCAACTTCCTGACTTCCTCTGGACTTGCCCCAACAGTTCCATGTCCTTATGTTGGGGAGCCCTGAGCTGGATGCAGCACTGCTGGTGGAGTCTCACCACCAGAGCAGAGTAGAGGGGCAGCATCCCCTCCCTCCCCTGATGCCCTCGCTGCTTTGGATGCAGCCCAGGGTACATTTAGATTTCTGGGCTGTAAGTGCACATTGATGGCTCATATTGAGTTTTTCATCAACAAAATCAACTTTTCCTGACTACCTAGCATTGTATCCTTGCTCAGCCCAGAACTGCCAACTCTGATAACGTCAACAAATTAAAAATGCAAACTTTCAGTGAGGATAGAGAAAATCCTCTACCTAAATTACTCAAGGATTTGCAGACTTTCTCAGGGCATAACAGGACTCTATTCATAAAAAAAAAAAAAAGGCACTTTGGTATCATTCTCAAGACTCCATTCCATTTTATATGAGTGGGCTTGGAAAGTTCTATGAACTGCAGCAGGTACAATACCAAGCAGAGAACCTGAAGCCCACTGCTCTTCCCCACTGAGATCCCTGATCATTTAAATGCCCCAACCATTGGCCAATGATACAGTCACAGTTTTTCTTGTCCTCTCTTTTGATCCCATGTTTTCCTGAGAAAAGACTAACTATACATTATTCTTTTCCAGAGTTACAGAACTATCTCAGGAGGAAGAAACTGAATTCATGTCCTGACCTCCTATGTAAGTGCTCTAAAAAAAAATTAACAGCTTCATAATGAGAGAGGACCTTGAGGATTGGTTTTAAAAGAAGAAATTAAGTCTTTTGCAGATCTTAAAAGAAACTAACTGATCTTCAAAAGAAATAAAAGAAATAAAAATAATTTAAGTCATATATACAGTCAGAAATATTTAGGTACATCCATGGCAGTACCATGTACCTTCACTGTAATTTGAACCATTTTTGTGATACCTTGCACAGGGTTCATGCTATCCTGGATTTCATTTTGATGAGACAAACTTTCCCCATATCCCTTGAAGTTGCAGGGGAAAAGAAATTTAGAGTTCACTATGGATGTTGAGGTGTGAAATACTGCCTAACACATCACCTAAACTGGACTTTCTGTGCCCAGAATAACTTTTGAGTTGTAGGTGGCAAGCAGATCTGAGCTATCAGAACTTCAGTCTTTGTTGCAGTTTCCTGCATACACTTTCCAAGTCACGAAAGGCACAAATTTCAAGCTGCAGAGAGTAGCACTCTCTCTTAGCTTTGGGTTATATCAGCTAAGCTGAATAAAGCCTAAAGACTTAGAAATATACACAAATGTACAAAATATTTTTTGTGGACATGGAACTAAGTTTAAAATGAGCTGTCTGTGGAAGTCATAACCCCTCAGTATGGGTTTACAAAATTAATCACAATTTTCCTTATTTCAGTAATTTTAGTTTACAGAACCACAGAATCATTTAGGTTGGAAAAGACCTCTGAGAGAATCGAGTCCAACCTTTGACTGATCACCACCGTGTCAACTAGACCCCGACATCAAGTGCCACGTCCAGTTGTTTCTTGAACATCTCCAGGGATGGTGAGTCCACCTCCTCCCTGGGCAGCCCATTTCAATGCTTAGCAACCAGTTCTGTGAAAAACTCCTTCCTCATGTCCAACATGAACCTGCCCTGATGCAGCTTGAGGTCCTGTCCTCTTGTCCTGCCGCCAGCTGCCTGGGAGATGTGGTCAACTCCCACCTGACTACACCCTCCTTTCAGGGACTTGTAGAGAATGATAGGTCACCCTGAGCCTCCTTTTCTCCAGGCTAAACACCCCCAGCTTAAACTAGTTTAAGTTGTTGTTTATTTTCAAAGATACTTCAAAACTTCCCTTCAAAAAAAAAAAAATTGAAAATAGGATCAAGGTAAAAAGAACTTTTTTTTTTAAGGGGTTTGCACACAAATAATGTATTGTGTCCTCTTTTGACTTCAACAGCACACTGTTGAATAACATCCTCAGAGCTGTGCTAGCATCATTTGAAGTTACTGCTGCAGGAAGATATTAAATTACTATTAAATGGAAGTTGTTAAATAAAAACAGTCTTGCCTGGATTCTGTTACATTTAAGAGACAGGAAAACAAATCAATGTTGCTGAATGGAAAAAAATGAGATCAGAGGGGGACAAAGTACATTTTCAAGGCACTAAAAATCTGAAAATTTAAAAGTTTTAAAACTGAAAAATTACCCATCTGCATCTTTTTAAATCAAAGTTCATGGAATTTATAGAATGCTAGATGTAAGATAATACCATGCATCTGAGAGCTTAGCTTTGCAGTTTTCTGATAATGTATGTCTGAAGGTCTAGACTTCAAAAAGAGCTTTGTAATCATCAGCTATGATTTATGGAAGCAGTTATTCCACTTCTCCCTATATATCATGTCATTAAAAAGAAAAATTAGTCTGTCAGTTGAAATTCTCTTTCTTCAGGTAGAGCTAAAAAGAACAGTAAAACTATGGATGAACCACACTTCAGCCAAGTGATTTTCCAAAGATTAGCTACACAGGTACTGAACAAAAGCCTGAGTTATCTTGCGTGTTATTCAGAGCTCCTTTTCTTAGTTTTATGTGCAAGCTTCCAAAAGGTATATCCAGTAATGCTGCTGGAGCTGGAAGGAGGAAAGTATACCAAAGCTCTAGAAAGGTTTAAAAACTGGAGTTTGGTTATTGGCATATAGCCTTAATTTCTATCTTGGTATAGACAAGGACCCCAAATAAAATGAGTCATAGAATACCAGGTTGAAAGGAACAGCAAAGATCATCTGGGCTAACCTTTTTTGGCAAAATAATGGAACTGGTTGACCGCAGAAATAGCTTTTCTTTCTTGTAAAGGGGGACATAAATCACAGTTTCAGGATCTGCTTTCAAGTCTATTTTGGGTGCATACTCATATAATTTTGTTTTCCTCTCAGTAAGGGTAGTCACATCACTAAAAGCAATTTCAAAGCTTAGGAGAGCTTGAGAGAAAATAGATGTAACATTTAGAGCAGAAATTCACTCCCTGGTTTGCTAACACCAGAAAGTCCTTTTCCAAGCATCCGCGTAAGTGTGTGGAAAGTACCTTTCTGTAACTGACAAAATTTAGGATGTCACTGAAGTCCTGCTCTCTGACCATGCTCCTGTCCTGGCTACTCCAAAAATTAACCCTGTCCTGGTCACAACCAGGACAACCTCCTATAAAAGTGATGCCATTTTACTGACCAATGTATATCATTATACAGTGGCTCTTGAGGATTTTTCTACTTTCTAATGCACAGCTACGCCTAATTTCTCTCCCAGGTTTGCCCTCTGAGTTCAGGTCAGCAAACCATAGCTATCATTCTCACCCAAATATCTTGGTTATCTAAGTGATTATTATGTTGGTGAGACAGATGTTTCACTGGTGCTATTAACCTTAGCCATTAATTTTTCATTTACTTTTGAGCCTTTGTTAATTCCATGTCTTTATTGCTATTTTTCTTAGTCATAAAAAAAGGCAAAATGTTTAACAACTGCCAACTGATTTCCAAATCAGAACAGGTTTCTTGCTAAAGCACGTTGTAGATTTGTGAATGGAGGTAGGTATAATATTGTTGAACCTGTGGACAAGAACTACACCAACAGTGTGTTAAAATAAACCCAAAATCATCAATTTGTTCGTATACTGCTGTGTCTGCAAAGTCATTCAAATTTTACAGGACATTTATTCAAAACTTTCCAATATAAAGGGAAGAAAGAAAAAAGGCAGACTGTCTGGACTCCACCGAGAGGCTGTTCTTACTAGGCTTTGACAGTAGAGAGTTGCCACTTTAGAAATGTGGAGGAGAGACACTTGATATTGCAGACATCATTGAGCAATATACAATCCATTGACTCAGCAAAGGTTCTTGAAGTTCCTCGCTAGCCACAGTCTGAAGGAGCACTTCATTCTTCCATCGCTACTGCACAGGTTCTATGTCACCCAGAGCATTTTTACATAGAAAACTATTTCTAATTTCCATGAAAGTCTTTTGACTGAGCCAGCAGAAAAGGGCGACCTAGTTACAGTTTGGTAAGTCCCATTGCAAACCTTGCCACCAAGATCTATGTGGACATTGCTTGCTTGGAAACCCCTGCTGAAGAGCTCATACAACTATGAATGACCAGACAGAGAGGTCCAACACTTGTTTAAATGGCAGAGCTGTGCATTCACATTCACAGTCATTTAGATCTGATGGCAACAGTAGGATTATCACCAGAAGATAATCAGAGAATTTCTGACAAGTAAGATTTTAGCAGTACACAGAACAATTGAAAACCTGAGGCAGTACTTTGGAGCACGTAAGAGAGGATAGTTTTTATTTTAAAGGGTTTTAAATTATGTTTATGTGGTTTTATACATTATTTGTTGACTGCTCAAAGAATAATACAGTCTCAAACCTCCAGCCCCAACAATTTTTGTGTTTTTTCATTAATTGGTAGTAGAAAGCATCCTAAATACCTTTTAAACCATATGCTTAAAATATTGTTTCTAAATCTAATGAAAAAATCTTTGCTTTCATCCATTCACCTGCCCAGTGCACAACCCACCTTTCTACCAAGTCTGGACTAGCTACCACAAGAGTCAGTGGAAAACAAGAAGAGGACAATTCAGCTTGACTTTCAGAAATCTCAGAGCCAGCCAGCAGACAAGTTCTTAAATATTTCCCTGTACATATGATGTGGAAGAAACTCGCTCTTTGCCTTTCCCATTGAAGTTTCCCACCCCGGTACACCTGTTCCCCATCACATTCCCTCTCCATCATAGCCTATCATATGAAAGGAATACTATACAGTGCACTTCCTGCAATCACATAGGAGCTTTCAACATGCAGCCAGTAGTTAATGTGCTAGAAACCCTCCACCAGGATTTAACAGCACACAGGGTGCAAAGACCTGACAGAAACAAAGTCTTGCATATTTCCTTCTGTAAGGAAAAGCACTCAGCACTGATTTCAGAGACAGCAGTGCCTAACTCCTAAGTACCACTGTTTCCCACTGAGCAGGAGCCGGTTTCTTCCTCTCATAAACTTTGCATAGATCAAGGACTTTGCAAGATCCCACTTTTCACAGGTCTTGGATCATGCGTAGCTCAGAGAACATCACTTTTCCTTCCTTGCAGTTAGAGTAGCACATTGCAGGAAAAAGAGAGCCAGCAGTTGTTTGCCTGCTGATGATAATGAAGGGCATATTGTAGGGATGGAGGCAAGGTACTATAAAAGCCATACCAAAATGGATATTCTAGATGGGTGGTCAGTGTTTCTGCCCTTCACATCTCTGAGATGAAAAACCACTCATTTCAGTTAAAAGCACAGATTCTGTTTTCTGAGATATTGACAAATAATTTTGATGGGAGACTATTTTACAGCTTCTGTAGAAGTCTGTCATTTTTATAATACCTTTCCATCTTAGGAATCTTACAGTGCATCATGTTGTTTTGAAAATGTTAAATATACATTAATAAATGTGTGTTTTCTTGCTCAGAGACAAGTCTGACTCCTATAGAAATCGGGTTTTCAATCTTCAGATTATAAATAGCAGCCAGGACTGGCTGGCCCAAATTTCTAGACTAAAAGAAATGCAACAATAGTTTAAAACAATAACTACAAGGGAGGCATTCCACTAAATGAGAGGTAAGATATGCGTACTACTAATTTTATTTACTATTGGCTTCAATAGATAAGAGATTTTATTGACCTTTTTAACATTTGATGCAGTGCAGTAACCAGAGAGAGATAATAAAACCTACAGACTGGAAAGGGCTTAAGGAAACAGAGGACAGAAATGAAAGGAAGCCTTCTGTCCTTTATTCAATCCGTCAACTTCAACCTGTATATTTAAGTTCATTTTACAGCTAATTCTCTTTACACTGAGTAGAGTCCCTTAATTATGCAAAATGTCATAAAATTTATGAAATTCTGTACTGAAAGATGGACACACATGATATTTCCTGTGATTATGTTGCCTTAGTACTTTGTGCCTCAAAAATATGGACAGAGAAAGTTTTATTGCTTAATCTTAACCAAAATCAGCTAGGCTGTTCCAAAGCAGGGGAGTTAAACTTTTCAGAAAAGATCTATGCCCAAAATACCTTCAGAACATCATCAGCTAAAACTTTGTGAGAACTACTATTTACTTAGCTATGGAAAGCCAAGACAGACTAAAATCAAAGTAGCACTTCTAAGATCCTTTTGAAATGTTTCTACTGAAGACTGCTATAAATATTTTATTGGAAGAGCAGAAATTCCAACTGTCCCTTAAAAAGCTGTTGTGCTGAATTTAGAGATTCAATTCAACCATTAAAGTATCAAATGGAGATTTTAGTCCTGCTTTTATTGGAAATCAAACTGCAAGTTTATACTGTGGAGCCTCTACTGATGCCTCTATAATAGCAGCACTTTGGAACTAGATTCGCATGGTTTATTCCACTCAGCAAACTGACACAAAAAAGAAGAGATTTAGTCGTGAAATAAAATAATCATTTTTCCAGACAAAAAGATTGTTGAGAAGATTCAGTTTTATTAAAGATACAGAAGAGAGCAGCTGTTGCCTTTGACTATATTTACAAAGTATGAATCAGTTTTAATTTACTAAGATAGCAAACCAGAATAAATTAATGATCACAATGTGGGGACATATGCAGATGATAAGGATGATCACAGCCCCTCATTTCAATTATAATTTCAGCATGTTGCTGCTGCAAATATCCGTCAGGCTTAAGGAAACAACTGCAGCCTATCATTAAAAAGTTTACCAAGAATGGGAGAAAATAATCCAAGATGAAAATATGAGGTTTTGTAAAGAATTAAATTGAAAGAGGAATCAAGGGCTCCATACCTGAATTCACTCTATTTGCCAAATGACAGTTTGGTAGTGAAATTACCAGGTAGTTAAGCTTTGAATATGTGCAAAACAAAGAAATTTTTATCCCTTATAGTTATAAATAAGTATGTTGGTACTTCAGTCACAGCACCCAGACAGAGCATCCCAAGCCATGTGTATTAGTCAAGTGATCATTTTGCAGATGCAGAAACGACGACATTCAATTGAACAATACATTTGGTTTAAGGCCATAGAGAATAAATGTCTTTAAATTTACTGCAAACATGGAAAAAACTACTTAAATTGTGCTTATGAAGTTACTTCAAATGGTGCGATAATTTTTAGCATTTGCTATTCCATAACAAAATGTACAAATAACAAAACAATGTTATTTACAAATCATCTGTGACTTTGGAACAGGGATTAATGTAAAACAAGGGGAAATTAGGGAGTGCTTTATATTGCACAGATAGTGAACAGTTCAAATTTGCAGGAATAAGAAAAGACAGGTAAACACAAAACAAGTCTGACTTTCTAAACTAATTCTGCAAGTTATGGATTTAGATAATAGGAGAAAATTATATCTGCCTACTTTTCACTGTCTAATTGAATATTGATACTCTAGAGATCGTCACAAGAAACTCCATAAAAGTCTATGAGTTGCATTACCAATTTGCAATACTCTGATGAAGCCAAATACTGTGAAGAAGAAAGCAGCAATCTCTGAACAGAACTGTAACATGCTACATGAAAATCATTTATCTGTGGAGTAGTAAATTGATTCATCTGGCTGCAAACTGATTTGCATGAAACATAAGTATCTAGTCCTGTCTGTCCATAAGAAAGAACAAATTTTTTTTGTAAAAATATCTGGAATGAAAAAGCTGACTTTGTGAGTATGTCTGAATAACTCTATTCCTCTTTGCAGTAAATTGTATAGCGAGACTGTATGCATATCACATGCATGGAGCATGCATTTCCACTATATGTGTAATGCTTTCATTTGCCTTATATAATCAATTACCACTAAGTATTATATTAAGACTAGTATGTTGTCATCACACTCAGGATTACTTTTGTGGTGATAGAATTATGAGAGATGTCATCACAGATCATGGAAGTTTTATGTCTGCCTATATTATTACTGACCAGTTTTTAAAAAATGCATACCTAGCAATATCAGTAATTTGCTTCCTCTCTCTGGTCTCCAATCCATTCCAAAGAAGCCAGATTAAAGTCAAAATAATTAGCCATAACACTATAACCTGTTGTAACACTACAACAGGCTCAGCCAGCCAGATAGTCCTCTGTATCCCTCCCTGGACGCAGGAGGTATGCTCAGAAATCCTGTCAGACTCACACATTATGCAGAACACCCAAGGGTTCACCAGGTTTGGGTTATTTTGGATCAATTTATTATCCTTGTCAGACCCTGAAACTCAGCATCACTGGTCCTGACATCTCTGGGGAGAACAGCCAGAGGCTGCCATTCAGAAACAACAATTTCCTCCTTCCTCTCTACATGGATTTATTTTGGCAGCTGTCTGTAAGCTCTACATACAGGGGAGTATAACCTAATCATTCCAGAAGAAGATTTCATTCCACCAACGACTTCTGTTTCAATCTACTCAGGTGTCATTTTTATACACATTTTCTGTGCAGGGCATACCAATATTTCAAGTTTAGATTTCTGCTGCAGTCCTTCTCTTGGGAAAATGATAAAAGGTGCTTCTACCAGTATTGTATTAAGATTACGCATACATAACTTCTAATTTTTTTTGCTACTGCACAGGTCAGTTAAGGAGAGACAGTTTCACAGAAAACTAGTTTTATCACAAATTTATGTTAAATCAGAGTCTGTATGGCTTTCAAATGTGGTTAAAATTAGACTGATAAACAACACTCCATGATAGTTCATTAACTAGATGGAAATGTAAGCTCAGTACCATCATGAAGTGCCAGAGGCCAGCTAAGGTGATATTCATGTGAAAAATCAGGAACACGAAGGGATGTAGCTCTAGAACTGTTCATGGCAAGAAAGGATCTTGGAGCATCTGGTTCGGAGTCACCACTGTGTAGCTGCAAGATTTGTCACACATTCTTGAATGTGAAGTTGTTCATAGGCCAATAAAACTACAGCCCTAGGGGATAAATATGAGAAAGCAGTGAATTTTTTTTTTCTGATGCACTTCTCATAACAGGGAGAGATATGACATAGCACTGTACAGGGACTGAACATTTTTACCAGCATAGCAGTATACTAGATAAACCAATTATGAGGTTTAGAAAATAAGGAGACTGTCAAACTATATCGGCTTTTTGCTTTCAGAAGAATATCTAAGAAAATCTTCTATTTATATATTTGAATATTCTTATTTTAAGTCGGGATGCTATAAAATGACATATTTCATCTTATATTTAATTAGCTTGCTGAAGCAAGGTATTTTGTACCCTATATTGATAAGTTAAGGATTACTTAGGTGCAAGGTTCAAAGCACTTAAATTATTCTATCAGTAATCAAAATATATCCATTTGTATTAAATCATTTCCACTCTCTCATTCTTCTACATTTTATATAACTGTATAAAACCATTAATAACCATAATTTATTTTCTGATGCAGCCAAGACATTAGGAAATATATCTATAGATTCATTCCTTAAATGAAATTAGGCTATTACTCTTACCCATTTCAGCTAATAAAAAAGATGATTTTATCCTTTCTCTTTAATGAAGAAAAGTATATTGCAGAAACGTGACCAGTGGTGCACAGCTAGGGAAAACACAGACAAATGGTAGTAGCTTTTAGAAACATTACACAAATTTCAATCCAGCAATACCACAGCCTATCAAGTTAGAAGGAAATATCTATTGAATCCAAAATATTTTTTTTTTAATTCAAGGTTATGTAATCAAAACAACTGCCAAAATTGAATGGGCTTTGAAGGTGCAACTGCCTTGTAAAGTAGAAGATTCTCATCAGCTTCAGGGAAGAGGTGTAATCAAGATTTTAAACACCCTAATTTATATAATGCACTGACTTATTATGTATAATAGTTCGTGCACAGCATACAACAAGTGAAATAGCATAGCAAAAGACAAGTTCTCAGATAATTATGTTGCAGTCAAATCATATATTGGCTATTTCAAATATCCTGTCCTAAAGCTGCCCTGTATCTATCTTGTACAATTCAGCATGGCTGAGCTGACCAAAGAAATTTCACAGGATATTCTTCATATGTTTACCAGGAACAGAGATTTTATACAAACAAACAAAAATAAACAAACAAACCAAAAAAAAAAAAAAAAAAAAAAAAAAAAAAAAAGAGAAAAAAACCAACAAAAAAAAA
>VZTG01004153.1:21689-49781 GCA_013397845.1 Melanocharis versteri
CAAAATCCCTAGAAAACTATAATACAAAGATTTCAATTCTCCTACTAAATAACAAATAAATTCCATGGAAACTAGGACAGATGCAGAAGAATGAGAAAGAAAGTATAACTATGGTGGCTAAGCTACTTCGCTAGGTCATAAGAAACCTACTCTATCATTAGCAAGCTTGCAGATGACACCAAGCTGGGAGCAAGCATCAATCTGTTGAAGGGTAGGAGGGCTCTTCAGAGGGACCTGGACAGACTGGATAGATGGGCCGAATCCAACAATATGAGGTTTAACAAGTCCAAGTGTTGGGTCCTGCACTTTGGCCACAACAACCCCCTGCAGCACTACAGGCNCCAGGTGAAGGTCAATTTCTTCTCCCAGGCCACCACTGACAGGACAAGAGGAAACAGACAAACTGCACCAGGGGGTGTTTAGCTTGGACATTAGGAAAAAGTTCTTCAGAGAAAGGGTTTTTGGGTATTGGAATGGGCTACCCAGGGAGGTGGTGGAGTCACTGTCCCTGGAGATGTTTAAGGAAAGGCTGGATGTGGCATTTAGTGCCATGGTCTAGTTGACAAGGTGGTGTTCGATCATAGTTTGGATGATCTCAGAGGCTTTTCCAGCCTAGTTGATTCTGTATTCCTTTACTTTGAACTCAGAAGAAAACAAAAATGCTTTGTTTTACCATTTTGTATGTTTGCAAGGAAGAATATTTTTTATTGGAAATGGAATCTAAACCTCTGTATTTATGACACTCAAAGTTCTGTCCTGTTCCTTTGGCTTTGTGGGGTTTATTTTATTTTATTTTCCATAAGTATGAAGGGTTCCCTATCAAAATACATTTCTCCTATTAAAGATAATTTTCTAGAGTTTACTCAGATTTGAAACTGGTACCTATTCAACCAAAACAACGTATTTCAACAAGAACTACATGCTTTTGCTGTCAGAAAAAAACCGCAAACTAACTTGGAAGCAATTAGGCACTAAGATGATTGGATTCCTGGGACTCTTACAAACTACCAGCATCAGCAAGAATAATTTTGATCCAGACATTAATTTAGCAGGGAAGGAATGTGCAAGAATTCAAGAAAAATAAACTTGAAAAGTAACAACTGTTAAGATCAAAGAAAAATGTAATGTACGCTAAACATCATACTCAGCCATATCATCTTTCCCCCTAAAAACTCAGAGGATCATGGACATTACTGTTCTTCACACTACCTGAAATTAAGGCTACTCTTGCAGATTATTATCTGTAATTCTCTCATAGTACCACAAAATTTCTAACACTGTCTTCCATGTTCTCTGCTATGGAAGTGTCTGGGAAAGTTTGTGATTTCAAATGTCTGCCCTAGCAAGTATGGTTACCTCCCTGTGCAAGCATTATAAATTTAACAACGCTGTGGTGTCCTTGGCTTTCACTCCAGATGTATTTCTTAGCATTGACTTTTATCCTACGAGCAGCCTAAGAAATAATGTACTCCCAAGCCTGTGACAAAGGCTTTCTAAATGTGATTCTGTGTCCTCCTGTGTTAGTTGTGATTTGAAATGGCATCTCTCTTTTGCTCTATCATAGCAAATCTTCACTCTTGCATTAGTCTTGGCTTGGTTCATTTGCAGATCATAAATACACCAGCTTTTACACTTACTCTAAAGCATTTAAATGGAAGATAAT
Organism: Melanocharis versteri; assembly: GCA_013397845.1. Lineage (NCBI taxonomy): Eukaryota > Metazoa > Chordata > Aves > Passeriformes > Melanocharitidae > Melanocharis > Melanocharis versteri. The sequence goes on from VZTG01004153.1 coordinate 23,353, forward strand.
CACTACTTTAAATATTAGTGTATCTAGTCAGAAATGCAATAATGGCTCAATATTTACAGCAACACCTACAAAGATTTTAGGGGATTTCCTCACCTTTCTTCTGTATTCTTTGTCCTATTACCCACTATTTCATTCTTCTTCATTTTACAGGTACTTATCACATAGAGTTGCAAACATTTAGACCTGAGAGCGGTTGATTTTTACATAATTCTTGAAAATATTAATATTATAAAATGCTTTTGTGCTGTTTGATTGGGACAGTAGGGGAAAATTTCAAAGAGCTCTAACTCCCTTAGGGTTTACATACTTTAAAATAACTGTATATCTTATATATATTATTGCCAAGAGAGGGCTGGGTGAAAACAACAGACCTTCAAATTTATATTACATTGGCAGCAGGTTTTTACAGACTCTTTTTAGGGCTGTGTGCTGACTCTCTGGTTTAATGAACAGTTTGATTTAAAGCATAAAATTATTAAGTGTTCCTACCAGAGTCATAAATAATGCAGTTAATAATATTCCTATCAAGCATATAAAACTACATTTGTCTTCCATTAACAACACACTTTTTAAGTAGCCTGACCTCTTCAGATATATAAGAACATGCAATTAGTGCAATTTGTCACAGGTCCTTTACATTTTAATAAGATGTAATTAGTTGTCTGTTTAGTCTAATTAACTTTGAAACCCTGACAGTTCTTGCTTTCTGGTATAAAGCACAGCTCCTTATTTGAATTGCTAATACTGGACAGAGTGCCTCCACACAACAAGAAATTTAAATCTGTGTACCATTGCAGACTAGGAGGCACTGAAATAACCTGTCAATATTTGCGTTAACTTTTCCAAACCCTTTCTTGTCAATCTGTGACGATATATGGGAGTCAATAATATGGGGAAGTCAATGAGGGAGCGTTTGGGAAACAGATGGAATTATTGTACAGTACTATTAGACTTCTATCAATGATCACACAACTGAATAATTCTGGTTTAGTCACACTTCTCATATTTCAGACATGATTTAACAAATGAGTTATAGACTCAGCCCAACAGAGATGTACATTCTTTGTGTTCTTTGAAGTTAACCTGCACCTCATGAAGAATGAAGTGAGGTATCAGATGACCTTGAAAACATGACATTTTAGTGATCACAGAAAGATATTGGCTGCATGGAAGTAACATTGCACATTGAGGTAAAATTTCCAGAATAGTTAAAAGATGTTAAAAGCTCTGATACTCAGATTTCAAAGCATTTTTTCAGCTATATGATATGAAAGTATATATTGATTTGAATGCAAATTATTACTTTAAAATGCAACAGATTTATTTTATATTCTCCTCAGGGTGATTTTAATTACTTAGAGGACTGAATTTGCAGATAAATGACACAATCCAACTGAATAGTAAATAAAGAGCAGATTTCTCATTCTGTCCTCTCCTGAATAAAATAATTCTCTGCAAATATACTGTGAAATGTAATGACCTTCAGAAGTGTAGAAACAGGAGAATGTAAGAATCTGTACAGAAAAAAAAGAGCATGCAGAGAACAGAAACCATTCAATGAAGTGTTATGTTCAAATAGACTATATATAATATATTCAATGGAAGGTTTTGCAAGTTGAAATAATATATATATTTTTTAATCCTGAAAAGAGGAATAATTTCACAGTCTCAGGTTCTGTGCGTGGCTCTCCCAAAATACCAAGTAAGGGGATGTATAAATCTCACCTACTATAACATACAGACACTGACAGGGACAAAATGAGCACCAAAGCAAATATGAAGTAGAAATGATTTTTTATTACTTTAGGTATTTCTAGCTGTCAGATAAAAATGAGAGCACTACTAAAAATTTTACAGAATGACAGCAATGCCTTACGGATAAGTTCTACAGTTTGATAGATGAGGCAGAAAATGTGAAAAATATTGTGAAGCACCACCTTGACAAAATGATGGAACGCTACAGGAAGCATGATAACTCCAGAAGAATGTAGTAGACGACTGTTAAATAAAGGAAGGAGACTTCAAGTCCAGCCAAAAAAAAAAAAAACCAAAAAAGAAACAACTAAACAATCTGTCTTTAGAAGAAGAAAAGTTCCAAAACTCTTTTAGAGAGCTGCCCAAGTTCTGATGGTCCAGTTTGAACAGGATGACCCCTTGGAGTTTCAATAGGTACAGACGGTTTTGCAAACATTTGTATTACACCCTTTACAAAACATCAGAGGGCACAGCAATTCCAGCATCACAGATTTTGTTACAACTGACTATGCATTTTTTAAAAGCACTCAGATAAAGCATGTGAAGGCTCAACAGGCAGTAGTTATGTGACTAAAGCAATTTTGAAAAACTGTTATAGTTTTATTTGTCAAAGTCTGCTCCAAGCCTGACCATAAACAGTGAAAAGCTGAAAATTAGTAAGTACCAAATTCACTGAACATTCATTTAAATGTACACTTAACCTCATACACACATACCATAAACCAGATACTTCTGTATGTTTCATACTTCATGATTGTCCTGTGCTCCCCTTTAAAGCCAGGGTCCCATGAGAACCCTAGTTTGTGCTTAGAAGAAGTTTATAGAATATCAAATGGAATAAGGCCTACAAAATCTGGCCCAAGCAGAAAGAAATCGTCTTACTAAGTTCAGAAAAAGAAAGTAAGGCTAAATCACATGACAACAGATTTAGAAATGTATCAAATTTGTTATTAACTGGTAGTAAGTAATAGATCTCTGTTGGGGAGTAAGGGGATTAAATATTGAATATCTGGGAGGTGAGAAGCAATCTTTCATTTAGACATGAGGAAAACTTATTTTTTTAACCACAGCATTGCAGACCCGCTTAGAATCATAGAATCATCTAGGCTGGAAAAAACCTCTAAGATCTAAGGCTTCTAAGACCTGTGAGAGTTGCTTTCAATATACTTGTTTCGGAGCACATAAACACATAAGTTCATCTTTAGAAGACTCTTCTAGCTCTAGAACCTTTCAAAGTGTTCTAATCACAGAAAGAAAAGTCATTCCTAATTAGCAGCAACATTTGAATGGAGGCAAGCTTGGATCAATAGCAACTTAGGAGATATTATTCAGATAAGTGAAATAATTTTTGTGTGCCTATAAAGAAAAATCACAGCAAGAGTTCTTACATTAATATATTCCAAATTAACTTGTGCCAGATGAGAAAGTCCAGTGAAGAATTTTGGCATTGTTGACAGTAGCTGACATGCAAGTATGATTGATGTCTGCCTTCCCTCCATGGATAAATGGAAAGCTGGAAAATGCCACATGTATATAATGCCTTGAATTTTAAGCCAAATTTGTTTTCAGACATCCTATTTGACATTTCTGCCTCATACTTCAAGTTATTTCTTTGTGCATGTTGCATGCTTATAGAATATGTTTTGCTGTATAGTCTGGTTTTATCACATCTCCTTTAGGCTTTCTCCTGGCAGCTGCAGTCATAAATAGGCCAAAAAGCACTGCTTGTAGCAGAGATGAAATAAGAGATTACCCCCATAAAAAAAAAGTTAGGAAAAAAAAGCCAAGAAAAAGAGAGGCCTTTTTATTGAGTCATTAGCAGTGCACTGAATTTTTGTTCCACTAACTCTAAACTGCCAGCCAGGCTACTGCTGCTAAGAGGTAGTAAAATAATAAAGGAGAACTTTGGTCTTTCTGCTATGTGCTAGGAAGTTAAAATAACAAAAGCATGGAAAGCATTTCAAAGGTCTCATTAGCATACGGATGGTCCTGTTGGAGCAGTCTAATAAGGTTCAGGGAAGACATGAGTTGTGTGACCTCAGGAACACAGATCTCAGGACATGAGAGATGCCAATGAAGGTTTTACCCAGTGTCTCCTGTGATTCTGCCATGCTGCTGTCTCTGGTTTGTCATGATACATGCCTGTTACTGAACAAAATAAACTGATTTATGCTTCAGGGCTTTCTTCTATTCCTGCTTCTGTTTCATCAAATAGAAAAAAAAATAGCAGAGTTTATAAGCTTATGGGTTATGTATTTACTTCTGGGAGACATACACAAAGCCTAGGGCAACGAATGTGTGTGTGATATTTTCTGTTACAGTCAGAACTCTTAACTACTATTTCTGTGTCTGTGTTACAAGAACTTGGTGAGCCAAGGTCTAGCTATGAGTGGAAAACAAGGAACTGCAGCAGTACCAGGCAATCAACAAACAGACATTTGTTTGTTTAAACATTATTAAGCATAGCACATTGATTTGCACTCTGTCATCTTCACATGTAAGTAAAATGGATAAAATCCTGAGTAAAGAAGGTGGAACTCCAGATATCGACCCCATGACTCATATTGACAAGTTCAGGTTGAAACACAAATATAACCGGCCTGAGTTTCACCTCAAGTTAAATACCTAGGCATGCTGACAATGTTTAAAAAGTGAAAATTTGCCTACAGGCAGAACAGTTTGTTGAAACTGTAGCACACCAATTAGAGATAAGGATGTATGATCAGCTGTAAGCAGCTCAGCAGGCATTGACCCTGTCTTTCCACTTCTCCATCAATGAAAAAAAAAAAAAAGGAAAAAACCAAACCAAACAAATAAACAAAACTCACCAAAACCCCAAGAGCTAGCTATCTGGTATCCTACAGACATCTTTCTTTTGAAAATATTTAAATATTAGGCTAACATTTGCATTTTCTTCATGCCTGAAGAGTAAAACCCCAAACCAATCTTGAAATGGATATGGGTTCTTCTTTCAGCATTTGGAGACTGAAGAACCAGTGTTTCACAAGTTTTCCGTTTTAAGATCAAACTAACTTGCATCAATTTGTTTTATAGCAATCAACTTTAATATTATAGGTGAATGTTCATATAAAATTCTGATTCCATGGTCTACTCTGAAATATTTCATTGAACCTTTCCTCCCTTAACATTTTTGAAATCATATTTAATACATAGGTCATGATGCAAACTGCCCAACTCTGTCCTCGAGTTATGCCTTTGAAATACACACAATAACTCTGTATTAATAATACAGAAGGAAATATGATGAATGATGTTGTTCCTTCCCAGCTCCGGCAAGTATTGGAATATACAAAAATTGATTGATATATTGAACACCCATTTATTTTAGATCAATTTTTTTGGTGAAGTCCTGATAGGATTCCTCCCTATACTAGATTCTTCATGCTAACTATTAAATCCAGACAAAAAAGCATCAAGGAGCACTTGGGGGGATTGAAATTGCATCACAACAGATAATGTGATATAACCCTGCTGAAAACAAGCTGAAACAAAACTGCTTTAAGCTGTTGTAGTCTATCATTAGAGACAGATCTAAGCTGACATTGAATGCTACCTACTTTCATAGCCATGTTATCCAAGAAACACCTTGATGTGAAGGTGACAAATAGTTTTAACTATTACCACCATCACCACCTTATTTCTCAAAACTAGATGAAAGCCTTAAATGTTGAACCTCTCATTAGATATTTTCCATGTCTCGTTACCATACTCAGCTTTCCAAAAGCACCAAAACAGAACCTTGTTTAACATCAGAAGTCAATAGGTAATTAGCACAAACCAGAAATCACAGAATAGCCTATCTGTAGATAATATAATAAAAGCAACAAGTATCTACATTCCATTGCACATCCATTGCATGCAACCACATAAATCTTAATTCTGAGTGACTGTGTTGGCACAACTGCAAGGAGGTCTTTGCAACCCTCTGTCGATCACTAGTTCTTAATTAATCTCCCCCATTTAGTCTGGAACTCCTGCTGTCTTGCTAACTAAAAGTACTAATCAAACAATCTATCAGAGGTCCTGGAAGCATTAGAGAAAAGCACAACATACAGGAAACTTTTACTTTCTCTGCCACCACACTCCCGGCACATTCACTCTGGGACTCTGCAAAAGGGAAAGAAAATACACATTCTTTTCAAAACCTTCAAATTCAAACCACCAATAATGCGAGAAGTGGCAAGAGGAGAACTGCTGCTAACTGGAATCATAGGATATAAAGCAATCATTCCTGTGTTATAAAATTAAACAAGGTCAAACCAACATTGTCCCAAATTGACTTCATAACCCAGTTCAAAACTGCTTCTTGACATTGACAGATGACTCAGTGTCTGAGAGCAATACTAATGCATGCTTCAGTTTACACTTCTCAAAACAATAGTGATTTGGACAATACACTCACAGGTGAGACTTTGCTTTTCATTTTAACCCCTTCTAAAAGAAAAGCAAAACAGTACTTTTCTTTGATAGGAGCTATAGGTTAGTTATATGATAATATATTAGTTCATACATGAATGAGTGCTTGATCACTTTTTCTCCCCCTAAAACCATAACCATTGGAGAAATAAAAAAGTATTATCAAAAATATTTATCTGTATTTCTCATGAGAGTTGCAATGGATCAGAGATGGATCTCTTTGAACTTATTTTGAATTCTACACATTGGATTTTTTGTGTATGGAAATCTTAATATTTGCTCTCTCTAGGAAAACTTGGCTGATCAGCAATCCAAGAGTCATTTCCTTGCCTTGAAACAAAACTTAAGGCATTTAATTAGTTATTATTTGTTCTTTACTTAGGCATACTGATGACTTCAGTAGGAGTTTAGTAGAGCAGGAACTAGAAATAAAATTGGGTGAAGACATTAACATCTGTTCACTTGGAAATAATATTTGTTTTTTCTTGGCTTACTTTATATAGCTGCTGCTGAACAAAACAGCAGCTAGTTATTAACAGAATACTGCCAAATGAATAGCTTATAAAGTCCTCTAGAGAGGTAAAGGAGAGGGGAGATACCTGATTTTTTTCTGAACTGTACATTGAAGTTCTGTCATCAGACAGTAAGAGTCTAGCAGGATTTCAGCTATGTCAAAGCAAAATACACAGATGCTTTTGACAAACTCAAAAACCTCTTCGATACACTGCACAGATAAAATTCAGGTAAGTAGAAACCATAAAATGAACTTTATTATACATTGCTGAGTTTCCTACTCAAACTACATCACAGCAGTAACTTATAAGCACCCTTTTTTTTGTGTGGACTGAGTACACAGCTTCTGCTCTCGTTCTTCCTTTCTTACTGTAATGCTAAAAATTAGGGGCTTTGGCTCTTTGTTTCATCGACCACAGATTTCACTTTTGGCTTGGGCTCTCAGGAGAACACTTTGGACTTTTATTTTGCAGGGACATATAGTACAGATGTACCATGGGTCTTTCTAGACTAGAAGTCTATATATAAATCAGTTATCTGTCATGCTAAACAAGCAAACCTCAGGACTTCTTGTCCTTATTAACCTATGTTCCTTAGTAAAAAAGCTTTAGCTTCAAATGGTCCTCACTGCTGGTTTCTACTCTGCACATTCCAGTTTCTTTCCTCTCACTGCAGCAGGTTGTTTCAGGAAAAGAGCAATAAAAGCAAAGCATAAAATATATTACAGATGTCCTTTAATTCTCCAAAAACAATCAAAACAAAACTTCTTTAATTCAAACCTTTTTTTCCTCCTTCATGATAAACCAGAAGATATCTCGATATCAGTTCCCTGAGATCATCAAGTGATTTGCTCATACTCTTGACTGAAGGAAGCACTGACTCTGCCCATGCAAACCAAGTACGCACAACAAACTGGCAGTAGGTTTCCAAATCTTGAGTGCTACCTGTCAGATTTTGAAATAGAATTTCAGCACAAACCAGGGATATTGTACTTTGAACTTTACTACCTTGTAGGTAGTAAAAGACCATGAGAAGGTCTGAGTTATTTCTGTATCTTCCTATGTTTCTTTAATTGACCAGCTATTTTCATTCTGTTAAAAGCACCAGGCACCTGAGCAACAGAGAAATTACCTCCTTTGCAACACAAAACTTCTGTGTTTCTTTTCTCCCCACTCACATATTGCTTTCTTGCTCATGAATGTGTCTTCTGCCATATGACGATATCATAATGGAAAGCTTACTGGCTAATTTCAGCCAGTTTCTTTGTAAAGTATTTATATTTTATATTATGCTGCTTCTGCTGATTGTGTCTAGCAAGCCACAGATGGCCAATTACTCATTTCCTCAAGCATTCAGTCTAGATCAGGCCTCAAATCTCTTTGAGAAATCATGAAGTCCTTGAAATTTCAAAGTTTGGCAGCCTGAGCTTCCCATATCAAAAGGTTATAAGCACTCTTTTGTGTCTTCACAGATTTTGCAGCACCACTGCTGTGCATTCTTAATATGAAATCACTTTTTGTCTGAGGCTGGAATGCAAAGCTACCTTCCAAACAGCTGCAGAACCTAATATTCATCTAAGTTACAATTAAATGTCATCAAAGTTGTGTTATGTTTGTATGTCTCTGGAAATTAGCTGATAGATAAGAAAAAAAGAATAGTTCACTTGGTCTATTTGGTTTGGCCAGAAAATTGGCCAATACATGGGGATAAAAACCAACAGAGCATCCCAACTGCTCATTGCTTAGGCTTCTAAGAGGCTCCAGTCTTGTATGATAATCACCCAATGCATTTCCAGGACTACAAGCAGTCCAAACAGAAAGATGGATCAAGGAGAATATTTATGCATTTCAGAGTTGTACAGGTGGACTATAATTGATGTTAGATTCTAGTGAATTTGAATTAAACTAAAAGGAAGGGCATTTGTGGACATAGGGAGAGAAGTATAGTACAAATGTGAAAATGTTTGATGTGCAGAAATTCCTGCAAATATGCTGAGCTATTTCTTCAAACTTCACATTAATTATTTGTCAGTGTGAGCAAATATTTTGGCTGCGTTTGCAGGAAGATTCAGGACTTAGTCAGAAAGTGCAGCAGTGCCTGGAAGAGACAATACTGAAGTGGTGTCTTACAGTTGCTCTTTACTACACAAGTTGGCTGTAGTTCATGATCTTTCTTTTACCAATATCAAGACTTTTTAAAAGAGATGATAGATTGTACTTTATCACCCACTTCAACAGACAGAGCAGCTGAGTTGTTCCTGATTGTATATAGTCACTCCACACAAATAAAGAACAGCTGCTACACACAGTTTTTAGAAAAATGTCTGAAAGGGAACACAAAGGCCCTGTCAGCCCTCTCTGTCTCTTAGTAGAATGAATTAATCCTGATGTAAGTTCTCATTTATTTAAGTCCATTAGAAAAAACAAACAAGCAAACAAACAAACAAAGATTGTTTTATGTGAAGTTTTTTGGTGGTTTTGGGGGTTTGTTTGGTTTTTTGAGTTTTGGTTGGTTGGTGGCTGTTGTTACTTAATCAGACCTTTTCAGCTAATTACATCCCTAAGTCATACTCAGGGCTAGCAGGTGTTTTAGGGACTCACTTAAATTACCTTCCTTTACCCAGTCCAAGTGAAACCCTACCACTTCAACACTACAGCATGGTATTCTTACTCCCTTTCTATAAACTTTAAGAACATAATCTATCAAGCTAGGCAATGTATTCATCCATACTCAAAGCTGACAACTGTGCTACAGTGCTGAAGTGATACGAGAGTACTCTGCAAGTGACAATGTCCTGTGCACAAAAGCCATCAACGGATGCCTACATGACACTGTAGAGGAGACCAGCTTGTTTCACACTAGACTTATGAGATAGTAGATCATAGTGTCCTTATTTAAACCACTCCTCAGTTCATTGGACATCATTCAGCGGTTGATTTCACACCAGGGATTTATCAGAGAGGAAGTTGTTATTGGAAAATACATCTCAGTTTTTCATCACTTGAATTTTCTTATCTTTAGGAAGTGATGGGAAAACAGGGACTAGCTTCTACATGATCCATATCTTTCATTTCCTTGGCAGAGGAATTGACTTGAAATTAGAAGCTGAAGGCTGAATTCAAATTCTCCTCTCTTCAATGCTCAATGCCTTTAAACAAACCTCTTTACTTTCAAAGTTATGAATGCCACTTGCAATACCCCACTATGTATTCAGAGGGCCACTCCTATTTCATCTCAGGCACTGAATTCCAGGGTGAAACCAAGATTCTTTTGCTCTGGGTAGATGCAAAGGAGAAAATACCAATAAGATATTCTCAAGAGGTAAAAAACACACAAACTTTACTGGCAAAGTTTAGAAAATTAAGGAACAGTGGCAAAAGTGTACATACAACATAACATCATTTATTAGAGCATAGACTTAGCCCATTGGACATAGAAAACCTTTAAACTCATTTGATGTCACATTCTGTGAGAAGTGACTTAGAAGAAGAAGAAGGAAGGGAGAAAAACAGAAAGACAGGAAAGATATAGAAAAACAGGCATAACTACCAGCTCCTGGGTTCCAGTGATGTAAAACTCCAAGATGAAGGCAGGGTTAAAGGACAAGGTGCTTGCCTCGTGGTGACCCTTCTTAAACCTTTGTGGCCCATCCTGGCCCTTCCTCCCTGCTCACTTGGCCACTCAGGGACTGGGTTAGGCAACACTGGGGCTGCTTCCAGTGTGTTCTGAGTGACAGACATTGTGGAGCTGAAGGGTATCAGGGCAGGGCACTACCATACCCAAGCAAGGTCTGACCCACCCCCTATCACACATTCCAAGCCCCCAAAATGACTCAACAGATCCCCTTTTCCAGTCTCTGACAACTCCCCCAAGCCAAACTGGAGTAGGGAGCTGATCTCAGAATATAGGAAGAGAGTACCTGGTGTTTTATACTTTGTGGGCTTCCTAGCATTTCACTCACGTGAAGTATGCCTTGGAATTCAAGTGTTTGAAAGAGAATTTACTATTTATCATAATGACCCTTGAGAAACTCAACTTCCCAGCACCTCATCAAGGTGCTGCAGTGTGAGCTGCCTAGATTTCAAGAATATTCTGACAAGGATTTAAATATTTATGCAGTCTGTTACTTCAAGATTTCCAACATATTTAGCAAATTAATATCATATGAAATAATTGTTGTTGTTTTGTTGTTGATGTTGTTATTATCATTTAAAATAGAATACATTTTATTGGTTTGATTTTTGCCAGAAAATTAATTGTGATATATTATCAACTTTTACAGGAATTGCAAATGGAAAACATGCCATCCAGAGTTATTTGCTTTCTGCAATCGGGCAGAGACACATTTTCAGTGTCAAATGACTTTTGACATTTAATTTGAAACCCAAGCTACCTTATAGTTAACTATCTTGGAGTAATAATGATAGAGCACCAAAGCATTTTATTTCTAGCAATGGATTTTTCAGGTTATCTTAACTAAATGAAAATACATCTTATGATCAATACCTCATAGTTGGAAACTGTCTTTTCTTTATCAAAATCTTTGGTCAGTTCAAGGGCTGAATCCTCTGTGCATTCTGTTTGGGATTGGGTTTTTTTACTGGAGAGCTAGCTAAAATATTGAGAGATTTAAATACACGTTCCATTTATTTTCATATTTTTTTAGCAGTGGAAAAAGTCTTCCAAACAAAATTTTTGACGAAGTATGTTTCATGCTAAAATAATGTATAAACTTGTGCAGAATATGATTTGTTTTGGGGAAAACTCCAACCATGCTCAAGTTATACCTCATGCCCACCACTGTCCTGGGGGTACATAGTCTGAAGTTTTTGAGTTTCCAATTGAAAGATATTAGACGTCAAGTAGCGAAAGTTATTTATTTCTTGTAAATTCAGATGTCTTATACGTATTTGTATTGTATCATGGCCTGAACACTACAGTATTTGTTGTACCCTAACTAAACAATTGGTAAATAATCAACAAGATTTGAGGCAGGACCATAGACCAATATTCAGACAGAATTTGCCGTTCAAGACTGTAAGACTCTGGCTGATGTGATGGAGCACTTGAGAGTTGCTTTCTAAACAAGGCACTGCTTGAAGTTAAAGAGTGGCAGAGAAGAGGGCCAGTTGAAGGCAGCAGTAATATGTGCACAGAGACATGACATTATGTCTACACACCACTGTAGAGTTCCTAAAGAATTACTTTTACAGAAGTGTTGAAATTTCCACAACAACACATTAGGCAACAAATCTGCATCTCAAGGAAAGAAGTGTTATACTTTGAGTTTCATTAGTATTGAGATCAGTTAGATGCACGAGGAAGTTTCTCTGTCGAGGAGAGGCCAAATTAAGAAGTTGGGCACTTAGGATAAAAGAGGGATATAAACTAACTAGATAACGTTTGCATACAAGGCCCTTCATCAGTGAGGGCAACCATTATAATTTTTTAAAAAATTTAATAACCATCCTCTTTTGACTGTTTCTTCCATCAGTGTTTACTGGGGCTACAAAACAGATTAATTTCACATTTTAGCAGCATAAGCCAAATCAATTACCAGATGATATCCATTTGCTGTATCTCACAAATGAGCAGTTCCCATCAACAATTTTAACTGACGCCTATTTCACACGAAATTTGTTCCTCAAGCAAATTACCCAGCTTAAAAGTTCACTGGGCCTGTAAAAGGACATCAGTACTATATCAACTTGCATAGGCTTGCAAACAGATACTTGAGTTATCTCTTATGTGAGCAATAATTCTTTTCTGACCCAGGCTGTGTTGTGAACAACAAACAATCAACTTTTGACCCAGTTCATGCTGCTTTCTCAGTCAGTAATTATGGTTTTAATTAGCCATTGCTCTCACAGAGTTTTAGTTTGTTTTTTGGTTTGCTCTTTATAAATCAGAGACGGCATATAGTCTAACTAACCAAACCACTGAAGCAGAGGCAAAACTGCCTATACGTGTTTATGTTAATCTCTTCAGAGACCAGGATTATTCGGATTAAAAGGAACAGCTGTTCAGATAGTCTTTTCCTCATCCAGGGACAACTAATAATCTGACTAAAAATACTAGACCATTAAAAAGAAAGTCAAAACAACTCTCTACTAACAAAGAATGTGTTTCAACTGCATAAAATCCTTTCCCCTGTGGAGAAAAAAATATTTTACCAGTTTAGAACAAGATTTAAAGTGTGAATAACAAATTGACACATGGTAAATTTGGTCAAATTTTAAATATACTTCATAAGTCAATAAAAATTCTCCTGAAAATGAAATGCCAAGTGTCATGGTTTGACACTGGCCAAATACCAGGCACTCAAGAAAGTCATTCGCTTACCCTCTTTCGTTACAGTTGGGCAGTGGAGAGGGAAAAAAATGAATTAAGAGCTCATGAGTTGAGATAAGGACTGGGAGAAAAACACTCTAAGGGCAAAACAGGTTCAAATTTAAAGTTATAAAGTAAATTTATTATTAACAGAGTCAGAGGAGGATAATGAGAAGTAAAATAAGTCTTTAAAACACCTTTTTCACCCCCACCCCCTCCCTCCTTCTCACAAAGAGTGCAAGGAGACAGGGCATGGGGGTTTTGGTCAGTTTGTCACTCGAGATCTTTTTCCATTCATTCAAGGACAGCAGTCTTTTTTCTGCTATGCCATGGGGTCCCTCCCACAGGCAAACAGTCATCCCAAAACTGTTGTGGCATGGGTCACTCATCCACAGGGTATAGTTTTTTAAGGATAGGTTGCTCTAGTTTGGAAGCAAGGGCTCTATCTCTGGAAGCAGGGGCCCTCTCTCTCTCTTTGTGTCTCTCACTAGATCACAGCTTTCTCTGGCATCCACCTGCTCTGGCATGAGCACTTTTCCCACGGGCTGCGAGTGGATCTCTGCATCTCCCGTGGATTTCATGCATTACAGGGGGATAGTTTTATTATAATCCTCACTACAGTTTGCAGAGGAATTTCAGCTCCAACGCTTGGAGCACCTCCTCCCCCTCTTTCTTTTCCACTGACCTTGGTGCTGCCATGTGTTTACTCACATGTCCTCACTTCCTCCTCTTCTCTAACTAGAAAAAAACTGCTGCTTTTAGGTACCATGGTCAACAATTTCCACTAATTCAAAGATTCTTGCAAGATCCCACAGTGCCAAGAAGTTGATCTCGTCTAGGTTCTGCATCAGGGAATCCCTTGTCATGCTTCCACTACCGGCCAGACGGCCCTGCTGCCATTGCGCGGGCAGTGGCAGCTGCCACAGCACTGGCGCTATTTTAATGCCTCTCGTCATGCAGAGCACTGGGAAGGGGAAGCTGCTACCCCCGCCCCTGCCCTTCTGCCTGCAGCAAGGCTAGCTAGGGGCGGCTAGGCAGGCAAGGCTCGCAGCGGGCCATGCTGAGATGGCAGCGGGCGCGGCAGCATATTGCCGTGGGCCGCACCAGCATGGTGGCAGCTGCAGCAGCAGCCTCAGCACCTCCCCACCCCTGGGGAAAAAATTGCGTGTGCGCTGTTTTGATTTTCTTCTTAAATATGTCATCACAGAGGTGTTACCAACCTTGCTAATTGGACCAGAGTATGTCCACCTTCAGAGCCATCAGGTATTGGCTCTGTCCGACATGCTCAAAGCTTCTAGCAGCTTCTCACAGAAGCTACCCTTGTCCCTCACCCGCTACCAAAAAATCAGGCCATGCCAAATCAACACACCAAGAAAAATAGAAGATGATGAATACATCTCAGCTAGAATGAGAGGTCAAAACTGCAGTAAAATAATTTAAAACCTATCTGTAAAAGTGATGGATCTGTATGTCCAAGTACTCATGATCTAAAATCATAGCTGTTAAAAAAAAGTGCTTTTCTTCTTATTAATGAGTGGCTAACTCATTAATAAGTTAGCTATGGGAATTAACAGCAGGTCTGACAGCTTGTCTGATTCCGACATTGAGCTTAACACAGTTCGTTTTTACTCGTGAGAAACTTAGTAGAAGGAATCCAAACAAGAGGGAGAGAAAACAGCAACAAGCTGCACCTGATGTTTTTCTAAATTCCTGAACACTTATGCCATAGATGACCAATGGTGGTATGTTGTGGTTTAAGTAATAGCCAATAGATGTATTGTAGTAGTTAAAGACCCAATGAACACATAGCCTGATTGATAAACATACAAAAGTGTATAAATGACACTGGATCTCAGAACAGTTTTTTCTACCCAAACTGTAAGTCCTTCATGTCGCGTCCACCTCAACAGCGACAGTTAGCTACTTAAGTTTAAAATTTTTCAGTCGAACAGAAACGAAAACAATATAAACAGCTCCTAAATGGGCACATTACAATTATAGTCCCACTTCAAGGACTACTAACTAGACAATAAAAAGAGAGGGCTGTCTTTATAAAATAATTCATCCTCCATGTCAAAGGCTAATTCAGCTATTGTATTTCTTTATTTTAAAAGTGGGCATGATGCCCTAGTGATTTCTGATTCCAGAAACTGTAGCATTTGACTGTTCCATTTTCTCCCATTCATTCTTGGGCAGAGTCCTTATTTTTCACTTGAAGAATTTTTCATCCAGACAAATATCTAGAATAGTATTTGCCTTTGAAAATATGTTCTGATGAACATTTATTACTATTACTATTACTATTACTATTACTATTACTATTACTATTACTATTACTACTACTATTACTATTTGTACCATTTTTATCCTTAGTACAGATATCAAAGTAAAAGCAAGCTCTGGGTTTATTCTATGCCTTAGCCACCTACACACTTCCTAGCTACAACTTTCAGGGCCTAATTCCAAAATCTTGAGCCAAAAATGAAGAATAATATAAAATTAGAAAGTTTGACTCAAGCCAAGATTTCACTTATTGTGATGGATCCTCAATTATAACATCTGAATTAACAAAAAGAAAATGGAAAATCATAGAATATCCTGATTTGGAAGGGACCTGCGAGGAATAAAATAGAACAGTGTTATACTCCTAATTAAAACTTTAGCAGTTTTATTGCTATATCCTTCCAAGGTTGAGTAAAATACAAGTTGCATACACAACTGGCCAAAATACTGTTTTACTCAAACACATTCCATCTTCTTATTGCATTTAAGAGCTCTAAATTCAAAATCTCAAGGTTTCTAGGGTTTGGTGAGGCTTTCCCTGTGGGGTAAGTATATATATTTATATATCTATACATGCATGTGTTTATGTAGTTAAAAGCAGAAGATAAGTATTCAGTAGCTTCCTTTCATACAAATTTGACTTCTAATTGCATTGTCAAAACTATGATCAAGACAGATTAAACCATAGCAAAACACAGTTTAAAGGAAAGATTGGGAATACTTTTAGGGACAAATTTGAAGTAGAAAAATCTAAGTTCAATACAATGGTTCACTTGAAATGGAATTTCATGTTATGTACAGAACAAACTCTGACAAAGCAGTTTTGTGTCTGACTCAATTCAACATTTTGTACTACAATTTCCCAGTGTCTCCTTCAATAGAATGGGATTTTTTCACATTATAAATTACAATTTCAAAATTAAACTAAACATCAGTATGGAAACTGTGACACTTGTTTTCAGAATAAAATTATCCATTTCCATAGCTTTTTAAATTTCCAATTATTCTAGATGCAATACCATATTTTTGTATTAAAATCACTGAAAGGCTGAGAAGCATAAGTTTTCTTCCCACTCAACATATTTTATAACTGGTTCAAAACTGCTCAAGCATAGAAAGAATTTCAACTAGGGTTAGAAGGAAATTGAAATGACTGCTTATTGAGGGCAGGGAATGATACAAACTGCCTCTATACATGTTATGAAAACTCTACAGAACTTGAAAGTAGATAAGGACAATTCCACTGCTGAAATAAAAGTAGTTTAAGGGCTACTATTTATTGTAGATATAAATCAAAGCAGTGAAAAGCACCTATAGTGCTATCAGAAACCATCCGAATTATAAATGTAGATGATGAAGGAAATACACACACACACACACTCACACACTTGCATACACAGAGGATTTCTTTCACTTCCACAAGCATCCAAAACCCTGACAGGGAACTAACCTGAGGTATTTCTATCAACAACTGATAGATAGTTCAAATGGTTCACACTTCTCTTGTATATGTGCAGTTAAATAACAAGAGGCAAGATGTAAAACAGAAAATACCCTTCAGGTAAAAGGAGAAAAAAGTCTTCACTGGAGTGGTCTGTGGTGAACGTCCTTTAATAGGAAAGAAGCACTTAAGATTCAAAAATGTTCATTGGTTGAAAGGAACAACAACAGTCAGAGGGTCCTCAAACAATCAGAGAGTTTTATTAGTAAATTACATGCTTGACATGGAAATTGGTATGTTAGTCCCTGACCTACTATATAGGACATAGGATTGGGTTTGGGATAAAGGAGAAGGGTAAAGGGAAAAGAGAAATTAAGATCATGACGGGGGGGTTGGATAAAACTGTAGGGTGGAAGGGAAAAGAGAAATTAAACAGGTTATTTAAACAGGGTGAGATTAATAAAAGAAAGGAAAAGAAAAATATAGGGAAAAAAATGAGAAAAAAGAGAAGGGAAAGAGGATCACCAGCCCTTGCTCAAGTGTCAATCCAGCTGATGGCATGCCAATCCTGGTCTCAGCATGAATCCGAGCAATAAGTGCCAATCCAGCTGCATCAGTCCAGCTGATGAGATGTCCAGGGTCTGGAGGGCTTCACCCAGGCTTGGGGTGGGGGGTACCTTTTTATAGACAGATTTCTCTGCCCCAAAGACAGGTTTCTCACTTTCTATGCTAATTAGTTATCATGCACAGTCTGTTCTTTCACATCTTTTGGGAATGGGTTAGAGGGCTTTGGGGGTCTTGGGTGGTCCCAGTCCTGCCTCTATAGTCCATGTCCACTTCCTGCCAATCATTCCTGCACTTCTGCTGTACTGTGCTGTGGCTCTTTCTTGTGGAAAAATCCTGCCCTATTTCCACCTGGACTCCCTTCTCCAGCCCAAACTTAGTCTTTCTCACAGGATTTTAATAACAATAGTCCTTGGTTATTACCAACCACCCTTGTCTGTTATTGCTAAGGGTTTCTTGGCTCCACAGCCATCCAGTAATCAGCATTAGAGACACACACATTTGGCCATTATCTTCCGAGAGTTGAGAGCTCAAAAAGATCTCACTTTGGACCACTGTTTATTGGGTCTCAAGAGAGTGGGCTTTAGTCACAGTCATTTTCCATCCTGGCCAAAATTCAAGTTCGTAACCTTCATTAAAGGTTCAGTAACAGAAATATTATTCTACTTGGGTTGTTTTTCAGGCAAGAAAAAAGTTTGTATGGCTGCTTGTTAAAAACCAGGTGCTCATTAGACAGCACTAGTTCCTGGGAACAGATAGTGTTTCTGATAAGCTGGAGAGGGGCTTTGTCCAGGTGCAGTTTGTCAAGGCTGAGGCCTAATGAGAATTTCTTAGATAACAGTGTGCCCTGAGCGGGGAAGTTGTGACTAAAGGCAGCTTCTCTAGGCCTATACATGGTCAAACACTAGAACAGCTTTCCCAGAGCAGATAAGGAAATCCCAAACTTAGAAATTTTTAAAGCTCTACTGACAAAACTCTGAGCATTCTGACCTAATTTCCGAATTGTCCTGTCCTGAGCAAGAAGTTGGACTACAAATTCTCTCCAACAACCACCTTTCTCTAATTCCAAGATTGGTATTAACCTAAAAAAATGCAAATACCAGCATAGAGCACATTCCAGCATGTTCTTACCAAGCAGCTCTGAGAAAAGAAGGCAACAACTTGACAGAAAAAGGAGAAAAAAATATCAGATCTTTTTTCTCTCCGGCTGATCTGTCTTAATTTGCCCTGGAGGAATTCACTGTCTGTTGTGAGAGGCCCATCTTTTGCTTGGCTTTATTTAATTGGAACTGCAACAGCAAAGCAACATCTCTCACCTTTTTCCTTCCCAAGACCTGCTTTCCTTGCACATTTACTGGGGGAGAGAGAATTGTTGAGGAAGAGAGGGACATGTAGCAGAGTTAGAACACTCCATAGCAGGTTAAACATGAAGCCACTGACAAAGTTTTCGGCATTTGCCCTCACAGCAGTAGCACAGCACCCAGGTACCACTGCAGCACTAACCCACCACAGCAACTGACTGTCACATGGCATGATTCTCTAATTAATTGTCTCTATTATTTGCTACCTCACAGACCTTTAATTCACCTGAAAATTTCACCAGTAAGGATTTTACATAAATATCTGGATCAATCATAAAAATATAAAGTAGCCCCAGCCCCCGGGAGACCATGGCAAAGATGGCATTGCTCATTGATCTCTCCCCATTAGCAACTACATTTTGACACCTTGTCCCATCCCACTGTAAAAGGGGGAGCTGGGGAGGACTCTTTTGGATAGATTTCTTGGACGAAAACAAAGCTCCAAAGCAGCAATATTATATCTGAGAACTGTTTACCGATAAAGAAGGGTGAGTGTTCCTACTGAAGGGGGATAGAAAAGAGAGCAGAGAGGGAAAAAGAGAGATAGAGAGAGAAACAGAAGACAGGAACAGATCATTACCGCTGTACCCTGGGCGCCCTTTTAGCATCAACTTGGCAGATGGAACATGTGTGCCGCAAGCTGCAATGTGTCTGCGTGGCTCCCATAGTGGGCTGGTGCAATTTCCAAACAGCAGCAGGCTGCATGTCTCTTCCATCGGCAAAGAACAGATTGCTGTGGCTACGGGTGCACTCCTGGAGTAGTTGCCGGTTGTCACGGTTGGGGTGTGGCGGCTGCGGACTGATGCTGCGGGCTCATGCTGCAGGCTCGTGCTGCAGGCAACACGGGAAACACAGCGGCAGCAATGGCTGTGGGCTAGGTACGGGCAGCATCTGCACCGTTGGGGAAACAGCAGAGCAGCAGGCCGTCATATCAATGAGCTGCTTTGGGGAGGCGGTGAAGCAGGGCAGGACAGGTGCGGACAGGGAAGACAGCCAGGGAAGAAACAGGACCGCAGAGAGAAAAAGGCAAGGGTGGGGAGAAGAGCCAAGCTAACCCTCCAGCTAAGCCCCCGCTCCCTCCAAGAAACCCAAAGCAAATGTTGCAGTTAACTGCTTTTATGTGCCAAGGCTCCTCTCATAGCCCGATTTCCCAGGCATTTTTTCCCAGGCATCTGGGCATCTGCTCTGCCAGCAAGTGGGGGGTTCCTTGCAGCCCAATCGTGGAAGCTTTCTCTCCCCTGTTTGGCTGCCAGGTGAAGTCTCCAAGGGGACCGGGGTGCCAGCACATGTACAGCCCCTATAGGAATCCTTCACCTCATGTATAACATATGTTGAGGCATAAATAAAAATCAGATTGGTCCCCCTCACCACCCTGTGACTCAACATTGTTAATAATGATAGGGGCAGAAGAAAAGAGAAGGACATAGAGAGAGAAAGAGAGAGAAAGAGTTCAATATAATTAATATGTCTATAGTCCTGGTTCTTCTCTTAGATGTAGTGCAGGCTCCTCCAAGGGGTGTCGCTCAAGCTGGACTCAACATTCCTCACTGACTGGAATGCATGTCTTGCAATTCTCTCTCATAACATGCCAGCCTCAGGCACGAGCCTCTAAGCACAAGTCTTTTGCCCCAGTGTGGCTTTGTTTCATGTGCAGCCACTCCAGGGGGTGTTCCCAGTTGTCAGCTACTGCCTCCTGGTTTAATGGAATGAGTCTGGTCAGTTCATCCATTCTGTTATTCCATTTGGCCACTGGATCATCCCCTGTTTGGTGAGCGGCTATCCACACTACTGCAAAGTCAACTTTCTTAGCAAATGCTAAGAAGTTTTGCCACTTCTTTTCCTGCCAATCCAGGAATCCCATTTACCTCCCACTTATTCTGTTCCCAGAACTGAAGTTATTCAGTACAGCCCCTAAAGACAGCAAAGGAATTAGTATAGATGATGACAGGAGAGAGGGACAGACATTTATGTTTGAAAATACTTCATACAGCCACCAATTCTCCAACCCGGGCACCATCTTTGCCTTCAGTGACAAGCTGTTGCTCAGTATTGGTCTGTAAGGTGACTGGCCAGTACTTCCTCACCTTGACTTCTCGCTTAGCTGAGGCATTGGTGGGGAGAGGAGTAGTGTAATTTTTATCATGGGAGGGAGAGGTGTGCCACTCTCCTGATCTGAGGTGCTCCGTTTCTAAATAGTTAGCAATTTAGTGGTCCCTTCTGTTACTTTGAAGATGTCACAATAATGTTTTATTTGTGTATACCACCTCCTAACTGATGCTCTTTGGGCCATCCCGTCAGCGGGGAGGTGTTCCTGTTAAAACTGGCTTTATCACTTTAAATGGTTCCATCAGCATGTGAGCGCAAATCAAACTTTTTCTGCAAAAAGAAATAAAACATCTTTGGAAACACTAAGTATACCAACAGTGTTGCAACAAACATACTTTAACAAACACACTGTACCACCAGAGTGGTCTCCACAAGGAGCACCCTATTTTAATTAATACAGTTCCCCTGTCCACCCCAAGATTTTTCACTGGATTCTGCTTCATACACATAAGAATATGATGGAGGTAAAGGGTTATTCCCTGAGTATCTCCCCTGCAATTCCTCCAGCAAGAGTTTCTCTCTGTGTTTCGCTGCAGCTAGCAAAGCCTTAAGGTGGTAAGTTTCCTAATCCAGCATCCAGCACCTCTTCTACCTGAGCTGGGTGAGGTCTTAAGTTTCCTTGTATGGGATTTGTCTGGTACACGCTCATCCCTGCTCATATCTATTGAGGGAGGTACCTCTGGCCTTATGTTATACTTCTCTGTGTGTTGTTTCTTGGACATCCTGTCTGGCCACTCTGACACTAACTGTTCTAGTTGGTTTGTGGAGAGACTGTCCAGTAGTCTTTTTGGGATTCCCTTCTGCCAACCTTGTGACCAAACTGCCTGTCTTGTGAGTGGATGCTTCTGCCCACACTGGTTGGAATAGGAGGAAATCCCAGGTGAAATCCTTGGACAAAATTGAGCATCTACATCTTCTTGTTGAGCATCTACATCTTCTTGTTGAGCATCTCTCTACAAGTTTCTGGTTTGCTGACTACTGGCTTTACTGGACTGTACTTTCACCCAAAATTAATCGATTTCTGGGCTACCTCTCCCCAGGTCCACACTTTGCCTCCCCGGGCAGTGGTATCTCCTGCAGGAAAGGAGGTGGTACCATCCAGGGCAGCAGAAAGCCTGTATTTTCCCTTGTAATTGTAATGCCATACGTTTCAGAGAATCAGAAAGTCCTCTTAATGGGGTCATCCAGTCAGCATCTACTCTCAACATCATAGGTGATTCTTGTAAAGGGGTTTGCTTACACTCATACATCATTTGAATGAGTACTGCCTTCTGAATACTTTCCACTAATTCATCTGTGGTGCTTTCTATGGTTACAAGGTCACCTCTCTCCAAGGGGTTTAAACTTCAAGCCCAGAAGGCTGCTCTCTGGGTTAGGGACCACAGGGTTCAGCTGTCCCCAGTAGTAAGGAAAATTCTGGGACCCCAGTACCCTTCAGCTTCCTTTCCACTAAGAAGGATTTGGTCTACCCCACTCAAAGAAACTCTTCAAACAAATTCTGTTTCAGATTCTCAGGGGTGGCGGCTAAAGTCCTTTTTTTAACTTAGCTAATTTGGGAGCAGTGCAAAGTACCTCTTTGGCTGTAATGACGGGGGTTTGATTCTGATCATTTTCACATAAAAATTCAGTTTTCATTAGTGGGTAGAGACGGACCACACCATCAGACTGGCTCTGTGAGCCCACTGGCTCTCTTCCGGGTTCTGCAAGAGTGACTGCTCTGCCTGTGGCGTGACCCAGGGGTGCGCTGGCAGCAGCCAGCACCCTGGGCTCCCAGACCGGCTCCTTTTGCAACACTCATATCAAACTGCTGTTCTGATTTCTTTTCTAACTGTCCCTCTAGGTTTGCTACCTGAGCTTGCAGGGACTGAACCTGTGTTTATAGAGATTAAATTACGGCCATCTCTCGATGGCTCCTGGCTGCTCACTCTCGTAGGGCTGAAGCCAGCGCCGCCCCTAACACAGCACAGACAACTACCTTGCTTCCCCTCGGTTTAGATTTCACTTTCAATCGCAAAGCCGTGATACGATCTATCACGCTTTGCACTCTGTGCCAGTGTTCTGCAGCCCAGTCCAATCCAGACACAGACAGGTTTCCCTCAGACCTGTCACTGAGCCAGTTCTAATTCATCTGCTGTGTAGCTTGTTAGTGCTACAAAATGCAGTATTTTTAAATTGAAATATTATGTGATACTAAATTAAATGCCTTGGAGAAATCAAAGTATCCAATAGTGACACAAGTGTCTTTATCAACCAGACCTTGAACTCTGCTGAAAACAAAACAAAAGCTGACTTGTCTGAGAAGAAGCTCCACAGTGACAAGTGTAATTATATTTATATTATCTAATTCTTATTTAACAGACTCACAGAGCAGCCATTTCATTATTTTACCTTGGGCTAGCATCTGGCTAATGTTTACAGCTCCATTGACTCATTGTTTTTAACCAGCAAAACTAAATATCTTCTGCCAGCTTTCCAAAGAGCATAGATAAATACCAGAGCAAGACCGGGTTCCTCAATTCCCTAGTGTCTCACTTGATACATTTGTAGAATCACAATATGGTTTGGGTTGAAATGGTCCTTAAATTCTTCTCTTTCCAGTGCCCCTGGTATGGGCAAGCATACCTTCCACTAGACCAGGTGGCTCAAAGCCACATCCAGCCTGGCCTTGTACATTGCCCAGGAAGGAACATCCACAGCTTCTCTGGGCAGCCTGTGCCAGTTCCTCACCACCATACATTCCCAACTTTCATAATGTTCTGTGCCAAGCATGCTGTCCTCCTCCTGGACATTATGGCACATGCCACAGCCCTGTAAAAAGCCATACTTAATAGGGAAGGGGAGGTTACCCACAGGACTAAATAAAAACAATCATTTGCTATAACTTCTAAAGCCAATTTCTGTAGAGTAGGTAGAGCTGATTCTTCTACCCAGGAACTGGTTTCAAAGCAATGGATGGATTTGCCCCTGTGACTTGCCATCTGGGCTGCAGTAACAGCTCAATTATGGAAAACTTGCCTGTAATCTCTGAAAGGATCCTTTCACACTCCCAACATATATGCTTTGGCTCTGCTGCCGAAAGCGGTGCCAGACTTGTGTGCGTCTCTGTGGGGAGAGATAGGATAGAATTGAGGTGCAGGCTGTGGGGCACCCCTGCAGAACACCATGGCAGCACAGAGAGGCTTGTCTCCACTTGACCTTGGGGGGAGGAGGTGCCACGCAGCAGACCTCTGTGGAGAGGAGCCTGCTGGAAGCTGCCAAACACCTGAACAGCGAGTGATAGCCCCATATAAGGACATTAAGAAAGCACGCTGCTGACGTGGCAATGTGTGATAGCTTGCTTGGTGAGAATTACCATAAGGAAATACCGTGTCTTGAAGAAGTGTATAAAACCAGCTTGTTTCTTCGAATAAACTATTCAGATTCCATGCTGGTCTGAGTCTGTGCCTCCGTTGCTTACAAATGGCACCCTGCATCAGGGACTCGATAGGCAGCTAGTGGTTGCACAAGTAACAACGCTCAGCTGAGTTTTACAGGGGGCTGAAACGAAGCCCAGGAGCTGAAATGAAGCTCGGGAACTGAAAAAATGGTCGTGGAGCCGTTCGACCTTTTCACAGGATGGAAGGTAAGCAGCCAAGAACTACGGGGAGTGGTGCATCCTAGGAACAAAAGAACATTGCAGAGATATTGGAACACATTTTGAAAAAACATAGCAGAAGAGCTGAATCTATTTGAATTTGAATGAATTTGATTTGAATAGACTCTTGTTCTGGACAAAAGACTGTGATCCAACTTTAGATAGTACCAATGTTTTTGACCCTCGGACATGGGATGCTTTAGGGGACGCTTTGTGGGACTGAGTTACACAAGGCGACGCAGTGCTGACAAAGCTTTTGCATCCATGGAAGACTCTGTGTGAGGCACTCATGGTGCACGCGGCACCCGAAGACCGGAAATGGACACTTGTGCCACTGCGGCAGCTGTGCCGACCCCTTCTACACCACCATCGAGTGAAATACAAGACTTTGACAGTAAGTTTCTTGGGGCTGTGGGAGGAGCATGACCCCTGGTCCCCTGATCCAGGAGGGAGCTGGATCTTTTCCCCCCCAGTCTGTATGGTCGGTCAGTGGTGGTGAGAAAACAAGCTGCCGCAGAGGTGGATGTGGATTTCAAAGAGCTCGCGCTGCCCTGCACCTTTCGGCCTTAGCTGGAGCCGTGTCACGTCGAGTGGCTGGAGCCAGGGGAGCCCTTTTGATGCCTTATCCTGGTCTTAGAAAATGAAAGCTAGACACGGTTAAAGGGTGAGGGGGTTGTTTACCTCAGTATCTTTAACAGGATATTATCGATGCATCACTTTGACAAGGTGGAATGCGCCGCAACGTACACACACACCGTAAATCACATATACAGAGCTTACACATTAGTGTATCTAACAAGGGTACCCAATAATGGGGCTTGGGTGGGATAATTTTTAGTTTACAGAATATGTTCTACTAGGGGACCTCGGCCCCCAAGATAGTAGAATGTTTGGTCTCCTGGCTATGCAGTTTCTGGGGTGTTTGGTCTCCTGGCCCTACAGAGCACTAGAACTATGCGATGTTAGCAGACTTAAAGAATTACAAGTATGCATGCTAATACTTGTGCATACATAGAACTGTGTAGAAGGTATATAAAAGAAAAAGCAAAAATCATCCTGGCATCACTTTCTGGCAGCATATTCCTTCTCCGCCTGCTCTCTGCAAGAGTGTAGCAGTGGCGGCAGAAGGGGCGGGTGGCAGGGGGGGTGCAGGGCTGCAGGCATGCAGCACCATAGCAGTGGCAGCGAGCACATGGCAGTGAGCACATGGCACAGCCGGGGGACGTGGTGACTGCCGCGCCAGCATCACAGTGGCTCCGCTGGGGCGAGCACGGCTCTCTGCATGTGGGCAGTGAGGACATAACCCAGGGAACCCGCCTGTGGAGGGCTGTGAGCCCTCAAGACAGGAGCCTTTTGCACTCCCCTGGAGGAATCAGAGATAAGCAACCTTCCTCAGGGTCATGGTGACCTCCCAACAGGCCTTGTTTCTTCATGGTAATAGCCTGCACCCCTCTGGCTAATTGGTTTCCACCCCACCCCCTGTTGTTCCCATATAAACCCCTGCTTATACCCCTGAGGACAGGGAGTCCTCGTCCCTGGCCTCCCCTTCGCAGGGTGGCTGGACAATAAAGGCTACCTCTGTGGAACTGCCATACGAGGCTCTTGTCTGTCTGTCCCCAAGTTTGCCTTGGGTGATTTCACAAAGAGCTGAATAACAAGAGCTGGAATCACTTGTAGCTGAGAAATTGCTACACTTGCTGAAATCACCCCTTGCCCAGGGAGGCCTGCCAGTGCCCCTGGAAGGGCTGTTCCCTGCGGGATGCTCTCTCTAGGAAGGTCATGGCGTACCGGTGCTGAGCAGCACCGGACCCTGCAGCGACACCCGCCTGCCATGGACTGCAGCCTCCTGCAGCCTCCCTTTCCTCGCGTTGGGCTGCAACATTTGCACTGGCTTGTGCGGGGGTGGCTGCAGGCTGGGCATGTCATTCCTGCAGCTGGTCCATGGAGCTCTACTGTTTTTGTTATTCAGATCTCAGGAATTGGTTTTTTTACCATACCACCTTGT